>JAVJGI010000001.1:72403812-72509902 GCA_035590275.1 Ibycter americanus | reverse complement strand
AAACCCTCACACAATATTTATCATCTTTTCTAACTATGTGTAGATAGATAGTTCCTTTTAAATAGCTTCCTTTTTATAGCAAAACCAGAGATTCATTGGCTTATTTCAGGTCTCTGTCATGCACACGTTCATTCATTCCAAGAACAAAAACTACTCTGTGATTCTCGCACCACTCAGATACCATTAAAATTCTCTTCAGATACCACTAAAATTTATCCTATTCCCATAAGAGATTAGTGAGGAAGCAGTGAGGAAGCCATTACATACAGTGGCATAAAAAGCACCAATTACATGTTTATGCCTTCAGCATTTGTCTGGTGAAGCCAGTTCCAAGAGCAAGGAGCCTCCTGGAATAGACTGCAACCTTCCGGTGTGGAGGCATGCATTTTTATAGAAAAACAAGCTTTTGTATAAGCTGGCACTTCCAGAATTATTTCCAATGGCTTTTCATTCCACCAAGAGATTGGGCAGTCTTTTCCTACTGCGTTCAGCTTGTAGGGGAGAAACATCAGACTAACTATTGAGGGACCAAACTGACTCTTCAGGAATGTAGTGCTGTTGAAGCTGAGAAAACCTACTGTCTATTTACAAGGTTGGACAACAGTGTACCAGCTTAAATGATAAAAGAACTGCTGAGATCTCATAAAATGTGGGGGTGTGGTTTGACCAGTGTAGTAGATGGTAAGCCTTCATGAAGCAACTGTATACCAAAGAAAAGGGTTCATGTAAGTGAAACTTTTTGCATAAATATTCAATACTAAATATGTGCCTTAATGTGTGTTAAAAAGCAAATATATTGTTTATTTTGCAGCAGCCCTCATCACTAGTGCTTAGTGAAACCCTCGCATACATTTTTGTCTTTCTCTGTAGAGCTATTTGGTCCTTGTGTCATGGTTGAGCACTAATAACTTTGCTACTCAGGATTTCTGTACTCCCTTCCAAAACTGTATGACATGATCCATATATTGAGGTCTTACATGTTATGAGGGCTACTTAAATAAAACTTTTATTGGTCTTTATAATCCATAATAAAGAACTGCCATATACAACCATCATTAAGGCTGAGCATATAGTTGACTCAGAGATCTTCAATCATGACAGAAAGCTTCTCTGCAAAAGAGGGGTAAAAAGCAGCGCAACCTTTGAGGTTGGATGCCTAAGTAACTGCCATATTGAACTGGGATCTAAATTTCCTGCATTTTCCTTGTCTGATATTGTCACATTCCTTCAAGTGCCATGAATGCTCGTAGGAAAATAACAAAATGTCTTTTATACTGCGTGGGATATCAGTGTACTGAGAGATAATTTTGGAAAAGCTAAGCCTGAGAAGAAACACAACATAAAAGCTGGACCACCTGTTGGGGAAAGTTGCCTAGCTATCAGAGGTCTTTCCACTGCTGTCAAAGTTATCATGCAGTCACCATTTACTTTGCTATTAGAGGAATCCCTTTGTAGACTCCTTCAACTTGTCAGTATAGTAAAACTGTGCTGGGTCGGTGAGGATTTTTTTCATTTTGAGAGTGTTTGAATGTGCACGCCTGATGGAATAAATTTGGTATGGCAGTTCTAGGATGCCTATTCATTAGTGTCCTCCTGCTGTTGACATTTTATTAATGAAGCAACCCATCACCCCCCTACCAGCAGACACTTAATTCCTTCCCAGAATCCATCTGCTTTCCATGGTCTTTTGAAACCAGCTTTTTATGGAATCAGCTTTAACAAAGTCTTATTTCCATGTGTCAATTAAATACCAAATATTGTTATTTCACAGCTACAGCTCCTTTAAAGTGTCTCTTAGCTGTGATTAATTCTAAGATGATTTCTGGGGAGGGGATTGGACAATCAAGATCCTATTTTAAAAGAAATTTATTCTTACATCAGAGCGTGATCATAAAGGTGGAAAATGAACACAAAATGGGAAAATTAAGAGCGTGATCCTGCAGCTCTCCCTTACTCAGTCCCTGGTTAGACAAGTAATCACACTGGTTGCTTACCATGGGGTGCATGATATTTTAAAGGTAGTTCTTAATTCTCATGATACATGTTTCAAAAGTAATCACAGAATGCACATATACATCTATGATGCTTATATTTGTTACTTAGCTTAATAAAGAATGATTGTATACATACAATTCCTTTAGGTGTAATACAGAATAAGTGTATTTACAATAATATTTTGAAAATATCTATCACCCTTTCAAGTACTGAAGTAAATTATGCTTATAGTCAATATAACTTCTAATGACATGCTATTATATCAGCTATAATATATATATTTTAAATATTCTTTATATTTCCAGTTGGAACCAAAGTTATTGACAAGTTTAAAAATAAATTTTTATAACTACAATATTATGAATACATAAAAATACTTTTTAAGTCTTTATTAATGATTAGAAGCGGTGACTTCTGTTTTTAAATGTCACTTTTATGCTTCAGGTTGGTGTCACTACTGAGGTAATACTAACACTTTAATGTATAGTAGGGCATCACTGAAGAACTGGTAGCAAAAGGTTTAACAGAATGGATGTTGTGGGACCTAAGAACCACTAGGGTTTGCGTTTCATTTGTGCTGAATGCCCAGCTTTATTTTCCAGCTCAACATCTGCTGCTGAAGTTGGGGGAATATGTAAAAAGATTTGCAGTTCACCTCTAACTTTATTATATAAATTATTACTATATTTATTGTTATTATAATTAATATATAATAATATTAATATATAATACATTTATCCCTCTCATGTGTTTGCACTGGCTTGGATTTTTTTAAGTTAACCTGATCCACAATATTTTAGATGGTGGGTAATAGATTGTCAATCATGTCTAAGCCAAAATGAGCTGACCCATAACTAAAGAGGACAAAATTGCTATACTCAGTAACTATTGTTATATATACCATATGTATAACTAATGCTTTGATGGAGACTGCTTCATCTTCCTGTAAAATCTGAGAGTTGTGGCATTTCAGACATATGAAACACTTATGCAGCACAGATGTAACTCGCAGTTCTCAATGCAGGGTGAAGACATTTGAGTGGTAGAGCTGAATGTACAGTTATGTTTTGTAATATTGTCAGTGGATTAAGTGAAATCCTCTTCTCTGAACTGGTTTGTGTGTTTGTACCTAGACAGGACAGTGGTGGTGGTGGGATTTGTTCTGGTTTTTGTTCCCTGGTCACTCGTGTCACCTGTTTTACAAACCACAGTGGTTTGCCAGTTGCACCAAGGAACTGCAGTTTAGAAATCCTGAGCCTGAAAAATCAACATGATTCTTCTTCCTTGAGATAATTGTCAGATATGGTGAATGTTCATTAGTTGGATAAAAGGGGAAAATGGTAATTCCTTCTAGTTTTATTTTAAGAAACTATACTTGGGCTAACAATTTTATCATTACGTTTATGCTATATTTGCACAAGTACGTACCTATATGCTTTATATAAGAATAAGAGAAAAAGTGCTCTGTTTTTTAGCATCAGGTATCAGTCATGATTCTCTGCTTATAGCAAAAAGATGCTGTGAATTTCAACCATTTAGTGGAATTAACATGGACACATTTGTCAAGTGTTTTTTTGCTAGCATTTGGTTAGACATCCTTTCTGTTAATGTGTGTAATTCTGTAAAGTTATTGCTAGAATGTTAGAAATGAGAATGTATTAATTCCACGTTGAGATGCATAAGCAATGTCAAAAAGTCACCATATCCAGGCCTGGTCTAGGCTATTCTTGTGTTTGCCTAAGCCATTAAGTTTAAAAGTGTTTGGCAACAGAGTATAAGCCATGACCTCTGGTACAAATATTTACGTTCTGTTATTACACTCTATAAACCCAGTTTTTTGTAAGCAGCAGTGAAGTGCTACTCCTTCCGTGTACACTGCTGCTTTATGAAAAGCTGCAGCTTTGAAGAGAGCATTCAGTTGAGAGTAAAGATTCAGGTTCTTGACCTTCACATATATAACCAAGTAAGCTGGAGGATTTATCACTATGGAAAAAAAATATTTCATCTCCATAAACATTTGCAAACAAATCTTGAATGTAGATAGAGAAACAATGAATAATCTTAAATGAAAGAAAGATTGGACTTTGAAACAGAGGGAGATGTTTTGATATATGCCCAATGTCTAATATAAACACATCTAACTGTACCTTAAGTAGACCTTGATTTCCTATCCACTGTGAAAGTCTAATAAGGTTATACCAGGCTGCATAGTATTATAATTACAATTGGGATTGGCCATATCAGGGACCCAATGACCATACAAGCCAGAACTCTAGATATTTTTTCTGCTACTAGTGTTTTTTTGTTCAAAACATCTCTAAGAACATGCTGTTTCTTAAAACAATTTAGTCCGGGTAAAACTTCAATGCCCAGCTGAACCATATGTCCATATTTTCTTTCAAAAAACAAGTATGCTTATAAATCAGCTGTTAACTGATGAATGTTAAAGAGGAGTTTCTAGTCTCCAATGTTTCATGCTGGATTGGTATAAAAAGAAGCAATCTGAACATTTTGCATTGTCTAAAGAAGTTCAGGTTTTAAGCAATGAGTTATGTAATTTAAATAGCAAATTTTTCAATTTAAAAAGAAAAATATTTATTTGTAATAGTAGGAGACAGTATAGTGGAATATAAAATAGTAAAAATCGTGTTATAATCAATATCTGGAGGTGAATGTTGTAGCGTAAGTCATATGAATGACAGTCTCAAAATGATATGTTCATTGCACGCAAGTAGCAAGCATATAGCATAATCCCCTCAAAAATTTCATTGAGACCATCATATTCCTTTAAATTTTTTTATATTAACAGACTACATTTTTTGACCAGTTGCATTGATGTCATTTAGTGGTGAAACACATAAACATATTAGTTGATTCATACTGATTAATCATCCAATGGGGAATGGATGAATCTGAAAAGAAGGCACAAGTGAAGTAACTGAAAACTGTGGCCTTGCTGTTAGTCTTTGTTGCTACGTCATTGTCTTTTGAGATAATGTTATTTTCCCCCAGTTTGCCTTCTTGCTTCTGAGAAGACCCTTCCATACGCTTATGGGAATGAATATCATATTTAGTCTGCAGATATTTTACAGATAGCTGTCACACAGATAATAATTTGTGTAATGACTCCGGTGTTGCAGCTGGATAGACCGAACATTTATTTGTTTGCAGTGTCAAAATATGGAAACCATATTTAAAAAAAAAACAGATTTTTTTTGTTCCAATCACTAAAGCTGTTTTCTTGTAACAAAGTGTTCTACAAAAATTGTAACTTCATATATAAACATGATGTCCAGTGCACCCTGCCATATACACAAACAAACCACCTAGTTACCAACCTTGCATTTTAACCATAGCAACCTGAACACATACCTTCTGAAATGCTTCATTAATGAAAATACCAGGAGAATTCTTTGCATCTAGAAAATTACAGTGATTTAGATATATTTAGTATTTCATTTGCAAGCTTCTAACCTGTAGGGAGCAATTCACTTTGGTCATTTATCTTGCTTTATTTTTGCTTTTAATTCTTGATATTCCTGCATTGATTTTGGGTTTGCCTGTATAATCTCTGGACAGAACCTGAGTCTAAATATTTTGAAAGGAGATCTTCTAAATGTTCTGTGTTTCAGGAGGTTTAGTTGTTTGTGGAGTTTTTTTATGTCTACAACTACATGAAATATAAATCTAAAACATGGTACAACCATATAAAATGTAAAACAGCCAAAATGTTCTTTTCATGTTATTATGTATTAGCCTTTCTTGCTAAAGAAAAAGACAGACCCTAGATTCTTCTATTCTGCCTTCCCATGAGCACATGTGCAATGGTACACTGAAAAATTGGAGCCTTACACTCTGGATGATATGCCAAGAGCACAGTTTTAGTAGCACAAAGTGTTTAGCAGCACTTTTACCATCTCCCACTTTTACCAACAGCACTAGTTTTACTATCTCCCACATCCCATGATTTGTTCTCACATCTTGCATTAGCAGCATGCCATTTAAAAAAAAAAAAAAGTAATCCAGTGTCCCCTCTCCCTTCAAATCCTCAAAGCAGTAACACAACAGTTCAGTTTAGCTACTGGAAGGAAATACTTCGCAACAAATTGCAGATTATTCAGCTCTGTTCTGAAGAAGGCAATATCATAGAATCATAGAATCATTCAGGTAGGAAAAGACCTTTACGGTCATCAAGTCCCACTGTTATCTTAGCACTGCCAAGTCCACCACTAGGCCATGTCCTTAAGCACCACATCTACATGTCTTTTAAATATCTCCAGGGATGATGACTCAAACACTTCCCTGGGCAGCCTGGTCCAATGCTTGACTACCCTTTCAGTGAAGACATTTTTCCTAATATCCAATCTAAACCTCCCCTGGCATAACTTGAAACTGATTCCTGACCCTTGCTGTCTGGGAGACCTACCCCCACCTTGCTACAACCTCCTTTCAGGTAGTTGTAGAGAGTGATAAGGTCACTTACCACTCAGCCTCCTTCCCTCCAGGCTAAACAACCCCAGTTCCCTCAGCCACTCCTCATAAGACTTGTACTCCAGTCCCTTCACCAGCCTCATTACCCTTCTCTGGACACGCTCCAGCACCTCAGTGTCTTGCTTGCAGTGAGGGGCCCAAAACTGAACACAGGATTCGAGGTGCAACCTCACCAGTGTCAAGTGTAGGAGGACAATAATTTCCCTCGTCCTGGCCACACTATTTCTGATACAAGCCAGGAAGATATTGGCCACCTTGGCCACCTGGGCACACTGCCAGCTCATGTTCAGCTCACCATCAACCAGCACCCCCAGGTCCTTTTCTACCAGGCAAAGGATACCCACATCCAACTCACTACAACCTCCTTTCAGGTAGTTGTAGAAAGCAATAAGGTCTCTCTTTAGCCTCCTTTTCTCCAGGCTAAACAACACCAAACTCAACAATCCCAAGAATATGTGGTAGATATTGCTGTCAGCATAAAGTATGCATACTTGGATTATGACAGAACACAATAATGCACCTAGACCTAGAGTATTAGCTAATGTGCGCATGTGAGCAACTAACAGCCACAGTTTGTAATAGGATTTCCACTGAAAATAATTTTGTATGTTAGAAAGTTACAAACAAATCCACAACTCATATTCCTTCCTCAGGCCCTACTTTCTGTCACAAAACAAAGCCACACTCATTATTTCAAATCCTTCATAGTTTCTCCTTCATAATGAAGATTTTGGGAGTATTTAGAAAACAGTTACGAAGTTCTATTTCTTTATCTGATAAGTTAGCAATCTTTAGGAGACAGATTCAGTAATCTTCCCTCATTGTACTTGTCCTAAGACAAGCTCAATTCCTTGCTTATTTGAAAATGACAATAAAAAACGTGTATTAGATGTTAGAGAGAAAGGCTGATCAACTAGTGAGAGAACCCAAAGTCAGGTCATAGATTCCACTGTTCTGCTGGTAGTGTTCCTGACACCGCAAATGCCTGAAGAGATCACAGTGCTCCTGTTTCTTTGTTTTAGGGAGAATTAAGTTCATGCTCTGTATAAAATGTATTTTCTTTGGGAAGAACACTTCTTTGGTGTTATGCCTTTGTATTACTTTTGATAATAGTGAACATAAATTGTACAAAGACCATGTTTTCTACGCTTGCATGTCCGAGGGAGAACAACTATTGAAACACATATTAAAAAAAAAAAATTTTTTTCTTGCTAAAAGAAGCTCCTAAAGGAAAACATTTTTTTCATGCTTCCTGTGAGGTATGGGACTAAGAAATACCAAGTTGCCTTCAACAGCCTTAGTTTGGACTTTTGGCACTGAACAGACCCATTTCCTTCTTTCAGTTTAGCTTTTCAAACAAGAACCACAAGTAGAGTAGAAGAGCAGTAGTTTAAACATTTTCAGGAGTACTTTTTGTCAAGAAGACATGTGAACTGCTAGAGTTATGCTGAACTCTGTGCAGAGGAATGACTGACACTGAAGGCCGTCAGTCCAACACTCTCTATTGAACTGTCCCAACTGGATGAAAAGTGGTCAAGGGGAAGCCTGTTTAGTGAGGGCCTGGCAGTTCAGAGCTTGTCACTGATGGTGTAATGTGACCGGCTTATGCTCATCTCAGTGGTGTGTGCTTTCCTGAACAAGTGGGGAATAAAGCTACAAAGAAGACAAAATTGCTTTGGATCTTTCTTATGAGAGATGAAATTGATAGCAGCTAAAACGTGAAAAGAGTCTAATCAGAATGGAATGATGTATCAGGGGAAAATAAAACAAGAAAGCAAATACATGTGAAGAAAAGAAATGAAAGTTTCATTTTTGATAGCTGAAGATAAGTGAGAAGATGATACTTAAGCAGACTGTCTATGAATTTTTCATCACATCCTGAAGAAAGAAAGCAGTGCCACAGCTGTTTGGCTTTGAAACTAAGAATCTTGTGATAGCTGTGATGCCATGGATGATGCGTGGATTGGATGGAGTCTCTGTGCTTGGTTAATACATTTTTATCATGTTTTAATCCTATTCTAGTTACTGTTAAAAATAAAGAAATTAAACCAAAATGACAAAAGCCAAGCCATCGCAATCTCAGAGGTTCAGAAAAGTATTTTTCTGTGCATCTCATGCTCAGAGAGACTGCCTTCAGTATGGACCTACTATTTTTTAACATCAGCTGCAGGTCCTGTGCTGCTTGCTCTTCCCTAATCCTTTGTTAAATTTCTTTTGACTCCCAGTAAATACTAAACTCAGGACTCTTACTTCTTCAGTTCTGAATGACAAACTTCAGATATAAGACTTTTCAGAAATGGAATGATGGTTATTTGGCCTATTTTATCTATCTTGTATTGCAACTTGTGAGCCTCATGATTCTGAAAGCAACCCCATTGCGGACAAAAGAAAATGAAGCGAGAATGAAATTTCACAGGCCTTTTTCTTTCTTGTGTGTAAAGCTATGTATTACACTTGTGTTAATCTGAATATGACTGCAGAAGCCATCAGGTTGCAGTGAGTATAAAAATAGGTGAAAAGCTTTCCCAGCACAGTGGTAGTGCAGAGGCTTTTACACAGCTCAGGAACCAAGTTCCAAGCTTCTCTTGGAAAAAAATCCTATTTCATATCAGAACTTTGATTGCATTAGTATACATGGCTTATTCATGGAGCATTCTTCAAAGACAAAATAAATATTTCAGCACATCTTCTTAGAATCTGGAAACTATATAGAGCTGTATAATGTTCAAAAATAAAAGATTAGTCCAGTTCAATACTGGCCACAATAAAATGTCTCAATATGCTTTCAAAACTGAACAATTTTCTATAGCCAGAGGTGTTCTCTCAGTTACTTTTTAATGCATACTTTTATCACATAAAATTGAAAGGATTTAATATAAAAAATTTCAAAAAGCATTATGCAAGTTTTAACAGTTCCCCTGAATTTGTTAAACTTATTCCTTGTTAGAGGTAATTATGATGTATAACGCTTGATAATTTCTGAGAGAAGACATAATTTTAACTTCAGCTGTCATTTTACTCTATGAAGCTGCTTATTAGTAGTAGCAGTGGAGCCTTGTAAGCTTTATGCATTATAAAACCCAAAAAATATGATCTGCTGTCCAGGCTCATAATAGTGCCTGACGTAACAAAGTGTAGGTTGTAAGGCTGTGAAAACCAGTACCCATCAACTCAACAGGAAAAACACAGATGCAACAGCTCAAAACACTGATTCATTATCTCCCCAATCTGTAACTAATTTGCACTGCATAAAAATCATTTAAGTTAAATATGAGCCTTGCAGATCATCATAATTTAAGCGTGTGAGCAGAATTCCCAGTTTCCTGACAAAACGTTGATTCTAATAAGCTGAAAATTTTTATCATAAATCTCAGTTTCTCTTTTTACCTGCACTCACACACACACATATCCAAAAGGATTGCTAGAGCAAATGAGGGGCAAATGTTGCCAGGTGCATGTAATAGAAAAACATTGGCTTTCAGATTCACCCAAGGTTAATACATGTTACTTTCCTGTCTGGTATGACATTGCACATATTTTTGCATGCCAGCTTGCATCAGGCTGCCGCTGGGAGCAAACAAGTGAAATAACAAGTCCCCCTGGCATGCCATGGCATAAAGTCTGTGACCCAGATTCTCCTAGCTCTGCACAAAGCACAGTTCAGAGCTAGAGTGGTGAAAGAGAACCTTATGCTGCTGGAACCTGGTCTGCTTAAGCCAGGTCTGCAGTGAAAATACTGGGAGCTCACTTGCGCTGGGATGAAGCTGCCAAGAATCACCAGACTATCAGAAACTGCCAGACAGTCCTTTTTGCAAGTGACCAAGGCCACTTTCCCAACTGTGTACCTGTGGAAAATGGTGGCATAACATGTTCTTTATGGGAACGCCTCTGAGAATAGCTGCACTGGCTCTAAGGCTGTGAAGGCAGACACAGTATAAGCTCCAGGAAAAAATGGGGTGGGGGGGGGAAAGGCATGTGGCATTGCCCTTCTGCAGCAGAATGCCAGGATACAAGGAAATATTGCAGCAAAGTAGCTACATTCTTTCCAATATGCTGGTAGTTTTTTGAGACGAGGACATTTTTTGTATCTACTTCCTCATCACAGTCTCTACAAGTTGTCCCAAAGTAAAGCCTAAGGGTAGACAGACTCATCCCTCTTGATGCTACCAACAGAAATGCTGTACCTGTGCATTATCATTTCTTTCAAGGAAATATATGAGAAACCCAGAGAGGCCAGAGTAGATTCCAGAACGTCCTTGGCAGGAAGGATTGATGTCCTTTGTGTTGTGGGTATTTGTGTATTTTCATAATTATTAAGGTCCTGATTCAGGAAGGGAGGGAAGCCTTTTTATAACTTTCAGTGCAAGAGGATACCTAATTTTGTAGTGAATAACCCCAACTAGAATACCTCTCTGAAGTACTGGAGAGCATCTGCTACTTCTTTGTTATTCCCAGGTGGAATAATCTATAACAACTGAAGGGATGTTTCTGCTTAAAGTGCCTGGCAATCCAGTAAAGCCAGCTATAGTTTAACCTTCAGATTTGGATGCAGCTTGTGTGACTCTCCTACAATAAATTTTTAATATATGTAACATATTTGGAGAGAGCTTTGGTGTTGGTTTTGGTAAGGAAGGCAACAGGCTCTCCCATCACAGTCAAGGTGGTGTTCACAGGAAGGCAATGATAGGAGTGCGTGTCAATATTAAAAGTGTATTTTAGAAGGTTTCTGAATTGTGGTGTTAGACAATGAGCTTCAGGACTTTCATTGTAAATGCAACATAGTGTGTTTGCCTAAGCCTTCTAACAGCTCTGCTTACAAGTGATTTCAGTTACAATATAAAGGAAATAAAAGCTATACCTTACAGGTCATTCTATAGCTCTGCATACTGGATTTAAGAACAAAAAGCCAGTCGCTAAAATAAGTAATTTGGAATTGTCCTTGAAAATTGTCAAAGACTAATTACTCTGCTAATGTTGTGTGACTTACTCAAAGGCTACTTTTACCATTAAATTTTCCTCACAATGAGAATGCTTCATTTTGCTTCAGTAGTCAGTGATATGTCCTTGAAACATAGGTCCTAGGTTTTGAAATTATCAAGGTCTTTCTAAAGTGCAAACCAGTTTACTTTGTAACTGAACTGGTTCTCTCTCTTTTGGTCTCATTGCATTTAAAAAAAGCAAGTTTTCATAAGCTACGCTGATTTCATACAAAACACTTTGTTTCACACCAGCTGAAGGCAAGTTATAATTTACTTTTCTAACATGGACATTCTGTAAGATACAGAGATCTTTCTGGATGATAGCAAGTGTTCACATATTTAAAATAGGGATTAAAAATTCTAGGAATATTTTGGGAGGAATTTCTGAACAGTGATCATGGCTGTTCATACTGAGGAAGTGCACTCTTGCATTTGCTTGGATTCGAACAGAGCTTACGGTGTTGGAGAAAAGCAGATCCATAGTACATGTAAAAAAACTTCTTTCTGTTTGCAGTGGTCTAATTTGGGCAAAGATTTCTAGGCAAGTCTCTTTGCCCAATTCTTTGGAACTCCCATGAATGTCCTGGCCTTATTGTGTTACTCTTGAACTCTTATATTTGTTTCTGTGTATATGTTTTTGCAGGAGGCCACGTGTGAATGAGGATACTTGAGAGGAGGGGTTGCAATATGGGTATCGACATATAAAACAGTGGATTTATGAGCCTTAAGATAAGCAATATTAAACACCTCACATTCTGCAGTTCAGATAAGTAGAGCAATTTTTGTGTTACCTGTTTGAAGGTAAGTAGGTCTCTGAGAAATGTATTGTTGAAGTCGTCTGTACTTGATAGCTTACAGCTATGGCTAGCCATTTGACACTGAACCATGTAATGCAGTCTGTGGATCTAGAGGCCATGTAAAACTGAGTCGCAGTAGTAAAATCTTTCCCACTTTGTCTTAGTGTGGGTCAGCACTTCATTTAGCACTGTGGTCTGGTCAAAATGTTCATCAGTCTTTAAGCTGGTGGGATGGCTTAGCTCTGTCATGGTTAATGTCTTTGCTTTTAAAGTCTTTTTTTCTAAGGTTCACTGTAGATCAATTTCATGATTTCTCACTTTTAAAATTTTTTCTAAAACTATCTGATCTTTAAAGGTAATTGTTGTCTATTTAACTTTTAGTTTAACAAAAGATTTGTAAAGTAATTTCGTTTTTTACTTGTAAAAATCACAGAAAGAGAGGATCCTTACAGGTATCCTAAGATTCTCAAAAAATTGTAGCTTTGATTTTCTGGCCAGTTGTATTCCACAAGCCAGTCTCTGCTCTGTCCTCTCAAAGAAGTACATTTTGTTCCTGCACACCCTCTTATGCCTGCAAAAGGTGGAAAGTTTGTCCTTCAAACAGGAGTTCTTTAGGTCAGACTTCATGTCCTGAGCAGCCTAGAAAGACAAAGTGTAAGGTAAAAAAGCAAACACCTATACTCAAGATCGAATGTTTGGGGAGTATCAGTGCTTCCTACAAATACCATAAGTATCTATATGTCTAGTTAAAATTAGCCCTAGAAAAAGTAAAATCTAGCCTTATGCTAAAAGCTCAATCGTAACTCACTTCTGCCCAGCTTGCAATTCCTTGATATGGGTGAAAAGACTGTCATTGACTTAATTAGGAGGCTTTAAAAATGAGCCATTATTAAATTATGGCATCCTAGAAGGAAAACAAACAAACAAAAAACAAGGGAAGGTGTTAAAAATGTTCTTTAAGGGGTTGTAGAAGTTTTATCAGCTAGGTAACATCTGTGAGGATGACTTCTATTTGTTTGCTTGTTAATTTACGTTATTTCTTCTTTTCTTATCAACTACAGTCTTCAGATTTCTTCCAATAAAAGTCCAGCCAGAGATCTCCAGAATATGTTCTGATCTGCTGTTTGTTCACATTGTCTAGCTTCAAGTTTTGTTGCACATTATTCAAAATGCAAATTTTGTTGAAAGAGTGGAAATGGTTATAAACCTTGCTTTGTAAAACATACCTACCACCAGCTTCCTTTTCGGTAGATGAGAACTCACTCAAGATTTCTAGAGTATGAATAGTTGCAAATACCACTAAACTACTTGCTGGCAAATGGTATGTGGAAGGAATTGGCATTTCTAAACAGTAATTAAATTTTACTTTCCTTAATCCACACAAGATTAAAGAGAGTTCTGGTCTCTTACTCAGATAGCAGGGAAGGCCCCAGGCTGTGAGTAGGATCAATCAAACTGCCTACTCATCTTCTTTTCTGAAAGCTGTTTCTTAGTTTATAATAATACTTTATATAATGTTTTTTTAATACTTTATATTTATATATATATTTATATTTTTATAATACTTTATGTAATGAACGTGGATATGAAGAAGTCATGTGGAGCATGCTGAGCATCCTGATGAAAGATGGTCAAACGGTCAGGATGATAAATAATGTTTATGTTTGCAACAAAGATGTGCATTTCTTAATTGCAGCCTAAACATTATAGCATTTATGCGGAGAGTAATACACCAAAAAAATCCTTCCTGCAAAGCTCTGGAGGTTCAACTGTTCAGTGTCACATTATCACCATATCTCCATTTCCTCAAATGCAGAATAAAGATCATCTTATTATTAACCAAAAACTGAAAAGCATCTGAAAGGGCTATAAATTGCTGTTAATATTGCTGTCTACTCATAGGAAGCCAGTCTAGTTTGACTGTTCAGTGATGTGTTTCCATTCATACTCAGACCTATTTATATAGGAAGGAAAAATACATTTTATCTTTCTCTTATTTTTAGAAAACCAGAATAATTAAAGAAGCATAAACTGTCACCTATTTGTAAAAAAAAGGGAAAGATTTTATTATATGTTTTAATTAGCCAATTTGAAAACCAATACATGTTTTATGGGTTTTACTGATAGAAACTGAGGTAAATGAAACTGTGGTTGTCTGGAGGAGGCAATTTTTTTTTCACAATAAACTGTTTCTAGATATGATACATAGAAGGAATACAGTTTGACACCCAGATAGAATAAAAAATCTATAGGGATCAAGTTAGTAAAGTAGTCTTTTTACTGGCAGGTTGTTCTGCCCTGTTGTTAGAGGTTCGAAGCAGATCTCAGCACTGGTGTTGCTCATGCAACTTTGTTCTGTTTGCTACACATCCTTTTTACCAGATTTCTCCTCTCTTTTGAAGTCTGTCTTTTCTTTTAGTTTCACTTTTGCACCCTTTAGCAGAAAAGGTACCCCAGATTTGATGGATAAGCAATAGCATTGTTCAACATAAATGTTATCATTGGTTTTAATATTGTTTAATCATAGATAGCTCTATAGACTGACAGAAATGGAAATTATCCTGACTTCTCTTTCCTCTGCCCTAGCAGTCCTTGAACTGTATCTTGTGAAACATGTTGATTTGAACTTTTCTGTGCTCGTGTGCCAAATTGCGTAATCTAACTTAGAAATGTTAATCAAAACTAAAGGTTAACATACACACAGGTTTCAGTCTTCCAACTTTAAATTGTCTTCAAGTCGCTCAGCCGGGATATTCAGTGTACAAAACAAAGTGGTACTTGCAGCAGGAACCTACAGGAAACAATGGGCTAATGTTCCTGAAGAAAAGCAAACTTGACTCGGCCTTTCTTGAAACCTTTTGAGTCTTTGCAATATTTTAACAAAAGCATGGTTGAAGCTGTGTATGAATAACTTGGAACAGACTTTAAGATACTGTAACAGTGCAGTATTGATAACTGGTAAGCTTCCTACCCTCCCCACCCCGTACCACCAGCATTATCATTATTTCTGTCTCTGGTTTTGATTTTTTGCTTCATTTTTAATGTAGCAAGATCATCACATTTCAATCAATTACAACAGTATATATTTTGTTTCCTTCTAATGGGTTCTCATAGCTTTCCAATGCACAGTAGCTATATGATATCTCTTAATTACTTGAGGTCATAGACATACAATACCAAGACCTACAGGCAGGACTTTGCATTAAAAATCTGAATTACATAAATCCACATGAAATAGCTAAGAAAAGGGGGATCTTATTTCTAAGCTGAATAAGAACTGTCCTCTACCTCCTTTTTGTTCTGTTAAGACTTCCGTATGTTGCTTAACACAAAGGTGGTGGAAAAACAGAGAAAGCAAATAATTTCATAGCCATAATTCACAATGTCATTCAAACTTTTATATTCTGCAAATGTAAAAATGGGTTTGACTCCTGTTTTATGTATTAGGTCATGCTTAGTGTTCAGTGAAAATTAATAAAAACCTTCATATTAGTTTCAACACTCTTTAGATCAGATTATTAGACATTTGACACGTGACATTCAAAATGGGACATATGTGATTGCATGCTAGAGTAATCATGAAAATTATCATACAATCTGCTAGAAACACCAGGAAAAACAAACAAACAAACAAACATGTTTTTCTAATACATATACAATTTTAAATGCTCCAAATTACATTTACTCAATAAACTCCTTGTCAGGATGAAAGCCTTGCAGGTTGTGGTTTTGGAGATAATTAAAATGTTCAGGGAATTTCTGTACTTCAAAAGCAGAGTATTTTCCTGTATTCAGGAAAAATCTGTAGTATGTATATACCACGCATACTATAATATTGTCTTAGATGACAGGAATATGTCAAAATATTAAATAAATCACCTTTACAGGTGATGAAACTTTCCAGTTTTATTATTGGAATTTCAGGTTGTACTCAGTGACGTTCTGCTTATATTTGTGTCTTATGGAGAGCTCAAGGTCTTATAAGGAGAAGAAAGTTTTGAATCCTACCTTATCACCACTAGAAATATGTATTTATTCCTCTGGTATTTAAAAGTATCAAAGATTTTCTTTTGCGGTGTCATATTTTAATGATATCAAGATCTTAAAAAAAGACCATGGCATTAACAAGACATAAGGCTGGTTTAATGAAAGCACCATTGATAAATAGCAAGTAGTAGTTTTTAAGATATTATGAGACACTAATGCCTCCATTGTTTGCTCATGTGGGCATAACTATAAAAAAAACCTGAAATGCTACAAGTTGTTTATCACTAATCTGTGAAACATGAGAAATGACTAGCCTATTAATTATTGTCATTCACTGACTGAAGTTAGGAATTATGACAGGCTTTTAGATTTAAAAATGTTTTGAGTAAATCTGAACTTGATATATTAAAAACTTTTAAACAATTACATAGAAAAAAATATTACAGATAGCCTGCTCACTTTGATGGACAAAGCATTGCTAATAATTAATCTTTACAAATAATTCTTTTTCCAGCAATACCTAAAGGGTTTTACTTTAAGCAGTAGCCCAGAGTTGAAAAAAGCTGGCAAATGAAGATTGATCTGGAATGGTTGTGATGATTTGCAGTTAGATCTCCACTGAGATTCACAGAGGCGAGGAATCTATTTAGAAATAGTGAGGGAGGAAATATGGAAAGGTGATTTAGGAGCAGGTTTGATCTGAGTTAGGCATGCATGGAAATATTAATTTGAGGGAGGGCAGAGACCTGATTAAGTTTTCTTTTGGAATTCCCGGTATTTTCCTTCTTTGCTGCCAGCTGAAAATACTACAGAGAAGGGGCTGCTTTTCCATGGGGAAGCTCTCCCATTCCTACCAGAACCGGACCATGCATCACCTCTGTAAAAGCTCTCTGAGTTGTTTTCCCCTTGCACTAAGCAAGAATGACAGGGACTCATACACCATCACTGCGTGCAGCACCACTGCACACAGGAAGTGAAAGCATGGGGTGCCTGTGCAGTGGCCCTCAGCAAAGAAGGATCCCCAGCAGCTAAAAAGTATTTGAGCTGACACTGCTAAAAGATCAATCCTATCATTGTATTTTGTCAGTTCCTGACCTAGTTTCAAGTCTAAAACAAATGCCTGTTTTAGGCTGGTAGGCAGAGAAGGAAGTTATTTAAGTGTTTTAGAATGTAAAAAAGAACAGATCAAGTTCAATTAAAAAAAATCATCTGGGATTTGAGGGAAAAAGATTTTAGTATTATTTAAACTTTATTTGCTTTGAAAAAAGTGAAAATTGCTGTTCCATTGCAGGTAAGTGGGATGTTCTTCTCCATTCTCATTTATCTCAAGTACCAGAAAAGAGTATCACCAAGAGTTAAATATGTCTATTGAATGAAAAAGAATATAAACACTGAAAAATTACATAAGGAAACATACAATTTAGACCAAAAGTAATATACAAATGTTGCTTCTGTACAGTTCCATTGATGAAGGATTTCATCATCCATTTGTGAAGAATCACAAATTCTTCATTCTTCCTCATTTGAAGAATTTGTTACAGTACCAAATCATTTCAGAACCTTTACAGCACATTTCTAACTTGATCTGTTTGCAGGGCTACTGAGCTTAGTCTTAATGATAATTTTTGAGGTCATAATGCATGTTTAATAATACTTAACACATCCCAGTAGTGGATTTTACTCCAAATCATGGACATGTACATTCACCCCACCTTTCACTTTAGCACAGGTTTTTTGGGGGGGAGATTTTTTGGTTCTTCCTAGGTGAAAAATAGTGTCCCTAAGCACAAAATAACATGGAAAACCAAACACAGTGTGATCACTGATATTTTCAGTAATTTGAAATAAGAACTATCAATCCTTCATCAACTGTTCAGCATTGTGGATTCCACGATGCATTTGAATTTTGTTATCCCTGCACAAAGCTGCCAGTGCAAACTAGCTGTTTTAACTGTATTGAGAAATCCTGCATTTTGCCAGCTAGTTTTTCACTTTCTCCTGTGCTTTAAAATGCGTATGGCTTTTGCCTCTACTGGTTGTCTTTAATTTTTATACCTGAACATACACCTGTGCAATCATATCTCCACAAATACACACAATTTCTTGCATCCCTGAATTTCCCCTGCAAATACTCTTCTGCTTCTATACCTGCTTCACTCATTTTTGGAAGTGTATGTACACTGACCTCTCCCTCTCCTCCACCTGAGGCGTGATAATAAGGTTCAATGTGTAGTTATTCAGAAATCATAGATTTGAAATGAATGGCCCATCTTTGCAGTTATCATTTTAAAAATGGTTCCTTGCACAAGAAAGGATTCTTTTCAGAGTGATCAATCAGAGGTGCCTTGTATTGTCAAAAGCTGTATCTGTGTATCTGTACTTTTCAGTGGAGCACAGACCAAGAGCAATCTAAAGCATAGTGTGGTGTATAATCTACACGCTGTGCATCCACATACATTACCCCAGCATCTGACAAGCATGACAGTCTACCTACAGTACAGCATGCTGCTGCACACAACTCCAGGACCTTGCCAGAAAGAAATCACAATCTTATATGCTGCACATTTGCCACAATATGGCACTACAAAGCAATTTAAGATACACGTTACACTTTCAAGCCAAGAAATTGCACCTATATATGTGCTCACCATGTTTAGAAGTGGAGATAACTGGGAGATACATTACTACATTGTAAGTTTGTTGGTTTTTTTTTTTCCTGTGTGGTCTTGGGTTTAATTTAACTGCAATGCTGAGCTGAAAGCTCAGTGTGAATTTAATCCCAAGATACACATAGGGAACACAGTGGTCCCCTCGGCTGTGGGGTGCGGAGGCTGCCATCCACTCTCTCAGAGTGTCCAGAAGTGGAGCTCAGCTTTGGTTTCAGTCCCACTGGGGAAAAATAAGAGATGACAATCACTTTAGAGGAGGCTGTTCTTCACAGTATGATTTGGAGTCAACTATTTATCCTTTAGAGTGCACTGAATAAATAACTTTTTGTTACAATGAACCAAAAAGAATGAAAGTAAAAATGACCTTAACACTGAAAAATTGAAATGTAGCCTATCTATAACATTTCTCTATTTTAACTGTATCAGAAGCCTCAAGCTTCAATGTTATTGTTACTAAGATTAGCCTGGCATTGAGTGTTAAGTATCTTAATTTAATACATTTTAATTAATTGTAATTCCTAAAAGAATTAGCAGATTTTGGATTCATTCCGTACAAATTTATTTTCTAATGAGTCAGTGTGGCAATTTTGGGAAGGATACACTGTAATTTTTATGTGTATCAAAGGGTAGAGTCCCTTTTAACTGCAGTGCTGAAACCGGTTAATAATAGAGCCATCCATAACCTTCCTGTACTCTCTGTGTGTTTACATGTAGAGAGAATATAAATGCATGAGTCTATGCTTAGTGTTATTTTTAACTGCTATTATTTGAAGATCACCTCCAATATACCTGGTTTAAAAATAAGCAATTATATATTTTCTGAGACTGCCAGATGCTTGCCCTTAACTTCCAAAGATACATATTTCCCTTTTATTTCCCTGTAAATTCATATGTATCTGGGTAAAAGCTGTTTTCTAACTGTATATGCATTGTCCATATGGATAAAAAGCTGTTAAATGTCTGGAAGATTATCCAGAGCAGCAGTGCAGTTAAGCTTTATGTTCAGTAAAGTGTCATTATTTTTTCAGGATAGTAAAAATCAAGGAATATTAAATGGAAACAGATAAAAAGGTGTTATTACAACAGCACTTTAATTAGCCAGTTTGATTTCCTATTTGATCTTTTCAATTAGCTAATAAACTGTCTTTAAAGTTATGTTATTGGGCAAGTACATCATGGAAAATCAGTTAATTGAAAGGATTTTAACAAACTCTCAGCCGTTTTTACAAATGTAAATGTACTGTAACCCTTAGCCAACTGGCTAAGTAGCCATCTGCTGTATAGATGATCGCTCTGATTATGTGCAAAGACAGCAGGTCTCTACTGCAAAGACTTTATTTTATTTATAAGGCTATATACATTGGCTTCCATACTAATTAGATTTTACACAGCTATAGCAATGTAGGAAGCACTTTAATAAATGCTCAACAATATCTATACCTCTGCCAAGTTGGCTTAATATAACGAGATGTCCTTTGCAGAAATGTTCCAGAAGGGATTGTAAAGAGATTGTTTACAATTTGGTCTTATAAGGAGTTAACCAGGACTGTGTAACAGCAGAGGTTTGTAGATGAAAACGACACGCTGAATTTTGACTTGCATTGCACTATAAAACTCATATAAAACTACTAAACTGTGGAGATACATGGCTTTACATATTAATCATCCTTGGGCAGAACTTCTTTTCTCAGATAACCCCATCTCAGATTAATTGCCAGTAAAGGATGCGTTTAACACCCTAAAAAAAATATTTTTGGTTGTGGAACCAATAGCTGCACAACTGTTTCGACTCTCTTACTGCTCTGGAGGTATGTGATTCAGCCCTCCAGAAATCACTGCTGCAACAGATCGTTGCAGGGAGAACCGTTCTGATGACTATACAGTGAAATTGTAATGATTGTTCTGTGTCAAAGCCAATAAGCCTGAGCTTCGATGTTTCTATTTAGCTGGCTTTCATGCTAGAAATCCTGATTCTGAATGAGGACAATTTATTCATTAACTGGAGTAATTATACAGTTTTGAGACACTCTATCAAAAAGAATAGTTGTTAGAGAGACAATGTCAAGTGGCCGAGGACCTACATGTCAGTTTTGTTAGACAGAAATTTTTTCCAGGATGTTTGTTATTCCACTGAAAAACACGTTTATCATTTTTCTAAATGTCAGTGAGAATTTCAGTGAGGTCAGCGTCGTGCTTCTGAATGTGAGGAAGGAAATGCAGCTGCACATAAAAATGGGTAACTGACCAAACAGAGTGAAACATCCAAAGCAAACGGTGTGCTGCTGTTATTACATTTTTATATAATATTTGTTTTAGTAAGTGTGAAATTTGCTAGTGTGCTAAAGAGAGTGCCACTTCCACGGTGAGATTCATGTGAATACTTTACAATAGCTCACCACAAAGACATTATTAATGATAATAAAATCCATTCACATAATTAAATGTGGCATTTTCCCTTTAAGTCCAGAAACAAATAAACAAAAAAGGTCAAATGAAAATATATGCAAACCTAGCAATGAGAGGTAGATAATAAGCACAACAATCAATCTCCAACCTGAATAATACTATTTAAGTTGAACATGTCTAGGTATTAGGTAATAACCTTAATTTGCATTAAAATAGGTTTAAAAATTGTGTTATAGAGCTACTACATGATAATGTCATGTAAATAGTCAAGCAGCAAATTAAAAGGTTTAGGAGGTTTACTTCTTACTTGGAACTAGCTAAATGGCAGCATCCTCAGCTTGCCAAGAGGGAAGCAACACCCGGAACATGTGATACAGTATGATGGAGTGTAATCATAGCTGAGACAAAATGTAAGCCTCTTAAAGGAACAAATACCTGATTGGTTTAACATTGCTGCCAAAAATTAAGGCAGTGCAGGCCTCTGGGTAATCTGAATGTGCAAGCAACAGAAAAATGAATGAATATAATGGCTCAACTGTTCAAAGAGGTGCCAGTTTATTAAATTTTAAAAACGATTATATTGATTCAAATCTTTTTTCCCTGCATTTTTCATTGTCTTACCTTTCAAAACTATAATTTTGTGGTAATCATCTCAATATCATTACTTCTTTGTGTAATTCTGCCTTTTCCACTGTCAGAGTCTGACATTGTCTCTCTAGAACGATACATCATGTTAGAGTAATGTGGAAGAGGGGAGCATTCTGAACCTTTCCATGCAATAGCAGATTCAGTGTGGAATGATGGCAGTGTGTACCCTGCAGTCCACACACAACCTGTTCAAACACAATCGCTTTATTTTATAGCTCTATTAGTTTAATAGGCAACTTGAGTCTGGGGAAGCAAAGAGCAGGGGAAGAAAGAACAGTCCATAACGCTCAAACAGCTTTCCAGGAGAGAAGTATTTCCCTAGAGATATTTTTCTTTACATTGTTTATTTAATTGTTTCTGTAAGACACCAACAGGCAGGTTTAATTTCCATAGAACATGTCTCTTCTCTTGTTTTTTCCCCCCACATCTGTGTCTCCACTCTTTTAACTCAGATACCTCTTCTGCTGTCCTATAAATACTATCATGCATTACATGCATGCAGTTACATCTGATATTTAACTGCTTTCTGGAAATAGGCAGAAAAATAACAGGTTAAGTGAGTGAGTATGCTTTAAAGAACAAAAGGAAAAATGTTCTGATAAGCATTTTCCGAACCCCAGACACTGAGTGCAATTGCTTATATTATCGCAGCTGAATAGGAGGCTCTTTTTTAATTGCATCAGGGCTATTAAGTGCTTATGGTTCATTTTTTCTATTTAGTGTTTTATCTCTAAACCTAGCGTAATTATCTCCACCCCTGACATGAAACTCATAAACTCCTTGGAGGGATAGATTCAAATGTGGGCAGCATGGTCTCATCTTTCAGAGACAGGAATTATTATAATAAACAGATTTCATATTTAAATCTTTAGGCTGATACTGTAAAATCAGAGATTTTGTGTGAACATTAGAAAACCCTGTGTATATTTCCTAAGGAGCAAGAACCATTGTGCTGCAGGCCCGGTTTTTAGAAGTGTTTAGAACAGAATTATAGCTGAAGTCGGTGTGAGTTGTAAGTGTTCAGACCTTCTGAAAGCTGGCCCTGGGGTATTAGTCTTGGGAGGTAGCAGAAAAACTGAGAGAAAATGAAGTTCCTGATATAATAGACAAGCAATATTCCCCCGCCCCGCGCCCTCCCCACCCCCCCCCCCCACCCCCACCCCGCAGAATAGAACATATTAATAATTTCAGCAATATCTTGTTACTATCAAAGGAAATACAACATGTGAATGAAACAGTCTAAATCCTTCAACTTCCTAGCAAAAAGTTACTGTGACAGTAGATATTAAATGTTTAAATGGCAGTTTCTGTCTCTGCATTACACCTTCAATGTGCCATTGCTTATGTTTTCAGTTTTCCCATTAATTATATCTCATAATACTCATTATATATTATTATACATGTATGGGGTTTGCATACATGCATTTAATTCAGTGTGTCCAGCTAGTTTATCAAAACTGTCCACATTAGCAGTCTTTACAGTGAAGTTAGCAATGTACAGAGACCTGGCTGAAAACCATGGAACAACTTGGCCCTAGTTTATCAAGTCTTTGCAAATGACTGCCTGAGACATGAAAGAAGGACTCAAGAGGCTCTGAGGAATAAAATTCCCCAGTGAAATTTGATGAATAGCTGAAGTGATGCAAGTTCGAAAGTGGTGGAAAGCTATGGACTGTCTTCAATAAAATACTTTCAATGAGAACCCCACTGACTTTTTCTTTCCCTTGTAAGGTACTTAATGCCAGATTTTTGTCCAAGGCCAATTGGTTTGTATTAAAAATTATTGAAGATTCACGGGGCTACAACCTTAGTACAACATAGTGTCAAAATATTTCTCATATACTGGAGATTATGAGATCTTGTTAGGAACAGCTACTGTAAGCTTGAAGTTTTAAAGTATGCTTAGTGAATATTTCCTCTTAAGACAGAAAATATCCCCTGATTGTTATGTTGTAAGTGGCTATCTCAATAGCAGACCTTTGAATTTCAGCTGTAAAATATGTTATTTGAGATTTAAAACCATGCTGGACCAGTACGCCAAGGAACAACCTATCTAACATGACTGAGATGGTCATGAATATATAAACTGGTTGGTATTTTCTGCCTTCACATTTTGATTCTGTGCTTATGCTTATAAATAAAAAAAGAAAGAATATATCAATTTCTTTTGGGAATGTCCCAAATAGCACAGGAATATTACAGGGCAATTTTTAGCTAAATTGGAATTCCTGATGTATGGCAATGTCCAAGACTAGAAAATAGCCTACTATCCATTCTGATGATTTCAAAGCCAGTTTGGAGATCATTGATTATTTCTCTTGATTTATGACATGCGTGGTTCTGAATTTTGTCATTTTGACTTTGTATAGCAGAAAATCCCATACGTTGCATGAAAATCAATACAAATCCCCAAAATAAATACAATTTCCCTTTTTTTTTAATTGGCACAGCAGTGACTGATAGGCTAAGTCTGTGGGCAGATTTTTGTCTTAAGAAAAACTTTAATTCACTTGGAATCTAAACATTGTTTCTGAGGGCTCTTAGCTATTGGATGCACTTCTTGTGAGATATGCTGTCCTTGATGTCCATACAGTCCTTGGCAAACATCCTGGATAGATTCCGGGAAGATGTGATTTAACTTCACAAAGTCAAATATGCATATAAAGAGTATTAATAACTAGACATTTGGGAACATTCTGAAAAACATATTAGTTTAAGCTTATTCTCAATTCTGAAGTGATGTTAAAAATGTCAATTTGGACCCATGCATGGATTATATAAAAAAGAAAAACTGTACAATGATAATAGAAAATGTGATAGTTCTCAGCTATTGGCTTTTATGAGTCAATACTGATAAAACATGTAATGATCTCTATCTCCAAGGTGCAGAATCGCTGAGATCTATCCACCAGAAAAGGAACTCATTTACATATTTATCTGCAAAACAGCAAAATAACAGCATCTAACTACACAGTGATCTGTGCATTTAAATGATAGTTTTGGACATTTAAAGAAGTATTTTTATTTTTACTTCCTGATCTTGGTCTTTAGTTTGACAATAAGTATATCTGAACTGAAACATTTCAATTATAATGATGACACCTCATGGTTTCCTTACTTTGACCTAGAATATCAATCAGCAAAATACTTCATAGGTGATTGTCCCAGGCACGCTGATCACCGTTGCTGCTCAGTAACACGTACTTCCACTGATTAAGTAGGAAATTAATGAGAAAAGGTTGTCATAAAAGCAATCTGTGAATTAATCTCTTGGCTCTGCATTTTCTCTTAAGTTTCATGTCCTTTTTTTGCTTGTTACAAATCATTTTGCTTGCCAAACACATCAACCGTAAGCATCTTACAGCAGCTTGATGATGGAATGGATGGCCCAATTTCTATAAAGATGGTTCTAGTTAAAAGGAAACTTAAATTTGCAGAAATAATAGGCTTGACCCTCACCTTGGTCTCACACAGATCATTAACATAGAGTTTGATTTAGTGGCATCAGTAATCTTTCTACTGTCCTTCCAGAGCTGAGGTAATTAAGTTCCCAAATCAGTAATTTATTTTGGACAGCATACCAAGCTTTTCTCATCTATGTAACATTTTATATCATCTCTTTAGGATTGCCTATTAATGGAAAGTGGCTGGCACAGTGATACATCAGATGTATCAAGACTAATAGCTATTACTTTACATCTATTTTTTTAAAGGATTTTTACATTTTGGCACAGCAGTCAGGTGACTCTCAAGTGAAGATGTGATGGGTTGGTGGAAGTTCTACCTGTTATAGCAGATGTAATCTACAGTTTTCTCTTATAAAGTAGATCAACCACCGTGACTGAAACAGAAATATAAAAAAGCTGTAGGGTTTCATTTTCCTTTTTATAAAAGTATTTCATTTGGATAATGTATAGCCTTGCATTACCACTGCTACACAAATAAATGATAAGTCACAAGTAATAAACCTCAATTATTGAAGCTCTAGTAAAAACCAATACCAAAGTACTTCCAGATGACTGATACTGTATGAAATTCTCTCAGTAGTTGCTCATCTGTTACTGATAAGGGAGGAACAAAATAAATCATAGCAATATGATCTGGGTAAAATTTTCTAACGCATGTAAATGGCATTTTTAGAGCACTGAGCTATGCAACTATGTGGTCAGGCATTGACTAGAACGTAAACGCAGATTCAAGTAGGATTTAGCACTTTACCTTTTTACAAGCATTGGAAAATTCTGTGATCATTTCTCCGCAATTTCTAAATCTCTAAATACTTTTGTAAGTCTTGGATTGTAGAAGTCAAAATGTAAAGGGACTTAAAGATCTGGAGAAATATTGAAGAGTATAGAGTTTGATTCAAAAAGAATTTCATTATAATTTAAGATTAAAATATGTCAAATATTCTAAACTGCCAAAAACGGTAGAGCCAGGATTTCCCCAGGTTCCTAAAGTTCTGTTCTTCTGCAAGCACGGAAGATCTTGATCTTATACTGAGCAGCATAGGTCTTACCTTTTTCTTAAACTACCTTATTTCTTTATCAACATGATATCAAGGAACCTAAACATAAGTCCATTAATTCCTTTGGGGTTTGGTTCAGGCTTTATTTCCTCTGGCTGTCTACAGTCTCCTTTCATAGTGAAGCTACCACAGATCTTGATAACAAGAGTATGTTTTGTTTATTTATAAATTTTCAGAAGCTGCTCATAATTATTTTTCTCATCACCTTTTGACATTAATGAATGCTGTTTTAGTATATTTTCGAAAGGAGGTAGAAAAATATTCTTCCAATTCTGAAGAAGAAATGGGGTACTAAGAAGTGGAGGGATTGGTTCTAGTCACACAGCCAGGCACCACATCAACAAGATTGAGCCACAGGTTGACGTGGCCCTCACCATTGCAGCATCTGAGCAACTAACCATCTTCAGTGCACTTGCCCTTCATAACACTCCTGTGAGATAAGGAAGTACTATAATATTCAATGTACAAATGAAGAATTGAGTTACAGGAAAACTAAGCATCCAATACTAAAGGTACTTAGAGGTTTAACATCTTGAAAATTTCCAGAAACCCTATAGGAAGGAAATAGCTGGAGCAGGGAATTAAATCTGTCTCCTAAGACTCAAGCTAAAGCTCAAACTGATGAACAGCCTTCCTCCTCCTATTAGGAAGACTCCTGCTATTCTGTATCTTAAACTATCTCGGTCATACCCTGTCTGAGCTTGTTTCTTTTCTCTACTGGCATGCTGCACAGATTCCTATGCAGAGACTGTTAGTTAAAGAAACTGATTTATTCGGATCATCTGCAAAGGTTAATAGTTACAGAGGGAATGCCACTAACAGCTTGGTCATTCACTATCTAGATGGTCATGGCAGTTTCCATCACAGACATCTTTGTGACAGTTTCTTCACTGAGGTCACGTGAGACTCCCTGAACTGTTGTCCAGTGAAATACTGTAATTCAACTACCCATGATCCTACATGACCATTCTCTGGACTATTGACTATCTCAAGCTATGTACAAAACATATCTTAGGAAAACATGTTATGAAAACATATCTTAAGCATCTACAAAAAGTGTCCTATCCAGTAATAAATACATCTGACGGAAGTATAGAGCAGCAACCAGAGTTTTCCATCAGGGAGTTCCTGTCAGTCAGCTGGTGATGGTATCTGTGTGAGGCCAGGACTACCTTGCAGGTGTCTTTTATCCATCAAGAATCTCAGCTGGGCAGAAATAGGCTGGGGAGCAATTGTTCCTGTCCTACTGACAATGAGTGTGCTGAGTGTGCGTACAGGCACGGCTCTTATGCCCAGCTGCATTATTGTTACAACTAAAGCACACATTTAAATACATGGGTTTCATCACAGGCTACACCAGTGTATGTTTTTTTACCTTTTTATCCTTTAAAATTTTCCACGTTTGTGTCCCTGGTTTTGGAAGACTTCCTGTCAGATAGCCATTTTCTGACTCAAGGCTCAGCCGGTCGTTTCTGGGAAGTACTATTTCTGCAGAGCCCAGCTTTTCACTGGCACCCAGGAGAGCAGTGGCACCTGTTCTTTTGGCAGAAGGGATATGTGGAAAGAACGAGCAGAAGGAAAGCATTGTTTTCTAGCAAGTTTCCCCCTCATGTTATTGTTTCCAGATGAGTCAAATAAACATCAAAGTTTCTTGAATAACTGAGTAACTTGCATGTGCTTTTGCATATGTTTTAATGTATATTCCTGGAGAGAGGAATCAAGTTTTGTGCCAGCCTTTTGCAACACAACCTTTTTTTGTTCTTGCTTTTTGTGTTCAGCATATTTTATTAAAAAAAGAAAAAAAATTCTGGGTTGAATTCATTATGTCTCAGACATCAGAATTTGCTCTGCTGTCCTGACCAGAAATCAAGTAAGAAATTCAGAACTGGGCCTAATGGTTCTCTAATTATAATGTCATATTATCAATGTGTTCCTTAAAATGTCAGCATGAGGAGAAAAAAGGCTATGGGATATTATTTTCTCATTATTGCGGTGCTCCTTTGAATACTGTAAAAAACATCAAACACATATTAGAAACAAAGGCGGACTGAGTAAATGAGATCATGCTGAGGTCTTTGTGGCTCTGGCTAGATTGTTTTTGATATCCGAATGAGCTTAGTAACTGGCTTTATCTCTATCTGGGACTGCAATGCAGCCTGCAGCCTGCAGCCTGCAGCATCAACATGCCTGGCCAGACAGCCCATAATTGTGGCTGAGGTTCTGACCTTTTCAGATTTCCTCACAACTAACGAGAAGTTAAGTGAGAACTTTTTTTCCTCTCCAGAAGACACTTCTCATACAAAGCTAAGTACTAGAAATGTTATGTTTATGCAAAATTCAACTAAAATATCATTTGACTTTTCTTCTTAAGAAATCTTATTATGGAAAGCACCTGAGTGTATAAAGAAGCACTTCTTTGTTCAGCTGCTTTTCACAAACTGCAGGCATGGTTGCCTCACTCTGCATTACAGGGTGGCCTTTCCAAACAAAATGTGTAGATTTCCAAAAGTGTTTTAGGAAATTTTCAGTAGCGTTATCTCCACTGAGAAGTATCTGAATTTAATCCCAAGAATGAATAGATAGTACTTTTAAGACTGACTGATGTGCAAACTGGTTAACTTATTTCCTCTTGTTGCTGCACTCCTGGTGAACAGTTGTCATTTACTATGGCTTTCAAGGATACAATCTGTCAGTAATTTGGTCTTTCTGTTGGCTTTTAGGAAGGAAAACATCTGCCTTTGATTCTTAAGGATCTTGCTTTGAGCCCTGCATCCTTAAACATTTGCAAATACATTCCCAGTAATACCAAGCCTCCAGGGTTCTTGCTTTACTTACTACCTGATCAGATCCACTTTAGTGTCTTGTAAAGTATGCGTATAGACATAATAGTCTTGCCAAAGCTAACATTTTTCACTGGATGTTATATGATGACTTAAGTGCTATAGGCCTAGAGATAACGTGGGTGAAAGCTGGTATGCCTGATTTCAACATGAGAACTGAGAAAATACATTCAAAATCTTTGTGAAAGGAGGTTTATCCAGTTGTGTAAGGAAACATCTCTCGTGTTTAATGCTCAGCTAACAGCTTGCAGGTTTACAATGACTTTATGATTGAATGTGCCTATCAAATGCTTCGTTGAGAATCTAAAATGTCATAACTAAAATCCAAGTATCCCTTTCCAAAATAATTAACAATAAATGCTACAGAAGACAGCAAAAGACCTGTAGAATTGCATTCCACTGTGAAATGTATTCACCTGATTCGTGTCAGTATGAAACAGTGCTGGCGCCGCATGGTGAAACGTGACCCTCTTTGTTCATGTAACCATTCTGTCCCTTGTCTAGCCAAACATTCTGGTATACCAGCTTAAACCGGTTCTGTTGCTAACTGCATAGTGTTAAGCAAGAGAAGATACGGCTTTGGCCAATGGGATGTCTCATGGCAGGGAAAAAGAGAGGAAAATGTATAAAAGCAGGGAACTGAATACGGGGTGCGTCCGTCTTGGTTGAGCAGAGACTCCCAGCGCACCCAGCGCTGTTTGCTTGCCTCTATTCGTTTAATAAATTGTAAACTTTAATTGTAATCCTATTTGGGACTCAGTCATTTATCACACCACTATCTGCAACTGGACCTGAATGTGAGAGTGATGAATAAGAAACAGAAGATTTGCTCTGAAGCTTTTTATCATCTGTGATTGTTTATGAAATAGGTGGAATTTCTTAGGCCTTCTTTTAATTGACTGGAATGCTTCATTGAGTAAAACAAGCAACTGAAATACATAGAACAATCTTCTGCCAGCACCATGTATTTTAAACTATCTGCAGATTTTTGTAAATGCTTGTCTTTTCCAAATTTAAAATTATTTCAATTTATTTCAGCAAATTATTCCTTGATAATGCAGAGATATTTTCTTTCCTTCTGTTTCTTGCTGATGAAGTGTAGGTATGTGGGCATAGATGTCTTGAAACATTATTGTTCAACATAGGAAAACTCTGGCTTTGAATATAATGACTGATTTAAATTGATGGCTGAGTGTTTGAGGAGAAGGGGAAATTGTGGAACCTCTCTTCTGTCCAGACTGGTTGGCTTTGAGGCTGTAGAGACTGGGACATTTGCTTTTGAGTAGCAGTTAAAGTACAAAGCTGAAAGAGGAACAAAGTTGCTCTTTTTCTCTGTGCTCATCATTTGAGCTCATTTCTTATCTTTTACTCCAATGCAAATTTGCAGCAACTATGCTGAAATAAAGGTTGTCTGCCAGTGTGACAGAACAGAGTTTAGTGTCCATTGCTAATGCAGGCGCTCTATGTCCTTCTTCCCTCATTTTGACCAACAAGGCCTATGGCAGTTTTCATCCAAAATTGATTTTCTCCTTCCTAAAAATTGTAAGTAGGGGGAACAGAGGAGAAGGAGGGGGTTGGGGTGGGGAGGAGAAGGAAGGACCTACTTCTGTGTTCTTTTTAACAAATGTTTTCCTTCTAACAGTAATTAAAGAGATTGTGATCAGTCAGGTCAGAAATAGCAATAAGTCTTTCGTAGATGATGCCTTTTTTTAAACTTCTCTCTCACATTTTCAGATCTTGTCTCCTGACTTGAGAACCAGGGAGGGCTACAACTATCCATTCACAGCCATGGTGATTCTGCATGACCTTTCTGACACCCAGTGCCTGTGGCCACCCATCAGATCTGTGGCTGTCTCCTCTGGGTGAAGATAATGGCACCAGGTATTCATGGGAGGGGAATCCAGAACCTTTCCTCCAAGTTCCAGAATAATTTTGCAGTTACTGTGTTCAGATGCTCTTTTGTTTGTCCTGGGGATGTTTGCCTGTCCTTAGAGACTTGGGGTACAAGTTGAGCTTAAATCACAAATGCACCATACATGAACCCTTTCCAAAGGGCTTCATTTGTGCAGATACTTGATGAAAATGTTGTTTGCACATATGTGCAGTACAGGATGGTTTGCAGTTGCACACAGTGTTTATCAGAAATATCACAGTGCCTCTTTGTATGAAATATATATGTTTGCAAGGTAAGGAGAATGTCTGGTGGAAACAACTTGCCAATTCTGAATTTGTGGATTGAGAAGAATGGGTACATGCAAAAGGCGTGTATTTGTCACTGGGCCAGGGGTGAAGTATAGTGATTATAAAAAAGATAGCTACTATAAAATATACATTTTCTATAGTGTGCCTGGGTATATAAATATTTTATGTGATGCTTGTATTGCATATTTTGATTATACAGTGAAGATATATTTGGGGATACAAGTACTAGCACTGCTAAGAGATTATCCCTTTAACGCAATTGTGTCACATTGCTGTAGGAGTTGGCTGTACAACAATGGACAAGCTTTTGAATTAGCTAATGTTGCAAATCATTTTATGGACAGAATAAAGCACCATAACAGTGTAATGTATTATTATAATTAAAAAAAGAATACAAGTATTTTGTTTAGCTCTGCCAGAGGAATTCTTTTCTTGCTGGGACAGTCAGTACAAAAATGGATCTGAGTACTTAAAACTGTGTTGGCAAAAAGGTAGGCTGTTGTTTTCAGAAGCTGGTTTCATAGTGTTGTGGTTTGACCCCAGCTGGCAACTAAGCACCACGCAGCCACTCGATGACTTCCCCCACAGCTGGACCGGGGAGAGGATTGGAAGACTAAAAGTGAGAAAACTCGTGGGCTGAGATAAAGGCAGTTTAATAGGTAAAGCAAAAGCCGCGCACGTAAGCAAAGCAACACAAAGAATTCATTCACGACTTCCCATCAGCAGGCAGGTGTTCAGCAATCTCTGGGAAAGCAGGGCTCCATCACATGTAATGGTTACTTGTGAAGACAAATGCCATAATGCTGAATGTCCCCCCTCTTCCTTCTTCTTCTCCCAGCTTTATATGCTGAGCATGACATCATATGGTATGGAATATCCCTTTGGTCAGTGGGGTCAACTGTCCTGGCTGTGTCCCCTCCCAGTTTCCCATTGCCCTCCAGCCCTCTCGCTGGCAGGGCCCAAGAAACTGAAAAGCCCTTGACTTAGTATAAACATTACCCAGCCACAACCAAACCCATCAGTGTGCTATCAACCGTGTTCTCACATCAAATCCAAAACACAGCACTGCACCAGCTACTGAGAAAATTAACTCTATCTTAGCTGAAACTAGGACACATAGCTATCCCAGAATGATTAAGATTTTTCCTCCCTGGTCTGGGCCTCCACTTTTGACCAGACCCTTTCTTCTAACTAGGAAGGGTCCTCACTGACTATTTGTTGAAGGACCTCAGCACCGAGGCACCCGTATTTGCTGTATATTGGCAACTCAGCTGTGCAGTGTGCTAATTCTGGCTACATCTTAGATCCAGCCCTACACCTCCCTTCAGGCACCATCAACCATGTATTTCCTCTATGGCCATGACATGCAACACTCCCATTTCTTCTGCAAAGGGATAACATGAATGTTATTGTCTTGAGCAAATGATGCCATAGACAAATGTAATGGCGTTTGCGGAATATAGCTATATTTTGAAGTTTGGTGAAATTCTGTGTTGGTTTTCTGTCCATCGAAGCAGATCATGTAATGTCTATTATGAGAAAAAAATCGTTTGCACATCTTAGATTCCCTCCTCAGTTTTTTTTTTTTTTTGAAAGATGACATGATTGAAGTTTCAATTGCTTTTTATGGTTTAATACCGAGATAAGGACACAGCTTTTTCACTTACTTCCTCTCCCACAACTCCTCTCACTCATCTGATCTGTCTCTGCAGTGCAAAATGCCAGTTGTTTTAAACTTGTGTAACAAAACACTTCTGATAACAGTGCTAAAGACACGAGAAATGTTTTCCTTGGAAGTGTAATTTTCTTTTTGAAGAAAAAATGAAATTACAGAGGACATGTTTGCTGGCTGGCTGGCAGCAATTAATCAGAAACTCCTGAGTACTAATTCTTTGGAATCAGTTTGGGGTGTGTTATCTGATTTATTTTTAATTGAGTGATCAGGCTTAATTTCTTTGCACAGATAAAGTTACTAATGTTTCCTATTAATTTTCTTTGGTTTGAAGAAGAACATTTTTAACGTTGGTGGGAGTTTTTGTGGTTTTTTTTTTTTCCTTTTTTTTTCTTCTTTTTTTCTTATTTATTAGACCATTGAGGTTCAGGCAGTGTTGGGGCTAGGAGGGGAAAAAAGCCTCTTCTCCTATTTGCAGCTTTCCAGGCCAGGCAGCTGTGCCCTGAGTCTGATTCTGTTCCCTTGCCAATTGCTGCTAACATGAACGGGAGGCATCACTTTCTGCTTCCTTTAGCTCTGTCTTTATCAGCACTGATGCTTTGAGGGCAGTAATAAAGAAACGCTATCTTAATGACATCAGGATGACAATGGACTACAAGATTGTTAGGAGTAACTTGCTGTTTGTGATTAGTTTTGAAGTAAGGGTAGGAGATCTCCTGTGCACAACAGAGAATAATCCAGGGAACTAGTGGCTACCTAGATGAGGGAGCAGGGGGAAGGGAGAGTGAAAGGACTCAGTAGAGCCTTAGGGAAAACAGCTTTCTTGAATGAAATAAAATTAGTTAATTTTCTAGAACCTTCAAGTTCTTTTGCAGGCACTACATGGGCAAGCCAGAGAATAAAGACAAAAATTATAGGAGACCTCGACTGATTCCACTAATACCAATTGATTCTGCTAGTGCCATTTTGGTTTTCATAGCAGAGGAAAGAGATTATTTTTTTCCTTTCACCTCATAATTGCTTTACTTGTGTTCTGAAGTTCCTATATGGCACCTCCTACTCAGTACACATAAAGGAATTGTTAGTTTTCCTGACTAAACCTCTTCTAACCATGTAGATCCTGTGCTGATAGCTGAAGGTGAATTCCTTAGGTCATATGAATATGCCAGAATAATATTCAGTCTAGCAAGAGATCTATTCTTCCCTGGGTTAGTACATCCACCTTTTTCATATAATTGAAGAGCTTTGGGTTGTCAACACTTCAGTTATCCCCGAGCTTACAAACAGACATAGGCCTAATTATTTTGCATCTGGTATGTGATTATTAGAACTCTTGATATGATGACAAGATTAAAAAAAAAATTAAAAAAGAAAAAGTAATGCTTAAGCAATTTACTTTATTCTTTTCCTGTCTGAGCTGCTTTAGAGGTATTGCGCTGTCAGAAAGTAGAAAATAGATCAAGGGGAAGAAGAACAGCATTTCAGAATCTGTAGTTTCCCTTTTTTAAAAATAAATCATTACAGACTAATAAAAACGTGTTCTTCAGTATAAAGTTGGGTGGCTTAGACGTTTTAAAGTTTCGATATTTATTGGTTTGTTGCCAGTTTAAATCTGGCCCAGTGAGGCAGAAATTGAAGATAAGCTTTGAGCTGGCTTGTATGAAACAAATTAATGCTGTCAGCTTTGTTCTTATTGCTGAACTGCTTTTAATCAAGAGCCATGATCACAATAAGTGCTCTTGTTCATCAGAGAGGGCCACTGTCAGTTGCAAATTGAACATGAACTATGTTCTCACTCTTAGAAGAAGCCTCTTGGCCACAGCCAGTGAGACAAATGAGTGGGTTATTGCGACGGATGGCTGCATAAGCCCTTGCTGTCTGTGGGCAAGGGAAAGACATAGATCTCCAAAACTCCCAGTCTGGCACTTGGCCTAGTCATTCCAACCACTTGATATTAAGAAGAACTCTTGTGTGGTTTTGGAAATCAAGTATCTTATCTTTACGAATGCTACCACTCCAGTGAAAAGCATCGTAGCCTGTCTATATTGTCCACTGCTATAGTTGAAGTGGCCAGAGAGAGGTAGTAAGAATATACTTGATGATCAAACTTCTTATGGCTAGCTCTGAAAAGTCCTGGAAAATTTCACTGTTGACCTGCTTGTCTGTGAATTTGGATATATTTATTTAGGGTAGCACTGTGTTTTAGAAAAGTACAGTTTGGGATAGCTGTCAGATGGTCTTGTATCTTTTCTATCTATCACAGGGATACACAGTGTTACTCATTTTAATGTATAGCCCTGTAACTGCTTTTTCCATAACATGAGTCCCTTTGCATATCACCTTGAAATGTGGCCAACAGACTTGTGTGTGATCTAGAGAAGAGGTTACATCCTAAATTAATCCTCAGTTAAACGTGGTAGTCGTATCATCTTACACACTGCTGTTAGGAGCTTTCCCAGCTGCACTGTGGTAAGAACTCAAACACTTAAGCAATAGGTGAGCAAGGAAAGCTGTTACTGTGCAGTAGGTGACTTAGCATTACAGGTTGGGAGACTAAAAATGGTCTACTATATTTAATCTTGCCTACTCCCCTCTGAAAGTGTAGATTGCATAGGATCTGACTCATTTACTTGCCTCTATTTTTCCTTTTGTTAAAGCTGAGTTTTCAGATGCAACAAGCATGAGCGATAGCCCTCATGGTTGTAAGTAGGTCTAGAACATACTCTGTCTCTCTGAAAACAAGATTCTACTTTCTAAGTATAGCATGTAAGTCTACAATAAATTTTCATCAGAAGAAAAAATTGATCTGAAGAGTGAGGTGTTTTTTCCTAGATTTTCTGCTTATCATACTGACTGTTTTGAAGCTAGCTTTTATTTCATGTTGAATCTGGTTCAAACAGAAAGGGATTCATTATTATCCGGTAGCATTATGATTGTCATCTAAACCCGAAGAACCATAATTTGTCTTCAATATCAAATAATCCACAGTTCAGAATTAAAAACCTTAATCTTTTTTTTTTTTTTTGCATTCCCCCCCCTCCCCCCCCCATTATTTGCTTGTGAAGCAAGAGTAGTTACATTTGTAAGAAAATGGAAATATTTTTTCCACATGCATAGTATCCTTCAGATTGATTGGATGAAATTCCAATTACAAGAGGTTTTGCTAGGATTTTCCATGGGGCCAGAATTTGTTAATCCTTAATGAAAGCCATATCGTTTTTGCTCTAAGTCAAGTCTATGAAGGCAACAATCATGTACAAAAAAATGATAACAAAAATTATTAAGCTCCTTCCTAACCTTGGCCAAGATTTATCAAACTTTAATAGTTCCCTAGAGCTCAAAACCTTGCTCTTTTGCACTTTTGAACCTGAGATGCAATCCCTCACACTAAAGCAGCAGTAGACGTGAGGCCTTTTCCAGGATTAGTCCATGGAGTAAGAGAACACTACATGAAGATGCTTTAAGGAGACTGGAACAAATAAAGCCTGGTTTTACTCTGTGGGTATGATTCATGAACAAGTAAACTTAGTGTAGTAAGGGGCTTGGGCATGTACCAAATTTTTCTCCTATTTTGGGATCCTTAATGGCTGGTGAGCTCGAGGTCAGGCTGTTGTTCTTCCCCCTGGCAGGGCATTGACCATCCGTATCCATGCAGCTGCCTATGGTATTTAAACTTGTGTAACTTCATTTATCCTTGAGACCTTTTATGTTCAGTCCTACTGAGATGAAATTGTTCTGTGAGTTAGAAACACACACATCCAAACACAGACAGGCATGCACATCCATGATACACAATGAACATGATCACGTAACCCTGCTGAAGCTGGAAACCAAGGTAACAAAATAGGACACTATGGGCAGAGAAAAGATTATAGCTGAAAAGTTCTAGGCTTAACCGCAGTCCTTGTCTTATTTCTGGTTTTGGGCAGGAGAGAGTCTAAATTTGTTTCAGGCTGTGATTTTATACACTCCCTCTGTGTCTGCCCAGGGCAGGACTGACTGCCTAACACAACAACATTGCCCCTCTGATCTGCACTATGAATGTACCTCACTTAACAGTGTCTTACACAGATTTTCCTCTTCCAGTGAAATCGCTCTTTGAACAGCATGTTGCCCAGCATGTGTACAGATTTCTGGATTTTGTCTTCAGTGCTCTCTTATTACTGACATTGTCATTGCTTTAATTTTAATTTTTATTTGGGAAAGTGCCACACAAGATGGTCTCAGGAACTTCCCTGAAAGTAGAAAAAACATGTCTCCTGGGTAACATTAAAATGGAGAACACACACATCCAGTTCTGTGTGGCTTAACATCAAAGACCTAGGAAATCATCAAAAGCCTTTTCCACCTTCTTTAGCCCTAGGGACACTACCTGGGCTGCTTATGAGCTTTGGCAGAAGTTGTTAGCATTGCCCTGAATGGTCTTCCTCATACTTGCCAAATTCTTTGGGGTTTAGTAATATAATATCACTGTTGGCTATATGTAAAATTACTTGCCATCATCTCAGAACTAAAGTTACAGGAAACAAGGACTATAGCACTGCTTAAACACAGCAACTCCAGCTGTCTTCAGGGCTGTTTTTTTCTGAATTTTGTGAGTTTGTGTATTTTTTTGCCTTAGATCTGCTCAGCTCTGGAAAGAAATAAAGCAATTTAAACTTGATTCACAAAAGCTATAATTCCATAATCTGTTGATATCCAATTTAAGATAGTGTTCTGCTGTAGGTACAGAAAAGGTTCCAGGGGTCAGATATGATAGCAGCTGTGACTGAAACCAATAAAAGGAAGATGAAGGATTTATTCACTGATAAGTCACTTTCCTTTAAAATGAAATGATCCAAAACCTTTATCTGTTGAAACAAGGAATGGATTTCATAGACAAGAGACTAATAAATGTTGTGTTATACTGCTAACAGTTTTGTGTCTCAGTATTTTTGCTACAAGTTTATTCAAATCTGCTTGTGGATCACTACTCAGAATTCAGTGATGCTGTGTAGAATTCAGTAAGTAAACTGTTGCAGGTGACATTGTAATTTACCAGTTGTCCTGAGATTTTAATCTGGTTTTAACCATTTCATTCCACTTAATTAATACCTAAAGTAACACATATTACTGCTTCCATTCCTATGAAAGAGTGTATTATAAGATTAAACTTTATCTTCTGTCCAGAATTTTCCCCTACCTGATAACAACCAAAGGAACAGATAGGCATTGGCAGAAATACCAATTTTAATGATTTGAAAGCACTTCCATGTATTTTTTTTCTTTCTTAGTTTTTGCATTTATTATAGCCTTCACCATTGCATTGTACTTTGTGTAGTCACTGTAGTAGAGATCCAAATGGTAACCTACACTGTGCGTTCCCTCGGAAGGAAGCACTGTGTGAGCAAAGCAATTGAGAGCTGAGCTGTGGGATCTGAGTGGAAGACATGAAGAAATAAGTGGTGTTTTGTGCACTGAGAGATGAGTTTAGATCACAAATCAATGACGCTTTATGATACATTAGGGTAGTTTTAACTATTAGTGAGTATTGGTTAAGTTGAGCAGAATGTTCCCTTTTCTTATTCCACAAGTTATTAATACCACATGTGGATCATTTGTTCTGATGAGTTGACCTCTGACTTTTACATGTTTTGATCTTATGTACATGCCATCAGTAGTATACAGTAGTATATTTACCTATGCTCCTCACTGCCTCCCTTTATTCGGTTCAACTATTGTTTGCATTCATCTGGGGACTGGCCCAGACGTACTCAAATTATCGGTCTAAATCTGTGTGAGTCCTCTGAAGAACAAGACTTCAGTCCTGAGTAGAGATCAGAAACAACGTATATGCATGACTAAGCAATATTTTCAGGCTAGTGATCTCCAATGCAGTTATCACCTGAACTTGAATTAATTGAGGTGTAGAAACCTGCTTGGCAGGTGTTTTGAAGTTATCTTAAAAGAAAAGAAAAAAAATATCTAACACCAGGCGGTCTCCTATGCATCAGAAAGAGGAGATAAAAGGAAGCAAGGAGAGTGAACACATCTCTGCTTAAATGAGCAGTGCTAAAATAGGGTGATGACAATGACATGACCTATAGCTCTTTAGTAATGTGAACATCCTTCATGTGTAGTGCGTGCTTGCCTGTGCTGGGCTGAAGTGAAGCATTGTCTCAGTAAGGCTTCTAATGCCCTAGCTATCGTACAGAATAAAGAGGCTGGGTAATGTGCAAAATGTTAAATTTCTGAAGTGACAAGGCTTCAGGTAAGTACCTCAGGGTGATGAAACATGTTTACCAAAGTGAGCTACTGATTACTTTTTTTTTTTACATTCCTGCATAATTTGCTTAGATGATACTTGGTCTACAAGAAGTTTCAGGTATAAGCTAGAAACTCCATTCAAGAAATTTTGGGATGTTGAAACAAGTTTTATTTATCAAAACTTCTGGCAGCTCTTTTCTATTTGAAGGGAGCTCACATCAAATTGTGCTTGCTGGTGAGCTACAATACGAAAGTTTACATCTGTGGAGCGTTAGGCATGAGTGCTGAAGCAGGGATGGAGAAGCCCAGTGCACTTTTATTTTTTAATTTGTGGGAGATTTAGTGAAGTCCTGTTCAAACTTGAAGTGGGTCACAAAAAGCTCCTGGTCCTGTTGTTTCAGTGTGTAGCGAAGACATAGACACCGTTTTTACCAAGGGACCAGAATTTAGAAGACACAACGGACTTAATCGTGTTACTGCAAAGTCACCATGGTGATTTTCATTTACAACCAAAAAAAATATTAGGCTAAGTTTTTCATGGTTCCTTTTTTGCTTGCTTGCCTGTATGGAAATTTCACAGTGCACAAAACAAGCCCTTGGGCTACACTTTAATGTAAACTTAACATTCATGAGAATGTTTCCAGGCACTGAAGCCAGCTGAGGGGAAGTAGTTCAGCTGTAGTAAACTGTCTCAGCCTGCAATACCAAGTGGCTTCATGCAAATTCCCTGCTGCAATGGCCACCTGGAAAAAGTCTAGCCACCAGTAAGGGCTCAGAACCCCTCCAGGGAGGTGCTAGCTAGAGCTGGCTAAATTTCTGTGGTGGAATATCATCCAGTTTGCTAACAGGAAGGGTCACATGCCAGTGTGGTCCAGGTTGTATGGAAGGGAAGCTGAGAAACATCTGAACTAGTTGATTGACTGCCCGATGGCTTTGCTCTGTTTGGCATTCTCTGTGAGACATCCATGTATTTTTTACTCTGGGTGTCATATGTGAACTTGAATGAACAAATCTGATCCTTAAATTTGGAATATGCACACTTCATTCACAGTGGATAGTCACAGTTCAAACTACAGCTACAGACCTTTTTGCCAGTTGTTGGTTTGTTACTTGACTGTATTTATTGTTGCTGCTGTTACTGTGTTTATCCAGTAGTCCAGTTTGTACCTGATATTTGGGAGAACTGAACTGTTTGAGTCTAAGTTTTCAAATGAAAACCAGCCTTTCCAATGAAAAAGGGGAGAAGACACACAAGAAATGACAGGCCTGCACAGAAAGGCTTAAGGTCCTTCAAGGTTATCTGCAGTAAGTACACTTTGCTCCACAGCATTTACAAAATGCAGCTGTTAAAATAAATCATTCCTTGGGTTTTTCTTTTGCCCATTATACAGCATCCAGTACCCCATTTTGTCTCTTTTCTGTACTTAACTTACGGCTTTCGTGGCTTGTTACATTTTTTCTCCATTTATACAGACGTTGCCAAATATGTCTATAGAGACAGTAATTGCATTTTTAATTCATTTCAGTAAAGCCACTTATTTTTGGAAACCCTTGTGCAGATACTACACACTGGCTTTTCTCTGAAGAGTGGACCTGTTTTATACATGCATTATGTGGAAGAATATGACACAGTGCATGATGGTTTTAGACATTAATAGTCAGACACACCTGTAAATATAAAGCCATTGTAAGTAATGTTGAAGATCATTGCTTAGTAAAGTAAAAGGCCACACTGTGATGAACACTGTTTACAGGACAGTGAGACCAGGAGGCAGGTCTTTATTAAAGCCTCAGCTAACAGCTCTTCAGGCTTTTATCAAACCCTTGATCTTTCTCACTAAGTTTTGATGTAGGCTACAACAGGTTTCACATGAAAAGGATTTTTCACATGAAAAGTATTTTTCACGTTTCCATGCATTAAATAGTAACCACAGAATATTTTATTGTACTTAACTTGAACTATTAATGCACGTCAATTCAAACACTGTAGCTCCCTGCTAACACTTTTATAAGCATTTCTTCCCCTGTGTCTACATTATATTAGAAAAAAATTGACTCTCCTACAAAAAAGAGCCCTAAGCCTGCTCAGTACCTCACAAACTGAACAGAGGTAGATTTTTTTAAGAGTGTTGCTTTAAGCAAGGCACTTCTTTAACTGAAGTTGTGTGTCGTGCAGGTGTCTAACAAGTCTCTGGACATCTCATAAAAGTGTTTCTGCACGTGTTTCTGACACGTAAGGAAGAGGATCTGGAATAAGTTTATTCTATTTATTCTATAACATTAGTACAAGAAACTAATTACAGAAAAGTAGTAGGAAGCATCAGTCTTCACTTCTAAGTGTGAGACATGAGTGGGGGTACTGCTGCCTAGAAGAGAAAGGTTGATAGTAATTTATTTATTTCATACATCTGTCTAGAGGTGGAACAAAAGTGTTCATTTAACTACCTGTCAAACTACTGGCGCACCACTTTCTGAAACAGATTCAAAATATGTTCTTTCTAACAAGCACCACCAGAGAGATATTCCAGCTGCAGTGGGTCACTGTAGCAGACACACGAATGCATTTTGTATGCTATTTTCTAAAGCACCATTCTGAGAAGGTTAACTAGGGTATGGTGCTGTTCTTAGCAACTTGAAGAAGTGAAATTGTTAGAAACATCCAGCCATGGAAACATGAATGAAGGGTATTAGAAAAGATAATGTATGATTTCAGCATTGTTTAAAAAATGTAAAACTCTCTTTAACTTGGACATAGGCCTTGTAATAAGGGTCAGTAGCAGGGCTTATGGTGGTGGAAATGCTATTATTGGTTCTAGCTAGCATTTTTCTTTTCTGCTATGTTGTAGTCTTTTCAAGAACATACTTCCAAACCCATTTCACAGAGTGTTAGATATTTAACTGCCAGACATACATGTCAAGAAAGGAGCAAAATGTAGGCAAAATCTTAAATGAACCAGATAAAGAACCCAGGAAACCTTTAGCTCCTTACATTCAGTCTTGGATTCACCTGCATTGATCTTGGATATCTGTTGGTGAGAGCCAGCACAGTGTGCAGATATGATTTTCTGCATCCCCTGATGAAATTTTCTCTCTCTTGGAGTTCTTTGCTTTCCTTTGTGGCATGAAGAAAAACACAACAAAACTGGGAGGTCCCCAGTGCTGAGCTGGCAACTGGAGAGAGCTGAAATTGAATTTGTGGCAAGATCCCATCAATTCCTAATTCCATTTAGGCCAGAACTATTGATGCAACAGACTATCTTGAGGTGTTTTTCAACTCCCATTTCTTGATGAAATAAATCAGGAACCATGATAACAAATAAAAGTAGTAATAAGAAAGAAACCAACAACACTGAGTTCACAAAGGGTAGCAAGATTTCCCTTAATATAGAACAGGAAAAAACCTGCAAGTTGAGCTTGAATTTTTGAACACAGGTTTGAAACAGCCTCTAGGTTAATAAATTGTGTAGACCAAATTCACAAGTGGAGTAAATAAACATAGTTGCTGTGTTCTCTGTTGAGCTGTAGCGATGTCTTGCAGTATTTTAAGCAGCTTATTCTCACAATGCTGTTTAGCATGCTAGCTATCCATATACACTGTTGTAGAGTGCATAAAAAAAAATAAATCTGCTTTTTTGGTTTCTAAGTGATTTACACCCTCTTTGTATGTGTAGAAAGACTGAAAGGCAGTTGTCATCAGGTCTGTATCATATGGGATGATGGGCTTTAGGCTCTGTTGCACTGAGACTTGTCTGCAGGAGATGCACTTCAGTTTTTCCAACTTATAGTGGTCTATAGTTAATGAACCTTAATGAAGCAGCTTAACACCTGAGTTTGAAACATTCTTTAATTCACTGCATTGAAAATCAGCTAAGTCATATACACTTTTGTAAGGGCTTGCTAGGTGTGGGGGTTGGGGAATTTTTTAATTTTAAATACAAATTAAAGTTCTACATTTTAGACATCTCAGGTACTGATTAAATTTTACTGTTGCTTTATGAGCTCGATACTTTTGTACTGTGAGTGTTCTTTTCATTATGCATCAAAACATAATCCATTAATCTTTCCAGTGCAAATGCATTCATTAGTAAGAAAAAAAATCATAGGAAATCTGAGAGGCACAGACTCCCTTTCATCTTAAACTAAGTGGGTGTTGTCTAAAAATTTAGAAATAGCTCAATTGACTTGCCACCACTGCTTTTTGCCAGAGGATATTGACCACTGTAGTTGAAAAGGAAATAGATGATCAGGGGTGCCATTTTTCTGGTTTTCCTCTGGTCAATCATTTCATAATAAATAAAATGATCAAATAAGAGATAATTTAGTGTCAACCAGTCAAGCAACAAGTAATAAACCCTTGAGAAGGTCATCATGAGGAACTCAATATTTGTGAGTACTTTGTCCAGTGTCAAGGGTGAATCAATGTTAATCCAAATCCTGGCACTGAACAGTGGATACCATTACATCATTTTTTTACAGATAGCGTCTCTCAGAGAAACACATCTAATCATGGCAATCTGCCTAGGATTAATATTGAGATAACTCAGTGTATCTCTATCAGCTCATCTTCCCAACTAATCCAGGTCCCACTGGGAGGAGAAATTGAATAAGACGTTTATTTCCTTCTGTCCTAAAAGAAAACAATTGGTTTGTCTTTTATATGACTTACTGCCTTAGATTTGCCGAGTATGTTTTACTTTCAGTAACCTAACAACTCACAAACACAGACAACTTGCCAGGAAACTTGACAGACCTGGAAAAACATCTGCAAACCCCCTGCTTTTAATTATTTTATTTTTTAGCAAGTTGTTCATCGAAGCTTTGCCACACTTCTGCCAAGAACTTCCAAGTATTAAAAACATGCTGTGTTTTGGAGAATATTGTTGATATTCACTGATACAATTTGACATATCAAAGGGTACTGTAAAGTTTGCTTCATGTCAAGAGCATATTTTCTTCTAGCAGGCTTCTTTTGAAATGCTGCACTAGATATGTATGCAGGAGAGCTTTGCAACAGAAAACAAAAAAAGCCTGAAAAGATTTGACCTAAAAAAGAAACACCTGTCCTGCTGGGATCTGCCTGGCCTTTAGCCATCAGTGCAGTGCACTTGTGAAGAAACAGGCTCTTTCCCACTTTCCAGCTATCACTTGTGTAAGGGGGAGCAGTGGTGTCCCATGCCTGGGAGAGCTGGGGCTGGGCTTCATCACCCTCCCACTGTACCCAAGACTCTGCTGGCCTTCTGGGAGGAAAAATGAGTATGCACAATGCAGTGCTTCAGCCCTGCTGCTTGCATCTCTCAGTACGGCATCCAGCAAACTGCTTGGCTGTGCAGAGGAATGGGAAAAGAGAAGATGAATGTGTCCTCACCAAGGGTTGTTGTTTTGGCAGTGTGCAGCTTGTAGGTTCCCAGATGCTCGGAAGCCACTTCCCGCACCCCTGCTGAAGGGCTCTGCCTCTCAGCTGCTTTGTACTGACTTACAGCTACAGAGTTCCGTCTTCCACTAGATCCCAAACTGTAGGGATGCTGACTCCCAAACTGGAACTCATGCTAATTAGCTTACCAATAAACATTTTTTAAAATGAGGATGTAAGTCAGGCATGTGATCCTTCCTTCCATTTCTCTTTCTTTCCTGCCTTTTGTTGTTGTTGTTGCTGTTTAAAAAAGCATCTATGTAAGAATGGACCCTTAGTTGCTAATCATATACTCAGTAGCCAGTATTGTTACAAACTGCTAAACACTGAGGTGGAAATGGCAGTGATGTAACAATGTGCTGATAATGGAATATCAGTGACCAGCAAAAATAAAGGGTATTTTTAGTGTACAAGGGACAGGGAGTTGCTGTGAAAAACAGCTTAGTCTCCAGGCTGTCTCATCTTAGTGGGTGGAGGACTAGAGAGAGTTAATCTTTTTGTCTTTTCCCTTTGGTTGAGAGTGCACTGGCTCCAGTGACAGCTACACAGGTGCAACAGCCAGAGTGGGTTAACTTAAAAATTCAAATCAATATTAACAGAAAATGTATACATTATTCGTTTGGCCCTAGTTATTACCCAGTTCTGCACAGGAGGCAGAGCCCTGAAAGTAGGTTTTGGCAGGTATGTAGATCTTGTGGTGGTTTTGCGTGGTTGTCTGCTTATTGCTAGAGCGGACAAAAGGATGCCGTTATTGTGCTGCTGTGCCATGTAGGCTCAGCCCAGTCCAGGCAGAGCTGTCCTGCTTTAAAAACCAGGGAGGGGGCTGCAGGCAGAGGAAACTAGGTCTAAGGCTATCCCTATCAGGGGCATGGCTTGAATAGCAGAGCCTGCAGAGACTAGGGGTGGGTATTACTCATGTGTGGGCTGAGGGGTCTCCTATGCACTGGGTTTTGTGTCCGATTTCCGTTCTGCACACCATTCCATTCTATGGCCCTAATCTGGATGTAGCATCATTTTCAAACTTCTTTTTTTTGCAAATATAAATATTGCACTGGATGAAAACAATAGATTCTCATCTCCACTCTAGGTGGGCAAAGGTAGTAAAATGTTTGTGCACCATGAAAGGAGATACTGGGCAACATAAAGCTTACATAGGCTGTGGCTACATGGAGGGCAATTGTCCTCTATGTCATACGCTATGCTATGCTGGCTGCAGTGATGAAAATTATATTTTTTTACCAATCTATCAACAATGTGCCTGATCAGGAACCATTAAATCCTGTGAGACATTGCTTAGTGACTCCCATCCCAGAATGGTCACAAAAATATAAAGTTTGAAGCTGGTCACAGAGTTTCATCATTGCTTGATACTCACAGTATTGAATTTACTTGTAGTGTAACTGTGACAATATTTAGAAAAAAATTCTGCTTAACACAATAGCTGATTTAGGAGCAGGCACATGCTTATTGCTGTATTATACAAAGCTACACCATAACTTCAGGCTCCAGAATACTCTATACAGTATTCTGGGCTCATTAATCCCTTCTGCCATGGGATCTTTCCTAGACTTCAGTGACCGTGAGATCAGGACATAGGTGACTAACAAGAAAGCTTTACTAATGTGTTGTGGTTAAAAAACACAGTGAACCTTGCCAATATGATGCAAGTCTGTAAGCACATTTCTAAGTAACACCCATTAAGTGATATGGAATCCTCAAGAAATGTTAAGGGGGTTTTGTGGGTTTTTTTCCCCACTGTAGCACACAGTGAGATATCAACAAAAGAAGTCATTAAATATCTCACAGATTTCTGTAAGCTGTTTCATTTAGGCCATTGCAAAGTATTTCATTTTAATTTCAAATTTTTTTTCTTCTCATTTCATTGTCTCTCAAGAATGTTCATGTCCAATTTTCATCTTCAAAATGTAAAACCAGGATGGTTTACCCATTTAAAACTCTTTCTCCAGACAAACAGAAGTTTAAAGTAATGAAATTTATCAAAAGAGCTGAAATCTGCAAACTTCTCAGTTCCAATAAACTGACATTTTTTCCAGTACAAAAACCTTAAACAGCTTTTAACCAAGTCTCATACTGTCTCTTGTCTGCACTGAATACTGTTGGCATGACTTTGGGGTTGTTGTCATTAAAATGAGATTCAGATTTGAGTGAGAGAATTATAAGTTTTAGGACTTATACTGCTGCAGTTTCACAGGTACTTTACATACTGTTCCCCTTTTCGAATTCATGCTTTATTATATTAGGGCATTTGAAGACCCATCCTTATTTAGCAATACGTGTTCATTTGGACACAACAGCAATGCAAATAAGCTTGTGAAATAGCTACGACTTAGTAGCTAGAATCAGCAATAAAAAAGAAAGCATTCCTTGGATTTGTTGTGTTGTAGTGATGCTTTCCTGTGCCTAAATGATATTGACTGTTGTTCTTATTGAAGGGGAAGCAAGTGTGTGCTTGGAGCTACTCAGACAACTATTCATCATTCTCTCAGGTGACAGAAAGAATCCTCATGCCAGAACGCAAAATCCAGTGGCAGCTACAGTTGCAGAGAATCAGAAGCCTGTATTAGAAAACTCACAGGCTAATCAGAGTCCAATTTCCAGGCATAATGCACTTCTTCAGAAGCATTGCTTTAGGACATAACTCAATTCTCAGAACACCACAGTCTGCAACTTAATTCAAGCATTTAGGGGAAAATGAGGGTCTTTAAAATATACATTTTGTTCTTTATTGCTTTCTAGTGAAGCTTCGGTGGAGTACTGTAGTGAATAATGATAATGTTCATTCTTAAAATCTGATACTGGCTTAGTCATTACAGCAAAATAGGATAAGGAACCCTGCTGTGAAAGGCAATGAGACGCCATTAATAAACATCATTTTTTATAAGGTAATAGTGAATATTGTTCCTTGGTAAACCCACTATTAATATCTATAAAGGTAAATGACTATTGCTTGGTTACTTTAATTTGTTGAAAATCATTTTGATTCGTAACTGCTAACTTAAATCTGACTGCTAGTGTGAAACAATAGGTTAAAACCTATGTCACTGAATTTGTTGCCCTAACTGGAGTCAATTGGAAAAATTGACTATAAGAAATAAATAAATAGGTACTGACAGGCAGATTGAGTCTCAAGGGTGTCTAGACTTGCAAAGCTTACACATTAGGTTTAGAGAATCACAATAGGCTCTTGGGATGCAGAGAATGTAGAAATCATGCTAAGCTATATTCTGGCAATACCTTGATTTACATCCTCTTGGCAGCATATGGAATATGCTTACTCATATTTTAACCTAGCGTATCTATATTTACTACCAAATACAGACAAATACAGCAGCGGGTAAATAAACACAAGTCTCAGACCAGTGCCTTCTACCTTGACCATGAAAATTAGAGTAACTGGGTTAAGATTAACACCTATGTTACGGGGTACAGTTTCTACCATGATGGCTCAACATCTCATTAATTTTTCATAGACTTCTATTATTTGATTTTTTTAATAAGAAATACTGTTTTTACAAGATAGTGCCAAAATTAAAACAATAAAAGAAAGTAACCATTAAACTATCTCATTCTTAACTGGATTTGAAAACACTGTAAGATACTTGTCATCACTAGTTTTTGTATATTATTAAAAGCTTCATATTCTTATTACAATGACTATAGGAAATGTGGGACCTAATCTGAATTCAACAAACCCTGGAAAAACAAAAGCTTTATCAAGAAAAATGAAAGCACTGCTTGGAAACAAAAGCTAATTAAAAATTTCTTTCAAATGCCCTAGAGAGAGACAAATGTACAGATAGTAGTCACAGTCTGTTTAATATTGGCAAGTATGTCTAACACGACAGTGCATTCAAACCAACCTGTACAATCCAGCATCTGGCATGGTTATAACGATTAGATTTCATTACAAGAAATCTTATGCCTATTAAACTACATACAAAAGCATGTAATCTTAAATATTACTGTTATTTCCATTTATTGATAAATATCTCACCAATTTTTTAATTTGTTGGCTTCATGTGTTTAATCTCATATTAATTTGTTAGAGTATTTAAGTGATACAGCATTAATTTGGTTTACTTCTGTAACAAAACACAGGAAATTTCTTGTTCCTCCTTGAAAAAAATAGCTGAAAATAACTGGGTTACTGTGAATGGTTAACATTGTTAAAACTAAAAGAGAAATTGGTTTTGTATTCAAATTGTAGGACTTCTCTAGTGACTCCTGCTTTGATATTTCTTTAATCACTGGTCAAAATAAGGTATCCTGCTACATCTTTTTGCTGGAAAATATACGAAATCACCCTATGAGATTACAGGAAACATCTTAACACAGTACCTTATGGTGTATTATCTCCATGATCTTATACCCAAATGTGGAATAAAATGGTTAATACATTTTTCCATCTCTAGCCTCCATCATTGGATGGGTAGATGTAATAGTGCCCCATATTTTGTGGCTTTACCAAAACACATTTCCCTTTGCCAAAAGACCACCTAAAAGTTACCTGCAGCCAGCATGACATAGATTGAGTCTATACAGTTCTTCTCATTACCCTTCTGCAGAAAAATTAAGTTCTTTTTAGAAAACATTCTATAATTTATGTAGGGCCTCCTCCCCAATAGTATAGCACATCAAGTCATCTCATCTCATACTTCATATCAGCATAACACTAGCAAGGCCAGTGCTTTAAATGCATACAGCTTTTCTACCCAATGAAGCCCTGAGTCCACTAATGAGCCTGAATGGTTCTGATCAACTTCACCTGGGTCTTGCTGCACCCGGCTCCCCGAGCTTTCCTTAAGCTCAGCCTAGGGCTCTTGGTCCCTTCCTCAGCTGTGCTCTGTTTGTGCTGGTCCACCCCTTGAGCTAGAGCTCGTCCTGTGGACTGACTTTCCGTCGTGACTGCAGACCTGCCTCATTGTTATGATGTTGCCTTGTGATCTGGACTCTTGGTTGAACCTGGCCACCATCTCCAGGGCTGCACTGCCTGCCTTGTTTGGGCACTGTGGGATGCACCTGGGCCAAAGCAGCTGCTGCCCTGCCAGGCATGAGATGCCCTCTGCCCCAGGCTTCCCTCCCTTGAGGAAACAGTTCTGCTCTGGTTGCTTCCTTGACACGCTGAACTGAGGTAATTTCTCCCATTAAGGAAGGTGGGATGAGTACTGGAGTTGAGCATGCTGTCAGGGACATGCAAGAGGTAATTCTACACGCTTTTTCTCTTTCCTTTGTCAGAAATACATTAATAACTAAGCTGGTAGCCTTACCACAAAGCAAAGTAGGAAACCACTTTCTTGACTTGTATGCCTTGAAAATACAACATAATTATTCCGGCTCTGGTACCAATTTTCTTCTATTCATCACCTGAAGAATGTTATTTTCCTGTGGAGTACACCTACCTGCCTGTTTACCCATCAATAGATGGGTAGGTGGATGGATCTGTACCCATCCACCTATTTCTATATATCTTTGCATTTTTACATCTAACAAAGCTCACTCTTGAGTAACTGTAGAAAATAAATGTCTTTATTGTTGTTTAAAATCATTTTATGTTAGAGGCCTTGTGAAGAAGTTGCATCTGACTTGGACTTTACAGTTCTTTCTAAGATTAATGTTGATAAACATACATATAATAATACATTTATTTGGAACTTGATTGATAATTATTAAAAACCATAAAATATATTACTGGTAATTTGCTGTGACATTCAATGTATTGTCACGATTTCCGTGAGCTGAAAACACTGCATTAATACAACATGGTTAGTGATGGAAGTTAAAAACAAACACAGAAGTTAATTCAGACCTTTAAAACATCAGTGCTTTGATATCCATGATATAGCACGTTGTCCCCTCTCAGTGATAAGTAAAAGATTTATCTGTCCAGATCACCAAAGTCTCCTCTCAGGGCAATATAGATCTAATTTTAATTTTTTAATTTCCTTTTTGTTGAAGTGGTTAAAAAACAATAGAGCAAAATGAAGGGGGTTGACTTCAGAGCCAGATAAAATGCATTAAAGAAGGGAAGTGGCAAAATTAAAATTACTGTGAAGAGCTTAACTGTAATCATGGGCTTAGGACTCATCCATAGAACAGAAGCTGGAAAAGGAGTAACTATATGCTTTTCACACTAAAAACCTGATTTCAAATCTGGTATTTAATCTGTAATTCCTGTATTTGAGGAAGCAGCTCAGCCATAAAAGTATTGTTCTAGTACAAAAGTGCTGTCAATAGCCGCCTATGCATACTTCATGTCACTTAGCAATGACGTGTGCAGACGTTGCCACTAACCGACGTGAGGCGGACCCTACCCTCAGTCATTTTGCCATAACTTTACAGTGGTAGAACTAGTGATGTGCATGTGTAGGGATAGCGACTGCTGCTGCGTGCATGCAATGCTGGAGTGCTCACTGGAGATCCAAGCTGCTTTTTTTTTCCTCCCCCTCCCGCCCTTTGATAGGGGTATAATACTGTGTGTATTGTACTCAGTCTTTGGAAAGAAATCCTCTGTACTTTTTCTAGTCCCTCTCCTTTTTAATAAGAGAAGGTGAAATTCACTCCCAAATTTCACCTTTCCAGGGTTTTATGTATAAGATTTACCTTTGAACGTTAAGCTTGGGTTACTACACTGAGCATCATATCTACACTGCCAGCAGCTGAAGCTCGGTGCAAGAAGCAGAAAGCTCTATTCCCAGACTGTAACCTTTCTTCTTTGTAGTCTTCAAGCAGGAGGGTAAAAAGGATTGAGCAATAAGACGTCACATCTCCAAACCAGATTGCAGTGACCTGTGTTCTTTATTCTCAGAGCAACATGGTGACCCATACATAATGAAAAGAGTAATATTCATAAATCCAAAGAGTTTGTTTCATGTTTTATCAAACATGATGATAGGTTTTGTAACTTTAAGAGAACACATTCAGCATTGCAAGTGTCATATTGTCATTCTACTAAGGAATTCCTTTGCAATCTCAAATAGCGAGAGACTGGGAACAGTCTTTCTCCTTCAGGGTATAAAAACGAAAGGAAAACACTCACCGATGTAGCTATGAACTGCAGTTCCTGAAGTTAACTTTGGAGTTTTATGGAAATCCGACACTTGTTATCCAATACCTGTTCTTCTTTATGCTGAGCACTTCCTTTCTGTATCATGTAGAAATGTGGTTGTAAATCAGCTGTACCTTTAAGCGCATACTTCTGCTGAGGAACAAACCTATTTGTCATGGTTACAAATAGTCTGTGGCTGGCAGACTACTCTGGGTAGTACCTAAGGTCCAGTAAAACCAGTTAACTTGCAGTTCAACACTGAATGGTCAAGTTTGTGATTAACCTTATGCATAACTATAGGCAAATCACTTCACTGGTCTGTTGTTATGGGTTTGTTTACATTTTTGTTTCTACGATTTGTCCGTATTGGAAGTCTTCTAGAGTAAACTTTGACAATCACTATGTGCTGTGCATTGCAAAGTGATTCCAACTGCACTTCAAAGCCTTAACTAATACTGGGGGCATAAGAAATATCTGTTTATCCACGGGACTTATTAGTTTCATGAATACACAAACAAACAAAAAACCCCAGCAGCTGGCTCCCTCCTAACTTCTGCACATATTTTAAAGAGAAATACTGCAGAAAGTAGATCCTTACCTCTCCTTCCCCACTTCCCAGTCTCATTTCTGTGACTGATAGCAATTAAAATGTCAGAGTTCTTCTGCGGGTAGAATAGTGCGGTAACGTTCACAAAACTGGGAAAAATATATGTTGAAGGGCAGTGGATAAATTTAAGTGCTGGCAAGAAGCTGGATCTTGTCAATGTTTAAAATAAACTACCATGACTTGGCAAGCTACCACTGTCATTCATATTCACTGCTTCAGTTTCTTGTAAAATCTAACAGCAACAAACCATTTCAGGCAAAATCAGCCTTACACAGAGGAAGTGCTTGTGTCCCCCCATGATTAGTAATTACTAGAAGAATATAAAAAGTAAGCGTTGGTAATTATGAGAAGAAAAAAAGCCCCAAACAGCTTAACACACTAGTCTCATTCCTGTTTGCTTGTGTGTAACACAGAATTTCTTATAGGCCCAACCACATTTTGTTAATATTGGAGATTATAAACCCAAATATGAGACAGCCCGCACCTGGGGGGAAAGGTGGGGTGTCCAGTGGCAATGCTGGTTAAAATCTAGAGCCATTTAACAACCTAGTAATCAGAAAGCTGCTTGACCTAAGAAAAAAAATAACCAAACTGATTCATGTTGGCAGCCAAGGAACACTTAATAATATGTAGTGCTTGTTTTCATTACTGATAGTGTTTTTGGTGAGATGCTTGACATGAAGCAAAGCCAGTAGTTTTATTTGATTATCTTCTGTTTGCACTCTAGGTATGGCTCTGGCAAGGAACATTGGTGTGGACGACATGGATGCATCTGGAAAGGGAGGTAGGCACTTTGTTTTTAAAGAACATGAGATATACTTTATGGAAGTTTATTGGATTGCTGCTTTTAGAAACTGAGTGTGATTCAATATGCAATGTGATGTATTTTATTGTAAGCCTGCTTTTAAGCATAATAGTCTAGTTTATGTATTAAAACTGTTCACATACTCAATTATATTTATGCTTAAACTTGATGAGTTGGAGCTTTTACCTCCAGTATTTATCACTAATTTTGAATGTATTAATCTTTCTAATGTTAAAATATTAAAAATATTAAATGCTGATATCAGTCTATTACATTTTAAACTTTTTTTAAGGGCAACCCATGGTATTTTGAAAGTACCAAGCCTTTGCTAGCATGTACACAGGTGAGATTTATAAAACAAGCCACCCATTTGTAGAAAAAAATAGAAAATGAAAATGCTTTATTAAAGATGCTTCTGTAGATACTTCACAGGAGAGGAAGAAAAAGCGCAAAAGATAAAAGCAGACAGATTAATTCCACAGATTGGTAGTGAAATTATAACCCTGTATTTTCTGCACAGAGTTACAAGCTGTAATGGAACCCAGGGAGCTAATGCTACATTTCTCCATGTTCTTAATGGCATTAGCTCTTAAGGAATAAGGAAGCCAGATACTAGATGGTGCAATAGCTTTATCAAGGCTGGGAGTTTCACAATAAGAATGTTTAATTATATTTGGGAAATAATTTACTCATCAAACAGTGCTGTTAAATATTGGATACCTTTACAGCACTCTTTCTATTGTTGTTTTCACATTCTATTTTGCTGGCAATAAATCATTTTGAAGCAATTCGTTTTTTACACATTGAGAGATAGACAGCAGATCCTGAACTCAGCAGGTGACACATTAAATTCAGAGGCATGTCAGTCACATTTAAAGCATATGGCTAACTCCTACAGCAGATCACTCCAGTGGAAAAAATAGTTTCTATGCAATTCTCTATCTGTGTCAAGCTGAAATAGAATTTTATTTTTTTTCACCTAGATAAAGAACTCCTTATGAATATTCCATGCTTTGTCAAACAGTAGTAATAAAAGACTAACCAGTATCTGTATATAATGTACAGAGTTTGTGTCTTGAAAGGCCAGTCTAGAATATTTGATTAATGCCACCTTGACTATACAATATTTGTATTTCCCAATTAGAACATATGTTGGACAAACAAAAATCAAGAATGCTATTTCTTATTACAATAAAGGAACATAATGCTTCAGACACCCCCGCTATTGGCATCTGCCTTTGCCTATCAATTGTCACGTAAGGAAGATACTTCTGAAGCCTTCAGGCTTCAGTTTGAGAAAATGCAGGCAGACTTGAACCAGCCTGAAGCTCCGCTCTCCTGCACATTGTAACACTCAATGCTGAACAGGACTGACACCTCCAGCACTGTTCCTCAGGGCCAGATTTGTTTGTACAAATGTGTTTGTTCTGATAAACCATATATAACAAAAACTACTTAATGAAGTAAGAAAATCTCATCAGAGATAAGCTTTCACCAACTAACTGATGTTTGCAGCTCTTAGCAGATAAGTTAGCAGCATCTTCATTTTAACACGTTTAAGAAACGGCTCCTGCACTGTGGTGTGCAAGCCTGACTTACTCAGTATCTTTTTGTTTTATGAAGCCAAAGTCAGGCTGTGGCATGCAGTTGCACTGGATTTTAGATTTGAGCTGTCCAAACCAGTTAATGTTAACAGGTAATTTTGCACGTTGGCCTGCAAGGGATGATAAGTAATGTCTGCAGTAATTGTGTATGTTTCCTCTAAGTTTCTGCTGTCTCTGTTGTTTTGTGTTAAAGTTTGGACTGCAGAGGACTGTGCAACTCTGCAAATTTTCTCTGGATCTTTTGCATCTATTATTTCAGCTAATATTTTTAAAGGGAAACCTTACAGTATCACATTGCAAGGGCACCATTGTTGAAGTTTTTATGAATATCAGGCAGAAAATCCAAACAACGCTAAGAAGCAGCATGCTGTGGTGATCGATTGTTGTTTGCTATGCATCAAGGATGTTCAGATTTTAATAGATGATGTCCCAAGTATTTCCTTTATTGTAATTATGATTCTTGTGGGAATGTGCTTTTCTCTCTAATGCAGCCTGTCTCTGTTGTAAAAATTGTGATGAGAGTATTTCCTCTCTTTGATGCTGGTCATTAAATTTATCTATAAATGGGAACAAAAATGGACACAAATGTGACAGGTGTGACTTTCTAATTGACATTTGTGATGGAAGCTCTTTGTACATTTTCATACCTGGACACCACCAGGATTTCCCTTAAGTAACGTGATGACTCTTGTCAAACACTTACCAGAAAGGTCAGTCACATTGGCTATAGCTCTCATTCTCCCCTGCTGCCTCACATTCCATCACCAGCTGACATTAGAGTGAAAGCAAGTACCACAGCCAGGAGACCTCTGCTTAGCTGTTAAAAGATCCCCTTATGAGAGTGGGGATGGGACTTCTTTTGTCTGTGGTGTAAGGTGTGACTCAACAAAAACTGACATAGTAGCCCTGTGACTACTCTTTGTCAGGTAGGCTTTCTTGCCATATGATGCAACATCTAGGCTGCTTTCCTTTACGCAGAAAATTAATCTGCCTCTCTTTACAGTCCCTCCAATGTGCAACATGTACTCTTTACCCAGGTGTGATACTCAAGGTGTTGTCAAATGCTGATACTGTGTATTTCCTGGGGTGTGTTTTTAATACTTTCAGTTAAAGCACATTGAACGCTAAGCATAAATCAGAAAAAACTGTCTGTATCTGTAGTAATTCTTCTATACATTTGCTTTTATTACATGTTATTTAAACATTATACATACCAAACCTCTGCATGAATTTCTGTATCCATCTTTTCCTGTTCCTTCACGGAGAAAAACTCTGCAGGACCTGGTGGAAAATGGGAAGAGAAAGCAAGAAAGTTTGTCATTAAGATTTATGCATATTATATTATAAGGGAGGCTAAATATCTCTGTCTGAAAAATAGTCCGCTTACAGACCTGAAGAAATCTTTCATAAATCTGTTAGAGAGAAGTAAGAGATTCTGCAAAAGAACAGAATTGTACAATCTTCAGTCAGGTGTCCAGAGAGTAAGAAAAGCTAACATGGTCAGGCAGGAGGATCAAGGACATTATTTAATCTGTGTGAGTAGAGTAAGGTACATGCAGATTTCTAACTGCAGACCTGAGAAGTGCAGATGAATGTATCTATATCCAGTTTTTGTGATTTATGTTGACAGGACATATGCTACCAATGCTGGGAATTATTTTCCCCTGACATAAAGGTCTCTCAATAATTGAAATTTGGCCCAAATGTGAGGAATTGGTTGGGGTAGTTCAGTATTATCAAATTTTCCATAAATTTCTTGAATGGATTGACCTTTAGCATTTTTCTAAAACTCCAGTGTTTCCCACTGCATCTCTGTAATAGACTAAATTTATATCTCTATCCCTGTGTAGCAGGAGATGGGGATTGAATGTGTGCTCTTGCTTTCTTTCTCCTCTCCCTTGTCCTCCGCAGTCAAGTTCTGGAAGCATTTGGTTGTAGGTGACAGTTTTCAGCCTTCTTTTAACAAAAAAATTGTTGAGATGAATTCCATCTAATGCATTGACATTTTATGATTAAAAAATCTTAATTTACTCTCTGAATAATTAAATTATTGTGCTTTCTTTTTGCTGAAGGTATTGATCACTCGCCCCCCTTCCTCCCTTTATTTTTTTTAAATTGTTGTGATATACAGAGGTGTTTTTCCTTTTAATTGGCACACATCTCTTCCAGGCATGCAAAATATTTCAGTACAGTGCTTCTCCATCTGTGGAGTTCATGGCACTCTCTCTCTCATGGTCAATATTTTCAGTAGGTATTCATGTTTGGATTAGGTTTCTCCCTCTGATTTCTGGTTTTCCATAAGTGTGTATATTGGCATCCCACATTTATCCTTGTAATTTTTTATGGAACTTCTCTGAGGACCAGAAATATGAGTTTACTTTTTTGGAAGTGGTAGTTAATGAACTGTCTTCCCTTAAACTGAATGTATCTGTCATTCAAGTTCTGCTAAGGGTCTTGAAGTATTTGATAATTGCCTTATTTGGCAAGCACTGAATAATAGCAGATATATTTTTACTTCACTTTTCCTATTTTTCTAATTCGGGAAGGATATTCTTTGAGCAAAAAAACCCTGTTTTGTTTTAAAGTGTTAGTCATTGCAACGTATAGATTATTTTGTTCCTCAAACAGAGACAAATCTTTCCTAAGTATATGGCAGGAGAGATCCACTGCAGACATTACTAACTGTATCAGTACCATGTCCAGAATGTTCTTTGGCAACCTATTTCATGTGATGTAATTCAGCACTGTAAATCTCTTTTACAACTGCTGTTCTGTGCTTATTATGAACTATGATACAATTCTGACAGAACACAGTTTTATTAACTATAAATGTTTGTTGCATGTGATCTCCTCCTGGAGAAATAGATTTTTGGCAAACTTAGGGATACTTTTGTTGCTTTATTTTTCTAATATTTTTCGAGAACACCTTGAGTTGCTTGGAAAAACAAAGTGATTCCTTATGTCAGTGATCATATATCCATGCAATTGTTTTAGATCTTCTTTATTTTATCATTTCTCTAGAATAGAATGGGGGAAGAAGATGAAAGGAAATAAGAGAATTTGACAGTTTTCTCCCTGTTGGTTTGTATGCAGGGTAATGACCCATTCTTCTAGTATTTTCAGATCAGTGTATTTCAGTTGTAGTTTGATATATTTCACATCTTGCTGGCAAATTATCAAAATGAATACCAAAAGTGTTCAGATTAACTTCCCCAAACCCTCCCAGAGAATTTGGCAAGCATTGTTTTAAGTTTAAACACAGCCATTTGCTGATAATTTTTTTTTTATATCAAACAAATATACAGTTAGCATATTCTTGATTCTTACTTATTTCTTCTTTTTGATTCGTGTAGATACAAAAATACTGATTGTAAAGCAGTAAAAAATTATTTGACTGTATTGTAAATCTGTGCCAGTGGTTTTTTTGTTGATTTTTCCAGTCTCTGAATAGTGTGGCTGTTTTCACTGTTTTATTTTGTGGCTTGTTCTTGCTTTTACAACCTTTTTATGTGGGGCATTTGTATTTGCCTTGGAATTATGTGTCTCTTTTGCTCTCTCTTATCTGTTCTGTATAATATTGCCTCCATTTGTTCTGTACTACATATTGGTTTTGGTTTTTCAGCTCACGTATTCTATGTTCCTCCTAGATACATCCTATCCTATTAAAAAAAAACCCAAACACCACCAACAAAAATACAACCAAGCAAAAAAACCCAACCAAACAACCCCAACCCAAAATCAACCACTGTATTACATTAAGATACTATGGTATAACTTTTTTATGATATGGTCAAAGTTACTCCATGGAAAGGACTATAACTAAATCTCTTCTCCATACCCTAATAAATCCCTCTTTAATCTACACAAAAGAACAGTGGCAACAGGACTTCTAACTTCAAGTAAGAGTGATACTTCTTGCCAAATTAAAATTAATTTCACAATATCAGTCCTGCATTGCATGGTTTAAAGTAAGGGTTCATCTATGTTTGATAGACCTGAAATGGTTCTGCTTCCTCAACTATGGAAAATGTTACTAGTTGTTTTCTGATTTTTTTACTATTATTTATTGGAGGGGTGGGTGGGAAACAAATGCCATCATCAATACATTCTTAGTTTCCATCTTCTATCTTGTTTGTTGAATGGAAATTTTATAAATCCGATAGATGGGGGGAAATGCCAATATCAGAAAAGGTATACAGTGCCTTATTCAAAAAAAGTAGTAGTGTTTTAAGAGAATGACGTCATTTCTCGGTAATTAAATGTGGCCAAATATTTGTTCCTTAACTAGAAAAGGAAATAAAAACTATCAAACAGAACCCTAATGAGAAACATTTAATTAAACTGCAAGTCTTCAGGGAAAGAGATATTTTTTTCATGTTTGGTACGGTTCTTAGCTCAATTGGATCGTGACCAAAGATCCCGGTTGCTACTGCAATACCTCTCATGATGAACTTGGTCATAAATAAAATATTTGTGTGCATGTACATTTAAGACTCCCAAAAGTCTGGAAATGGAAAGAACAGAGGGCAGTGATAGCTACTTTTCTGTGTCTTTGAACACAGCAAAATCTCATTCTGACTACCCAGTTTATCATTGAACTCCAGAGAGCTGAGGAAGTGTTAAACTCCTACCCTGAATGTAATTATAAGTGTGGACAGGCTTACAGGTTTGTAAGTGAGGATACAAGTATGCATATATATATATGTATATATATATACACACTGTAGCAGTGCTCCATTGCTATTACAGATGACCACTCAGAATCAAACAGGACTTTTTAGTCCCTCTAATTAGCAATGGACACTGTTATTGTTGCAGTGGCCTAGTTACTGATCCACATCCACCTCCCAAATGAGTAGAAGAGCATCTTTGTAATCTTCCCCTCTGACTGAGAGGCAGGGCATCTTCAACATCACCTTCTTTGAGTGTTAGACCACTGTTGCAGCCTTCTTCATAGGGCTGTGGTTCTTTGCTGAAATCAGATTTAGCATCAGATCTGAGTTTAGCCTTGGATCTGCATCGGATCTGCAGCTGTTTTACACAAGAATGTCTGGCCAAAATGCTGCCTTGCGGAATGGTACTTTCTCTCCTTATGAGGTTATTTTCTTTCTCTCCAAACTGCATCACGTTTTTATACCTGGAAGAATTTACACCAAAGTTCTGCTTGTGATCATGTGGCTGTGTTGCACCATGTCAATGCGGTTTTTGAAGGAAAGCATTTTGTACACTAACGAGGAATGATCTTTGAATTTATATTTTTCTGAATAATTGGTAGTGAATTAAAGACAGATAGCTTAAATGATTCTTTTTATAATTTAAAGAACAAAAACATTCCCCTTTTCATAGCCTTGTTGCGAGTGTTTAATTTTACCCTTCAAAGTTTGAGTTTTCTGAGTTCTATTGAAAAATATAAATAACTGATATTTGAAAATATTACTGTTTTTCAGGTAAAGTTGGTTTTAACAGAACTTTCCATAATGTGGAAAGAAATACATTCTGGTTTTTATACAAGATTTCTAAAATAGATTTTGCTATGCAAAACATGCTTTTTAGAAGATGAAACCAGAATGTCACCTTATCTAATCTTTTGTGACCCTCTGACATGTGCTAATCTGAATTTATTCCTATGATCTCATGATTTTACGAGTCTATAAAAGCAAGTTGTTATCACTGTACACATCCAGAATAATAGCACTTAGTCTTTAGGTAATGATTTATCATTCATTTCCCTCCACATTGCACATGCTAATTCACAAGGTCTCATTGAGTGCAGTAGACAGTGTTATTAAAACCCAGTTTATAGGTAGGTAAACTGGGGCACATAGAGTTTGAGGGCTTTGCCAGCTGGCTGTCAGCAGGTCAGTTTAATGAGGGATAGGTTCAGACTGCCTTGATTTTCAGTTGGTTTACATGTATTACCCCATCAGTTGAATATTGTTCACTTGAATTTGAAGTCATGTTGCTAAACAAAACTCTACCGTGCTAGTGTGTGTATGAAAGAATCATATCTTCTGGAAATGGAAGGGTTTTTTCACTGTGGTGAAGGAAGTCAGGGCTTGGTGATGTGAGGTACTCCATTAACTAATTGGAAAGCTTTACTCTGTTGTGGTGTGAGACTGTAACCTGTATTATACACGTAACCCATTACACAGTACTCTCCAGTCTTGATGGTAGTGATTTTCTTCTCTTCTTAGTTAAGGCAAATTATCTTTCACTAATCTCAGTCATGCTCTGTTTAGAGCATTGCTGGTATACTGGCAAGTTTTGTTGGTTTGTGTTTATTTTAAAGATCACCCTGTCATCTGCACATGGCACAATTTTCTAGGTCACTGGAATTTTCTTGTGGAAAGTAATCCAAAACTTGTATATGCATAATACTTCAGAGCAACACTGGTGCTTTCAGTGTTACTGGAAGTCTTGATTATAGATTCCTGATTAGCTGTTAGGCTGTTGTCAAGTAAGAACAGCTACGAGTAATGCTGTAGACCCTGTGCAAATTCCTCCCCTATTACCTGCCAATCCCACTTTGTTCACTAAGTGTCAAAACTAACAGTTCTAAAGCAGCAATTTAAAACAGCCATTGCTCATGTGGAGCTATTATGTACACCCAGTTCTCTGAGTACTAGTGTCATAGTTCTGTGGTACCCAAGGTCTACTGGAGTAAAGCTGGACAGGCGTATTAGAAATTGAGACAGGTGGTAGGGAAATATTACATTTATGGTATGATACATCTCACAATTCTCTGCAGTCCGCATTTTGTCCTCAGTTACCATTTCCCTTGCTAATATCCACTACTAAAAGTGAGAATTATGAGTGAGAGAAAATTTAGGAGTGTGTTCCTATCTGCTGAAATTGTTTCCCATGCAACTTTGCTGCAGCTAAAGCAGTTGTCAATTAAACTTGTTCTCTGCACTGCTACAAAAAAGGAAATGGATTAATCTGAGCTTTCTAAAGACATTTGACCACTAGATGTATTGATCTATGTGTTGAGTTTAATATTTGCCAAGCGGACTATTATTTTGGTAGAATTGTAAAACATGTATTAAAGGATCATATGCAACATGTTTCTTCTTGTGTGTATATATATATTTATATATATAAATTTAGAATTGCAGGACGAGATGGAAGTTTTATCTCAAATCTTTCAGAAAGCATGACCATTTTAAGCACAATTTCTTAGGGAAAGAAACACATTGCACTCTTCCTCTGAGAACGATGAATAAGGAATAACGCTTTCTGGCCATTGAGTACAAATGCTTCTGAGCTGGTTGTAAAGTAAATAACTAATCACTTCTGTACTACAGAATATCTGAGTGTCTGTTCTGTCTGACAATGAGTAGTTTGAAATTGTGTTCACAAAACACTATCCAGGTTTCCTTGTGTTGTCCACAGGTCTTAGAAGACAAAGAAAACATTTTAATAGTTTTTCAATAAGCTATTTTATGGTCAATACCTTAGTACCTGTGATTCACGCTAGGTGACCTGAACTGACCTCATCAAATTAAAATCTGGTTCTTGCTGCAGTAGCTGTTATCAAAGCAAAGTAGATATTTACGTTCCCCTGGGTCAATGAATGCCAGCTTAGGTCTGCCTCACGTAGAGCTGGTGCTGCCATCAAGGGCTCTTAGGACATTCTGATTTCATTTTCTTGAAATTTACTTGGAATTTGACAGCAGTATTATGCATCTTAATCATTCAAGGCTCCTTAAACATTTCTGAAGGAAAGGTTTAAGAAGTTGTCATTCCATCTTTGCTTGGAGATACTTATCCTTGTTCATTTGGCTGTGTGATCCCAGCATGCTTTTTCTAACACCTCTGAGTTGAGAAAAATATGTTTATACTAGACCTCTCTTGTGACTTGCATGTTTCTACCACTATGGCACTTTACGCTTGCCTTTGGAGAATATTGTCTTTGCTGCTTAGATGATATTTTTGCCAGGAGTCTTATACTAATTTCCTGTGTCAGTTATGCCTTCTCTTTTTCTTAACTCTGTCATTAACCATGATTTCTAAAGTAATTTTTAGTCAGAATCAGAGTTGTATGTCACTTTTTAACTTCCGAAAATCTTATTTGGTTCATGCTGTGTTCCTCCTTCCAGACTGCAAAACCAAAACATGAGATATTTATTAATATATCTTATTCAAGAAGTATTCTTTTTTACCTCTTCTGAACAGCTCCCCCCCCCGCAATGGTTGTGCATTTCTGTGCTACATTATTCTTTTTGAATGTTTGCTGAGTTTAAGAATCATTTTCAGAATACTATTTTTGAATGAGGGTAAGAGGGAGACAAATACTGCATCTCTCCTTCTCTCATTGCTTGAATTAATGACTGACCTGCAGCTATCCTTCTCTATCTTCAGTATTCTACCTCTAGCAAAGCATTCCTTTTTTTTTTTTTTTTTTTTTTCCATGCCAAGAACTTATCATGGCATTTTTTTTTTCTTCCTAGTGAGGATGGTTCAAGGGTGTGACCATTCATTCAAGTCTCTGACAAAAGAATAACTATTGGTATGGACCTCAAACTGTGGTTGAATCCTTGATAAAGTTAAAGATTTGGAGTAGACCGTTTTGTATCCTGAAAGTATGGGGGGAAAACTGAAGCTGGTAAGGAACATAAGGTGGCAGCTCTGCAGGAGTCAAATCTCTTCACTGACATTGCAGGAGCTCTTGGAAATAAGTAAACCCCATGAAAAGCATATGAACCATATTGGCCAACATCAGCTGGAATACATCATTTTTCATGAAAGAGTTAGCTACTTAGCTATTAGCTGTTTTTCACTATAGAAGGAACCAAATTGTCATTTTCTTATAATGCTTGAGTCATTTGTGTCTTTTCTCCCTGCCTCTTAATTAGTCTGTATACTGAAGGCATGTTAAATAGAGTGAATCTTCTGGGTTATCCTGTAAACCTAAATTCAGAGAGGTAAGGTCCTTCTGCTCTTGAATTCATAATTCATATAGTTAAATTCCTATAGTTAATTCACTTGCCTGTCGATCTGACATCAGAGCACAGGGAAAGCAGGTCCACAAACCTTCTCTCTACAGGTGCATTCCACACCTTTTTGGTGATACAAGTAAGAAACAGAGTATACCGGGAATGGAATTGTGGCTGTGCAAGTCTGAAGAAAGTTTTGTATGCTGTCCATGTTTCTAAGTTAATAGATGACAATAACTGTGAAGGAGGTGCTGAAGTTCTAATTGGTATTTCTGTGACCATCCGTTGAGGTAGACAAAGCACATTATTTTCCTGCTGCTGACACATAAAGGTCATTTGCAAGAGCCACTGACTCAAGAAGTAGTGTCATTGCTAATGGAAAGAACAAAGAGGCTAAGACTTGGGCATATTTTTAATAGCTTTCCTCAACTTCCATAGGCAGCTGCAATTTCATTACTTATTCTCAACTTCTGAATCTCCAATAACGTTGGAGAGGCAGATAAGAATTTTCAAAAACAAAGCTTAAAGCAGAGTGGACACGTTTGCAGATGCTGATTTCTCCAACAAAGTGCCATTTGAACTTTTCAGGCAAGTTTCAGTACTTGGTAGTAGCAAGACCCTGTAAAGAACGAAACACTAGTTAATGAGGTCTGTGTTTCATTTCTCTGTCGTTATATGGCACCCCATGGATCTAAATATTTGATACATGATTAAACATATAAAACTGACAGTAGTATTCAAGCTCAGTAATTATGAAATACCCGCTTATCTCTACTCAGCTCTAAGTCTGTAGCAGGATAAACACTTAAGAGAATGTTTCATCTTCAGCAGAACAGACAATTTAATTTCAGTCTCGTGCGATATGTTTTCGTACCCATGGAGTACCAAAATGCTTTACAAAACAATCAAATAAATAGCAAAGTGAATATACAGACAAACAGCATTTGTATCATTCTCAGCAAAGCTAAATGACTGTTTCACATCAAAAAGTGGATTAAATTCTTGCTTACTGTTTCAGTGAAAACAGAAAGCTCAGGGATTGCACTTCTGTTGGGTTGACTTCAAGCTATTCCTTATTACTACAGTATGGAATGGTTTTAATTTTTCACACAGAATTTGAAACTAAAGATACAAGGAACAGAAATCAAAAGGCTAATAGCTTGATAGCTGGCTGCACTGCAACACAGTGCTAGAATTATTCACAGCAACTATTAAGTTAACAGTTTAAAATATTGAATAAATGAAATCATAAAAACCTTTACCACATTCATCCATAGAAGAAATAGACTGCATTAATGAGGCATATTGTACACCATTATTTACTTTCAAGTCTTTCTGCAGAGGCTGGGGGTTTCCTGTGTAAGTAAAGAGTAACTGGATGTTCACCTTCCATGTAATCAGCTGCAACAAGGGAAAAGGGAAGCACAGTACATGAGGCAGTACAAGTCAGCGTGCTCTTGACTGAGATACAGGCATGGTCATGAATCCTTATGCTTACAGAAGAGACTGGTAGCAATGAAAAGCACTGGAAGGGAGGTGAGACCAACCTCAGATCTATTCATGCAGATGTAGGTATCATCAGTTGGAGGGAAAAGTCATAAACCCACACAGATTTACTAGACATGAACATAACTTCAGAAGAACTGGTTGTTATCTTTGTATGAAGAATGTACAGTGTACTGTACCAGGAGAAACAAACCCGCTTCTAGTGGTTTATTTTGTTGGACATTGAGAACGGCAGGCTTACAAGTGCAGCTCTGCAGGTTGATCACTTGCAGATGCACAGCACAGTGCAGCCCGTGGATTGTGTTATTGCTGTGGTGCAGATGCTGCTATGAAACAGCAAAAATATACAAGCCTATCTTCAAAACCAAGACTTTGCAAATGAGTTGGCATGAAAATCCTTGGTCAAAAAAATGTTACTCTCAATGTGCTATCCTCAGGGAAAAATATACTGTTTGGTAAATCAACAGAACAACTAAACTTGGCACGCTTACCATACCAACACTTTTTACCAGTATTTTTTGCAACACTCTGGTCTGAAGGGACTCACATCAGTTGAGAGCCTATTTCACAGTGACTTTCAGGTTCAGGTAGTACCCAAAATACAGAGCTTAATTATTACTGAACTGTTACACCTATGTAAATGATGGAATGGGTTTTTATTTTTTTTTATATATACCTTGATTAATCAGGGATCTAAGCTAAACCTTACATTAAAGTTATTGAATATCGTGTTGTTTTTCTTTACAACCACTCAAACCAGAACACTTTTTTTTTTATTTCGTTGTGTTATGAAACCTTAAACTAGCTCCTCTGTTGTCCAAGCTCGTGCAGCACACCATAGGAAAAAAAAAAAAACCCAAACAACAAAACCCTCAAAGGGAGTATATTGCTGATTTGTGTCTGTATTTCAAATATAGATTACAACTCTCCTTTTGAAATACAGCACACGTGTGAAATAAGAAGCATTGCTAACACTATATTGCTTTATTTTGGCACTGACCTTAGTGTAACACCCCGTATAGTAGAGCTGTAGTCATCTGTACTGTAGTGTTTTCATTGCCGTTCAGAATCTGATGAGCAATTGCATAGCAGTCCTAAAGTTGTGATGGAAAAACGATCTAAGCTTTATATAAAATTTCAAATGGTGTCACTCTTCTGTGTCTGAGGCTGTATGAATTTTTGGTGATGTGCATTGTTTGTCTAGAAGTCATTGTGACCATTTTTACAAAGGTTTACTGGAAATTAATAACTATAAATTGACCTCAGGGATTAAAGATTAAAACTAATGGAAAATTATTAATAAAGTAATTTTATTAAGGAGTTTTTACCCACCTAGCACTATCTGAAGGTATATATCTCTTCATATAATGAGCAAACCGCATGTACATTTAAAAACAGATAATAGGAAAAAGTTGGAGGCTTTGCAAGGAACCATATTATCTCACCTGATTGACAACTGAGAAATATGTGGTGTCATACTCCTAACACTGTCAAGTAGAATCACTTACTCTGCTTGTCACTATTTAAAATACTTTGAAAGCTACTGCTGTTCACATACAGGATAAGCATATGAAAATGAAGTAGTTATAAAACAGGTTTTGATCTATGCTGGCACCAGAAGAAGAACCCTGCTCCTAGGACAGGTCTTGTAAATTTATATAGCTTGCCTTTAAATACCAGAATGACAACTTCTAATTTTATATGCCCAGCTAAAGTACCCAGAGATGAATGTGGAAGTTTCCTGTGATTTCACAATACCTATTCTGTTCTTCAGTAAAACACTACTCATTTTGACATCTTAAATCCTACTGAGTCAATAAAAAATTATACACCACTGTCCAGTGCTATATATATTTGTAAAAACTTTCTCTCGTCTGGAAATGTTTCTCTCCTGTATAAAATTTCTAAGCTGTGCCAACCTGATTTATGATTTTTATGATTTCTGCAAATGCCTTCAATGGCTGAAGCTGCGGTCACAACACCTGTTTCTATTTCATGCTACATCACATATGAATGCAAACTGTTGTTTAAGGCAAAACAGAAATTGATACATCCATTTTAGTGACTAAACTTATATTATTTCTTTGGACACTGTTTGCTGTCAATATTGATAGTTTTCTAATAAAGTGTCAGTGTCCACAGGTTGAGTTTTCCTAATGGGCATCAACTAGACAGCATTGCGCAGTAGGAGAAGCAAGAAAACAATTTCAAGTTATAGGAATAAAATATGAGGTAAAATGTGGTCATGCCAGTGATATACTGAACGATAGTGCTGACAGGATGTGCCATTTCTGAACCACTCTTGAGGAAAAAAAACCTTTTTTTTTTGTTTTTCTTACACTACCTACTGTGTTCATAGTAATATGAACTGCTCTGCAGGATAAATTACTATAAAACAAGTTTCACTACATTAATTTTTTAAATGCTTATTGTTCAGTTTTGAAATGAAGTATAAGTCTTAGATTACATCTCAGCCTTCTGTACTGGTATTCAGATTCTGGCATATAGCTTTTATAGCATTACCATTGTATCTATTAATTAATGATGTATTTTTAAAAGCATTTAGTGCATTAATTCTTTATTTTTCATTAAGGCCTCCCTCAGTAATTTCCTGGAGTAGTAATTGTGTAAGTACCTGAGCAATAACAGTAACATTAAACAGTAATTAATACTGCATAAGAGGTCAGATTAGCTGGTATTATTCCTTCTCATTTCTGAGTTTTCTAAATATTTTATGAGTTTGAACTTGACAATGTTTGAATTAATCTGTCTACAATATTCTATATTGTATTCTGTGTGAAAGTGTAGTTTTCTTCCAGGAAGTTCAGTGAATTTTAAGTAGGTAGGAAATATTGTTTTCATCTGTTAAATTAAGGTCCAGAGAACAGTTTGTGCTGGGTTGTCTGTTTTCTGTTTTTTCTTTTCTCCTTTAAACCCTGAAAATAAGGTGAATCAGCTTTTTTTTAATATATGGATTTAGGATGAGAAGTCCTGAATTATTGAAGGCAAGTACCACTCAGGCTTTTGTGACCCTTCCTGACATCCCTAGATTTATAAATGGAGCCATCATACCCTTGGCTTTTGTGGAGTCTCATAACAAATATGTCTTCTAATAACAGCAAGTATAGAAGTTAGAAGGAGAGAACTTTCTGTTGTCTTATTACAGAAACAAAGCTGGTGACAGATAAAATCTCTGCAAATGATTGCAAAGGGGCAAACCCTCACCTTCAATAATTAAATACTAGGAATAGTTTGAAAACAGCTCCACAAAAAAATAGTTTCCCTGTAGAGTTTCTACCTACTCATACTTGTAATTTTGTTTAGGAAACTTGTTTCCAGTATTATAAAGAAGTGACTTTTCAGCACAACCAGTACTGTAATCTTAAGTGCAACAATCACTAAAATGTAGGAGAAGACATTATATACATATTTAAAGCTTCTATCCAGTATGAGGGGCAGTATATGTCAATAGGAAATGAAAATGGATGCTAATTAACAAACATAGCAACAAAAAATATGCTACAAAAGCCAGGTAATTAATTTGGTGTCTCACACTCCTTTCTTGTCTATACTAGTGTATCTAATTGCTGCCATGTATAAGTAATTGTTGAAGAATTAAAAATCTATTTGCACTTTTAGATTTCTACTGATGTTCTTTATAAAGGAGAGATACAGTGTTTGTTACTGTACTATTGTCCAATGTTTTTTTCCTGCATGTGAGAAGTACCACATCAAAGGATTAGCACTGGCCAAAATAAGCTTTTCAAAAAAAATTGCAAACAGTAGAAAAAAACCGAGGAAAACCAAGGAAGCTGAGAACTGAACTTTCTAAACTTTATCACCTCCTTTGCATAATTCTTATTTCAGTTCCCATGGATATAATGAAGAAAAAAGCCTGGCAGAGTTTGGTGTTTATTTTTCCTTTTTTTTTTTTTTTTCTTCTTTTTTTTTTAATACAGAAAGAAGTCACATTGTTTCAAAATTAATACTTACCACTGCTGGATTCAAATGACTAATTTATTGTAGTGAACTGTACATACTTAATCATGAGTCTAAATGCCTCACTGCCTAAAGTATGCAGATGATGGGTGGTGTGCAGCTTGACAGAAGTTACATTTTAAGATTTGGAAGTGACTGTGCACTTAAGAGAAAAAGTATCCTCTTGCAATTATTCTTCCTGATAACAACAGCACAGTCTGCCAGGTAGAGACCAGAATCTTGCTTCTATGTGCTGGCCTGTTCTTTCCACAAAGTATTCATTGCTTACCATTATATTAACATGGCTTCAGGATTCAGTGGAGTCAGAGCAGTGTGCCATTTCAATCTGACTTTTTTGTCTACGTCCTGTCAGCTGTGTTAGAAAACAAGTGTATATTCTTTTTTGAAATGCATGACAGTGTACACACAGTATAACAGTCTCAATTTACTCCCTTTTAACTCCTGACAGTCTCATTATTTTTTTGGTGTATGCATCCTATGACGTCACTGGGGAATATGTTTCTTTGATTATGGTATCTCTTATCTAACTTTTTAAAATTGATTTGGGGATTGTATTTTTTCCCCAAAATTTATAAAATTAATAAAAAAATGATGTAACTTTTTAATGTTCCAATTAAGTTCTCCAAATAATTATATTTCAAAAAGTTGTATCCCAGTAAAGTTATTTTCTGTTAAATTCTCTAGAAATTTCTGTTATCTGTGAAGTAATTCTTACCATGTTGTTAAGGAAAGCATAGGAGATGCACGGTCTTCCGCTAGTATACACAGGTGTGCTTTTGTTAACTTCAAAGAATGGTGTTAGTTTACAGTAACTACAGATGTGCTCTCCTGTCATACAAAATACTTTGCACTAAACTGCCACTGCCTCTGTAGAAGTGCAGGAAGTAGTACAAATAAAAGGAAAAAAAGTTATATTTCATACAGCAGAAGTAAAGATGCTATGTGAACCCCACAACAGCTCTGGTGCACGCCACCTTGCAGGCAATGAAGTAAAGCCATCAAAATATTCAGACAAGTATTGACAACTGGCTGAGCAAACTGAGTGTTCCCTCTGTGCACTCTAAGTAAAAACTTATCACACACTGTGATATTTCCTGACAGAAATTTGTGTTTTGCCCCATACATATGATGCCACCTACTGAACTGCTTATTGTTTTTCCTTGATAGTTGGGAGGAGTCGGGGGGACTGGAGCTCTTTAACTCAATCTTTTTCTCTCAGATGTCTAGTAGGATGTGTGTACATATATTTACATATACGTGCATACCTAATAACGTAACCAGCTGGAATACCCATCATTACTGCAAGGGTACAGTGTTTCTTGCTGAAAGCAAACCATAAATCAAAGAACTTTATCTTTTTCGATGATGCTATTTGCAGCATAGCATCCTGCATATTTTTAGCCCACCAACCCGCAGAAGTATTTGACGAAGAAGGTTTCTTTTCTCCCTGGCATTTTTGCCAATGTGAATGCAGTTCTGAATGACTTGTTCATGGTTGTGAATGAGATGCTGGAAGAGAAAAAGAATGTGAAAGGCAAAAGCTAATATAAAAAATCAGAAACAGCAGAAATCTTGACTCTGTTATTAGCAGTCTGCAAACGCACTTGTTGAACATAATTATGCTACTGAAAACCTTTTTTGATATAGTTTGTAGGTCACAAGATAATTACTGAGAAAACAGTCAACAACCAAAAAAAAAGTTGAAGTTTTTTTGCACTTTTCTTATCTGTTTGTGGGTTATGCTTGTGTTTTCAGGTGCTTTACAGTTCGAAGAGCTGAAAGATCATGTTAAAGCATTACATGGTGCATTTGCCAGAGCAATACAGCAATGGCAAAATGTTGGTGGACAGCGTATCTAGGGCAATGCATCATATCCTCTTCCAGTGGGGTAGAATGGCAGGCACCCTTCATTAACCTGTTCACTCTTTGACACTTTGCTGTAGTGGGGACCTCAGAACTGGGCAACAGTGTATTCCTTGTGACAGGGTTCCTCAGATGGTAAAATAATTTCTTCTGATCTGCTCTCTTTCCTTTGTACATCTCCTGTAGCTTTTTTCTGTTTCTCAAACCATTTTCCTGGAGTTTTTTCAGAAAATAAATAGTACTTCTCCCTCCTAAGCTAACAGTTTTGGAGAGAATAGTCAAAATTATTCTCTGATCTAGCATTATGGAATTCAAATACATAGTTAGACCATTAAAGACCTGCAGCTAATCAGGTGATCTTGGTACTCTCTTTTCATGAGATCTAGGGTCAGCTCACTCAGGGCACTCCCTCTGCTGCACCCTCAAGAGCCCAGGTTTTGTAGTACTTTACATCCTGTAGCATAGTCCTCTAAATAACAACATCTGTTAGCATTTTGATCAGACCCTACAGGCTCCCTTCAGCATTTCCTTGTACCTGCCTCCAGATACTGTGATATTCTGTGCCATCACACATCCTCCAACTGTATTGCCTTCCGCACACGGTCTGAGCCCATACTCGTGTCTCCAGCAATTAACGGTATCTTTTGTCCTTCAGCTTTCATTTTGTTTCACCTAGACCCATGCTTTCATCTTTTACGTATTTCTTACATGTCACTCTAGCAACCCGACCATAAGATGCCCACTCCCCTCCTCTTCTGCCCCATGTCTGCAGGCAGGTGTGCAAGCCCTGGCTCTAACCCAGGTGACTGGTAAGCAGTGGCAAGGCTGGGACCATGCCAGCCTGGGGGTGCTTGCTTTAGTGAGGGGAGCACACAGCTTGGGCCAACAAATCACAGGACAGCAAGTTTCTGTGCATCACTTCTGCCATGATAACCACTCCAGTGCAGGCTTCCATACTTTGTGGTGAATGCTAAGTAGCTAGTGAGTGTCAGTTTGACTCTTTTTTTTTTTTTTCCTTCTTCTTTTTTAATATAGGTAAGATAAGATGGTTAACAAGACACAGCTGAGGAGTGGTAGGTCATTACCAGGTGATAGCTTGTTCAGGCTGCCTTGCAGAATCAGTGGCTCAAATAGGTGAGTCTGCTGGGGGCAGGAAGCATGCTGAACTGTGCTGCTCATCCGCTACAGGAAAAAGCAGAATATGAGCCGTGACTGAACTGGTGCAAGTATGCCAGTATGCTCCTAACTCTTGTCATTGGCCTGGTGGATAACCTTAGATAAATCTCTTAATATAATTTGCTTTCCCTCTCTGTGAAACCTGGATAACACTATTAAATTGCTTGGAAAGCACTCCAAGATTCAGTCATAAGTAGACAATGAAAGAGTTAGGTCTTGCTACCTCAGCATTAATTTGCTTCCCTGTCAGTCACTACATCTAACTTTGGGGCTTAGTTTCTTCTCTGTTACTTTGAAGTTAATTGCTCTACTAGTGTCTTGCATTTGTGGGGCTATAACTTTGGATGTCATTGCATACCCAGTATCTAAATGTAAATGCATGCTTACTGACCTTACTTTTTAGAATAAACTTTCTTCAAGTATTTGTTGCCTGTCTAAGGACTTTTAATAACTCTTCAGCTATTAAAATTGCTAAATTTTGCTATGAAATAGAGGAAGGGAACACAGTAATATTATGTCTTTGAGTGTCTACTTGAATTTTAAAATACGGCTGGATTTTGTTTTCTTCTGAACTCTCTCCTGCAAGGTGATGAACAATCTTGTCCTGATGGCCTCAAATTAAATGTTCACGTATTTAAGTGTTAATGAGATAAATATATGCTTTGTCAGATTGGTTTCTGCTGGACAAAGCCCATTAAAATTTAGATCTTTTGCTACACTGAGATGAAATTCATTTCATACTGAAGGTAATGACTGAAGTCACTGGGGGCAATATCTAAACACTTGCAAGACGATATGTTTAACTTGCAACTATCCAAACTTTTGTAATATAAATGATACTGTGTCAGGGTAAATTTTTTTTCAGTTGGGATTTTTTTTTTTTTTTTTTTTTGGAAGGAATGTTATCATCCATAACTACCAAAGAACAAGTCTAGGAATTTTTTTTCCATAAACTGATATAAATCTAGACACCTACCTTATATGCCTAATTTTAGCCTAAAACTAGTTCTTATAAAACTAGTTCTTACATCTCAGGGAAAAAATAGAGATATGTAGCACAACTGCTGACACATCCTTAACTATAGTATTGCTACTAGGCACTGTTATAATACAGTACATATTTCTTTGTGAAAGAACTGAAAGCTGCAATAATAAAGCTTAACTTTATGGTATCGAAATTCACTGTGTTTGTACCTCCAGGGAGAAAAACAATTAGAGAGAGACAATCTACCTAAATAGACTGGGAAACTGAATTGCTCTGTCTATGCTTCATTACCCTCCTTCTTTCTCATCTCACACTTTCCACAAATAGCATGATTATGTTTACCTGACATCTTCATGCTTCCCTGCTGAGCAGGCTGAGGAAGCCTTGCAGCTGAGATCAGCAGTGCTTTCTATGGTGAACAACTTATATTTTTTATTTAAAGGGTCCAATTCTTAAGCCAGCGAGGAGCTTCAGAGCATCCCCGAACTCAGGTAGGGAGCAGAATACATGAAATGTCAATAGACATTTTTCAAAAAATGGCCCTGGCAATAACAAGTACTAGCTTGGCTGACCTTATGGTGATACATCCTTAATTGCTCAGTAGAAAGGCACAGTCTGAGATACTAAACGTAAATTTGGCGATCTCCATAACTGGTAGAAACACTGACAAATTTTTCTGGAACAAATGTTTCGGTGCACCAAAACAATAGCCCCTAAGAGTGGCACTGACATAAAATGCCCTTTTAGGCATAAAACCCTTAAAGTAAAGGAAAAAGATCTGGAATAAGACATGCAGTGAAAGTTACCAAATGGCTTTTCAGTGACTCCCTTGGAGAACTGGATCATAAATCCGGAACAGCAAAAAGACTTGAGAAATACACAGGCTGACCTTATAAGGAAGAGATTTTTTTTTTATTTTTTTTATTATTATTATTTTTTTAATTCTCAGGTAATCTAGAAGTATTCAGCACTTTCTTGTTCTGAGTTGTTAGGTTATAAATCTAAATAACTAAACTACAAATAATTGGACACAATTCCTCAAATTAGAAACCAATATAACGTGTGAGAATTAATGACGTTTCATTATGCATTACTGTCTACATTAATAAACAATGACTGTATTAGTCTTAGCAACAACATACAAGCCTTTTTCTTGTAGCCCCTGGAATCTTGCTCTAAATCTAATTTTAATCTAAAGCTGTATGAGCTGCAGAAAACACTCTACAGTACTCAGTCAAAACACTATTATGAAATATGTAGCTACCTGTGTATCTACATGTAAACTCAGAGTCTGCATAATATAGGCTTAATATCAGTAGCCTAAATCCCTGCTACTACATTCAGTTTCCTAACATTTGGAAAGATGTTGGCTGGAATAAGGATTTGGCATTTCTGTTTCTGCTTTTGCGTCTTACAATGAACGTGACCTGAACCAGCTCTTCAGGTGCCACAAGCTGCTTCTGGTCTCAGAGGTCCTGAATAACTAGAATTTAAGCTTTGTTCCACATTTTACAAAATGTCATCAAATGGAGAGCATGGAATTAACAGGCACCCTGGCTTTTCTGCCCTTTCACTTATACTTGCTCTTGCTTTTTACAGTTAAAGGCACTTCACTAATACAATGTCTAGGCAGCTGTCTTGAACTTTCTTTAAAACACGGACTATGTTAAATTGAAATCTGCAGGACTTTTTCAAATACGCAGCAATGTCATGGATCCCACCTTCACATTAGTGAAAAACTTAAGCCAGGCTAGTTCAGATCAGAATTATTAGCCTGAATGAAGGCAGGATTCCCTTTCTGACCACCTCTGAACTCCTGCTCCGTCATCTCTAAGCTAAAACCTCTTGCAAAGTTACAATAAATTGCTGAAATTACAGACCAACAAACCCGGATCTGTTAGCAGTCCTGCATTAATAATTTTGAGTCTCACATTATTATTAGAAAAGCGTGCACAGACAGGCAGGTACCTTACAAATTCATATCTCAGAGGACACTGGAATTCATGTTCATGATTTGTTTTAGGATAAACGCTGCAGGACCTAAGCAACAATCATGGTCGTCTTTGACCTCAGACAACAATAATGACAACATGGTTCCCACCTCTAAAAACTCATAACGTAAGGAAAGATGTCTCAGCAGACCAGGAAACAGCAACAAGATAGTTACAATTCATTTCATGTGCAATGACCGAAGCCAGGCTATTGACCCCCTGCATGTGTTATAGCAAGGAAGTGAAGAATAGCTATGGCAATACAATAAACTGATGTCACAAAACTTATCTCATTCGGTAACGATACCTGTGAGTCTACGTATTTTACAGTACACTGATCTACGCTCAGATCCTTCAATCACTAAATCAAGTAAAGAATTTAACAGAAAAATGTGTTATTGCATTTTACATTGTAATATGTTTGTATAAATGCGTAACTTATACAAATGGTGTTTAGTACATTTCTATAAACAATGCAAAACAATGTAAGGACCAGACTGTCAGCTGTGATTTGTATGTCTGTGGCCTCTATTCTTAGTGCTGCTATAAACAATAATAGCCGGTTATGGTTTCAAGGGGTTTTTGTGCCAGCTAGCATTACCTGGAACGCAGTGACTTTTTGGACTTATGCCCTGTCTCCTTTCCGCATATTTTGCCTCCTAGTGCCAAGAAAGTATTGATAGGAGCCAGCACTGTCATTCACAGATTGCCTTAGATCTTGGAAACAAGCCACTTTTACGATCTTGTTAGCCTTCCCTTTGCTTTCTTTCCAGTGCAGTGCAGGTTTGCCAATGCAGAGCATGGCCTTACATTTTCCTGTTCTCTGGTGGAGATTCTTTCAAAAGTTATCATGTTTCTATCATGGAATTTGACAGCATTGAATCTATTGTATATTCTTTTTATGCAAAGAAAATGAATGTTTAGAACTGCTCTGAAGTCAAATACAGACTGCAGAGATCTTTGTCCATGGAGTTAACTTGTGAGACTTAACAAATGTGGATCTCTTGACTAGGCAGGGACTCATCAGCTGAGGGTTTAGACCTTAAAGTGGGAGAGTGAGCGCTATGCAGAGGTACACCCTAGCTCTGAAACAACGACCTCTAGAACTAGAAACCACACGGCTGCCTTCATGGGGTGCTTTGCTGACCCAGTTAATGCTGGCAGAAGGCAACACTGATGTAACTTCACTGCTTTTAGAAACCAAGCTGACACTTCTGTGTAGTGAAGTGCTCTGCCAAGTGGCTATATCAGGTCATTCAGAACTGGCTCAAAGATTTGTATGCTGCAAAACATTTCACAGAGCTAGGCCTACCTGGAGACTCCTTCCTGAAGGCGTGCACTGTGTGCTAAACTAGGGACCAGCTAGGTGCGCTGAACGTTTCTTGGTTTTCTTTTGCTATTAAAAAGAAAAGAGAGGGTAAAAAAAAAAAGAAAGAAAGAAAGAAAGGGGAAGCACACCTTGCCAACCCTGTTGCTTGAGAAATAGCAATAAACAATTGCATTATTAATAACCCAATAAAAAACTCTTCCGTGCTAAATATATTGGGTCAGCTTTGTGATGGGCTCAGTTTGCCTAGTTCCACTGATTAAAGTAAAAAAAGTGATTTACACCTGTGTTGACTCAGCATGCTTGCCCTTGTAAGTAGCCTGTGATAAAATAGACAAATAAATAAAATAAAAGCACAAATCCTGTACTATATAGATATTCCTTAAATAATTCATTATAGCTGCGAGGATAGAAGTAAATACAAAGAAGAATGCTTGCCTTTTGAAATACTAGCTAGAGCAAAGTTTTTTATTTTTTTTTAGGCTGGTATAGCTCATATTTTCTTGCTACATACTCTTCCAGAACTTAAAAAAGTGCACAACTCTTTAGGGTCCCAATTATTTATGTGTTGAAGCTGACATAGTTCCATAGACCTGAACACAGTCTGCATCTCCTAGCAATGAAACAAATGTGGCCATGCAGCATATAAAACTGCAGTTCATTTATTAAGTCAGAGAACAGCTCTGTGTTATTAAACCCCCATCCAGCTTCTTAATGATGGCTTGTTGTCAGGTTACTCAGCTTGCTTTAGCACTGTGATAGAACTGCACTTCAGTTGCATCACGAATGTGGCCCTTGCACCTGAATTATGCAGTACTCAGTAGATGGTTGTTAAGCACCATGCAGGCTTAATGCTAAATGGTTAGTGTTTATTGAATAGTGAAATATAGAGGGGTTCAAGTAAAAGAATTATCAGGCAGTGTTTATGTGCACCCCGTTTTTAGAGACAAATGGCTCAACTGAATAGAAACCAATCATCCATATCGTGCTGCCACTTTCAATAGGTGCGAAAAGCCATCTACTGAGAAAAAACTATGTTAATTTATGTCCTTGTAAAAATAGAAAAGAATTGTATGATACCGCTTCAAACATTTGAGGTTTTGGGGTAGGGGGGTTTTTTTTGCATTTTTTGCATGCCTGAAGTGTTGGTTAGTTGATTTGTGGTGGATTTTTCATGAAATACCTCTTTTCATATTGAAATCTACAGTACTTTATATATTCTCACTGTAAAACTCAGAAAAAAATCACTCCAAGATCCCAACCTGAACAGGCCAATTGATTGGTTCTAGCATGTGAAGAAAAGAAAAGAGAGAAAGAAAAAGAAGCTTTTACTGATGAGATGCTCTGATTATTTTTTGAGATATTTAGGTCTCTCTTTTATCTCATGGATTACTTCCCAGTTCTATAGGATCAAGCACAGCCAATGTCAGGTTGTACCAAAGTTATTAGAGATAAACCTACAGTAGGCTTTTTAGTGATGCTTAACATCACACTAGTGATGCAAAACCATATGCAGCTTCAGACTTGAGCAAGTGACTCGGGACACTGCTGTTTGACCAACAGCCTTTTTTCTGCCTTGCATGGAACGGAAGAAACTCGGATGCTGTAGCACTAGTGGATGAATAGATCCTGCCTCACCCTTTCAAGCAGTTACAGAAATGATGGGATAAAAGAAACCCTCATCTTCCCAGTAAGTGGGAGAGAAGATACTGTGTGCCACACTACCACAAATGGAGTTCAGGGCAAGATGTTGGCCTATACAAAGAAATAATATTTGTTTGTGACTGCATTTTCCACCAGCAGTTCTTGTATAGGTATCTGCTTTTTTAAGAAATAAAAGGTTTAAAATTGAATTCTCTGTAAATAATAAGTTAGCTTCACAGGTAGTGTGCAAAGCACTGTGTGTGTAAGTGTAAGTAAGTAAGTAAGGGTAAGCGTGACCCTCTTACAAGTGCAGGTCTTTATTCTGTCATGGTTTTTTGTCATACTTATATGCAGAATAGCAATGTGAAAAGAAGTCTAAACTGGTATAATTTGCATATCAAAGTATAAAAAAGAGGATGTGAAAACGTATAGTTTAAGACTTGCCACATTGGTTTAGACCAGCATCTTGTCTCTGAAAGTGTCAGAAGTAGATATTCAGAGAAATAATCTAATGGCACAAGGAGGTAATGGAGCTTCCCTTGTTGGGTCTTTCAACGAGACAAGATTTACTGAGCTCCTGAGGCAGAGGTTACATTTGGAAGACCATGTTTAAAAATTACTAATCTATGTTTAATAACTACTAATCTATTTGCCATCCTGAATTTTTCTCATGGCATTTTGGCCACCAAAATATTCTGTGGCAGTAGAGTCCACAGTTTAATTATGGGCTGTATGAGAAAACGTTGCTTTGACTTCACTTGAATGCCCTCTGCTTCTCACGTTGTGAATAAGTGAAAGACCTTCTCCATCTATCATTCACTAATTTGCAGACTTCTGTCTTATTAGTTGTCCTAGCCCTGGATGAAAAGTTGTAGTCTGTTTTGACTTCTCTCAGATGGAGGTGGATGAATATTGCATGGTCTTAATGTGCCTTTTCTGACTAAAGAAGTTAAAATATGCAAATTAAGGAAGGCAGGGCTACCTGCACGGCATGCTTGTCTGCACTCTGCCTGGTTTCGAAGGTGAGCAAAAGCCATGCAGCCAGGGTGCCAAGCTGGGGCTAGCTAGGCTGCTGAGCCTTAGTGTCTTGTTAACATCATCACACAGCCTTTGGATTTGGGGTGGGCTGTCACAGCTGAGTGGGGTGTGGGCAGAACTGTTCTCACCTTCCTAGCTGCCTGCAGTACCCTTTGTTGCTGTAGATTGATGTTATCTTCCGTCAGATAAATTATAAGGACAGAATGCTGGGTCACTTACCTATGTGAAAGTGGTTTAAATGCAGTGAAATAAGAGTCCTTAAACTCAGAAAACTTTTAGGCCCCTGAAGCAGGACTGTTGAGTCTGATAGAAAAGCATTCCAAGCACCTTCTCTTTGTCTCCCTCAGTTTCTTTCTTTACTACTGTAAAGGCAATACACTTAAATAATGGATGTGAAATCTCAGCTGTGTTTAAATCAAAGGAAAAGAATTCCACTGAATTGCCTTTGGTTGGGATTTACCTGAGGATATTTATTCAATTATTCCATATTCCCATTTATAAGATCTGCTATAGAAGAACATCGCTATGCTGCCCAACAAGGTCACAGTATCTGTAAGATGTATGCTTTTTCCAACACCAAATATGTTACCTGTAAATAATTACCCAGAATTTGCATCTTATTCTATATCTGCCTTTTCCTCCTCCAGTTGTGTTGCTACCAGCATCATCTTTTTTGTTTCTCTGCCTTGCTCTCTAATAGGATTGCACAAAAACAGCTGGGAAAGAGAGTGAAGTGGCCCCATTTAGCTGGCCCAGTAGCCACTGGAGGAATGAAGATTTGGCTGTAGGAAGCCTATATTCTTCACTGTAAAGATAATTTCATTTTAAAATGGTGTAACATCCGCAACATGGAAGACATTTTCTTCCTGCCAGGTGGCAAGGATATTTCCATGTGTGTAACATTCAGTGGAAGTCTTCCAATCCCCAGAAAAGGAGGGCAAAGGCATGGCAAGACAACAAAGATGAACAGATGGCTCAAGGATAAATGCTGTGAGGAAAGTCTGAGGATGTCTGACCATCGGGAACCATTCATGGAACAAGAGTTCCTCTGGACTGATGGACTCCACTGGAGTAGCTGGGCTAGTAGCCTTCTGGGATTGAGCTGAGCTTGGCTGATAAAAAAGCTTCTTAAACGTGCAAAGAAGACAAAATAAGAAGGATACAGCAAATGGTGAAAGCATACTAGAGAGTAGAAGGTTGAGTATTAGGGAAAAAACAATAGTTCTTGTGAGTCATGATGAGGCAGACGCAGTGCAGGAAAATTAAGAGAAGTTTCCTTACTGGGTTTCAGAAACGAGTGAAATGTTTTCGTAGTAATGCAAGAACAAAAGGCAAGAAAGGGGAAGAAACACAATTGCTGTGGGAACATCTGAAATTTTGTGTCATGGGGTAACAAAACCATGGGTTTACAGTACAGATACCGGGGGTACAATTTATTAAGGAAAGAGAAAAATAAAGGTAGACATCCCTGTGTATATTAATACAGGAATAGATCGTTGGCAATACTACCTGCGTGGGTCAGAATCACTTGCAGTGGGAAGGAGATGAGGGCATTAGGGAAGTTCAGCTCTAACAATTATAGAGACATAAATGATGTAGGTGACAAAGACAAATCAACTGAACTTAGTGTGACTTTGAGAAGGATTGATGTTTACTAAAGTCTGGAAAGTCTGTTGCAAACAAAGAGGCTATAGTCTTCATGACAACATATAGAGATATTACATGAGAGCAGAAAGCTTACAAAAAGCATATAAATAGAAAAAAAAGCTATGGCTTGTTGAAGTGCACAGATCTAATAAGACCTGCTCTGGGTCTAACTTGTGGAGGAAATTAAAACAGGCAATGAAGGATGTCTATGTGGAAAAGAATGTATAATTACTAGAGGTAAGAGTTTTGTTTGACTCTAAAACCAAGCGAACTTGTTGCCTAGGATATCTCGTATGATTAATGAGAATGTTGTAGTATATGAATGCAGGGATGGATTAGGAAATTAACACTACCAAGTCAAAAGCAAAACTGCAAGAGATAATACCATCCAGTTCATGGGAAACCTACATAATCTTCATTCTAGGACTGTGAGAGACATGATACACAAAATCATAAATACCATCCTCTTTCTTCCCAGCCTTCCTCTTTGGATCTGGTTCTATGTAACACTGTGCCACTGGGGCTTTCACTGGAATTTTCTTTCACCAGCTGATCTCTTTTCCTTTAATTAGAAAGGAGCAAAGCCTGTGGGTTACGTAAAATGCTTTTCTTCTTAACACCTCATGGATTACACCTTGAGAGAATCTACATTAAAAGTAACCTTCCTGACATTTTCCTGGAAAACTTATCCAATTTTGATTCATCATGTAAGAGTACAGTTGTAGAGTTTAACAGAAAGTTTATAAACACAATATAATATTGTCCTCTATAATTTTGTCCTTAGACATACCTTTTCAACACAGATTCAGAGTTCTGCACCTTTGTATCTGTTCCCTCTCACTCTCAGCAATGTCCTGATCAATCTAAGCAAGCCTGACTTAAATTTCTGCAGTTTCATTTCTGCAAGCTCTGTAATGATACAGCAAACTGTGGTTTGCTGCTCTCGGATGACTGTGATCATATCTGTAGCAAAACACTTCCTTACCAAAAGTATCCTCTTACTCAGAGTTAACAAGACCAGAAGTGGCAGAAGTACTGTTTTATGAGAGTCACTCATTCAGGCTGAAATGTAGTCCTTTGTAAAAGGCAAGTTCAAGCCTCTGGGCTTGTGTAGCCTATATGCAATGTGTTAGTTTTGGGCCAGCCCTCTGGAATATTTTCCTCTTTATCTTTCAAGCAGTGACTGTGTATTTTTTCTGCATATGTACTGCATGTTGCATACACATTTCCTGGGGTTGGTTGCTGATACTAGAATATAAATTATCATAATATTGCAGCTCTTCATGCGTAATGAATCTTCTCAGTTTTAGGGGAAGGGTCTGGCATTTGGTGTTTTTGATGTAAGAAAAGGTATTCGGCAAAGACAGACCTCTGAGACTCTGAAGACATTGGTCTACAAAATGAAGGTATCAGCTTTGCTCATGCTGATAAGGTCGTGACATAGGTCATTTTCTGGAGTAAGCTAGGTTGGTGTTTCTCATGGTAATGCAAATGTGTTCCTGGATTTACTTTAGTATACATTTACTTGCAGTGTATCAGCTTCATCATGTTCAGGTGCATCCTTGTAAACATTTGTCAAAGTGCTTTAATTTTCTGGTTGAAGAATTCGAAGTGCTGTAATGTTTTTCACAAATTATGGTGTCATTTCCAAGGTAAGTTGCATAAAAATTCATTAGTGGTTTAAGTAACTTAATAGGAGATAACTGGGCACGTGGTACTTGTAAAAAATAGCCTGGTATGCTTGGCTGATGCCATGAAACAGAGCTGTCAGGCTGTTCTGCAGCCTCTACTTCTCCGACAACAGCACGCAAGCATGTGCACACATGCATGTGTATGAGAGGGAGAAAGACAGAGATACTTCCTTTCTATTTTGACTGAAATTCACTGTCTTGTCACCAAATAACATATACCAGAAAAAATTTAGTCAGTTTCTCTCACCAGCTAAAAGGCAAAATATGAAATGTTATTTTCAATTTCTTAATCTGAAAATAACTCTCATTCTGGACCCTACAGATTGTGCACATTTCCACACATTCATCCCCATATCTCACTGATCTGTTTTCAGGATTGTGTTTTGTAGAAATGATCTGGAAGTCCCTGAGAAATAGGCTGGGTCAGGAGCTGCCACAGCTATGGAAGGAGGGAATCAAGCAGGCAAATTTATAGCAGTTTGACATTTCAGATAATAGAGGTCAGTCCTTCAAGTTGTAGTCCCCCTGAGATGAGTGGCTTTCTGCTGGTGAATGTGGGAAGAGCTGGTACCATTAAATTGTCCCTTTTCTGGAAGTGAAGCATGTGGTGGTAAGCTGGAAGGAAAGAATTCTGTTAATTATTGGAAGGCAAATTCTGCTCCCTTTCTGCTGTTGATGAACAATGAATGATCCCGCTCATTTCAGTGATCCTACCTGCAGCTGGAAGAACAGGGTTTGAATTTCTAGAATAAAGCGTCAAGTTGTGAACTGGAATGAGCTGTATTAATGCATCAGTATGCAAGACTCCCTTTTCCTCTGCTCACAGCTAAGATCTTGAAGGATTGTTTCCTGTGAATGCTATTCATGACATCTGAGATCAAATACATTTTGTGCACTTACTAAAAGCTTTTGTGCACTTTTTCAAATGAAGATTCAACACTGTTCAGCCTTTAGAAGTACTGATAAGCACTGTCCCCTAAGTTGTTGCATCTCTATGCCTCAGGCACTTTCCCTAGCAGTTGCAGGAGCTAGAGATATGCAGTGTGATAACAGTATTGGTGTGAGGTTTGTAGTGCAATACGTGTTAAATGTTTTGAAACTGGGACTCGGGAAATGCTCTGGAAGAGCAAATAAATTATTATTAGTGTAGTCATTTTCATTAAGTGTTACGAGAACCTTTTTTTAACTTTATGACAATATCAAATTTATTAAACGATATTGGCCTTTCTGCAGAACTGGAGATAAAGCCCCCAAATAAACAAACGACAGTCCTCAAATTAGAAATATGGCTTGCTTTGTTTGTTTGTTTGTTCTTAATTAAAAGTAGATTTATTTTTTTTTTATTTCAGTTTGTTCTTGGGACCCCCTAAAAGTATTCTAATTACATCAATAGTTGCTCAACTTACTGCTCTTTAAGTGTGGACTGCCATATTTCTTGAATATATATTTTTGAATTTGCAGTGGAGAAAGCAAATAATTAAAAACCTAATTTTTGTAGAAAATGAGGGGGAAATTAGCTCTATATTCAGTTTACCTTTTTGATATTTGGGCTGCAATCTTTGTTCCACGGAGACTTAAGAAATAAATCAACATAAAAGCTTGATTGTGATACTATAAAGAAACAAGAAACCAAAAGGGAAAAGTGTAATAATAGCATTTGTGCTTTACATTAAGCTGAACTGTAGCATCAGCTAGAATAGCTTTTCCTGAAAAAATAGCTGATTGACTCCCTTGGTCTTTGAATTTCTGTAGATGCTAATCAGAAAATTTAAACAGGTCAGTATTGAATTTGGAGGAAATTATCAACCTCTTTTCTAATTGAAGACAAAACACTTAATAAATCTTCTAAGCTTTTCTTTCTTAAAATTAAACTGCCATATACAAACCTCTATTTAATGTACCACTTCCTTTATGTTTCCTTACAAGAAGCAGTCTTGTGTTTAGCTAGATTATATGCCTCAGAGCCAAGTATGTGCCAGTAGCTAAAATATGTGCCTGCAAGCTGAAAGTGAGAGACTCTACTCTTGCCTAATTTCTTCTGGGAAGAAGTGATACATGAAAATAAAAAGCATATTTGTGTGGTAAATGCACAGTAGTTACATTGTGTGTGTATATATATTTGTACATTATATATGGCTGTACACAACTCCTCCTTAAATACTTGAAGGAGAAATGAAACAGGCTCTGAACAAGTTTGCAAACATGATGACTCTACTAGGGGAAAGAGATACTGTTGTCTTTCTTGCTGAACTGTGATTGAATCCTTAAGGTCAGATAGCCAAATGTCACAGTTCTGCCATTACCTAAATTTTTAGAAACCCTGTGTTATTCGGGGCAAAATTGACTCTTACAAAGATGTGGACTTCCCTCCAAGCTGGGAGGGAAAATACAGAGTTGCTCTCTGAACCCCCAATCGCACATGTACTTTTATTTTGTAGAAGCTTAGTTTGTTAGGTTATAACCTACTTGTGCACACTCTTTACTTGTGTAATCTTTCTGTAGGAATTATTTTATCTCTGCTTTTGGACTTGCAAAAAGGGAGAGAGGAATCATGATGTTCAGGTGATGAATTTGAAGAGCTGGGGAAAGAAGAATGTTCATTTCAGTGAGCTCCCTTCTTTCCCTACCACCCTTCAACAGTGCCAGCATCCCAAGCATGACTCCTTGTGCAGCAGCCTTGTCATCCGGCCCTCACAGCCAGGCCAACTCCTGCAGAACATGGTTCCTGGGAATGATGTACACTATGAACAATACTCCTGTCAGTGTTTCATTCAGGTTTGTTGTTGGGTCATCGTTGCCTTTAGGGCAAATTAAAATTTGCGGGAGTTCTCAGTACTTGTTTTAAGGAAGAGCTAAGGGTAGAAGGAGTAAAGGCAGGAATTAGGGCAACCAGGATTCTTGTATTTTGTAAAGACCTTCAGATGATATATCACATTGCGTTACGGCCTTAATGACTACACATGTCAGGAATTTCCTATGGGTCTGACTTCAGTGAAATTATAAACTCTTCAAAACCAGGAAAGTGTTGAAAAATTAGGAAATTACTCAGGACGAGAAAGAACAAAGATTGAAAAAACATCATGTTTCTTTTGGAGGGCTGTGTGGCTACAAAGCAAAGCTACAATAATCCCTTTAGGTGAGCTGCTATCTATGGCTTACTACTGTCTGTCTGTCTGTCTGTCTAACATTCATTGTCTTCTGTCCACTTTGGTGAGGTGTTGAGGTTTGTTTTTCTATTGTACTCTCACAGCAATTATTTATTGAAGGTGCACTTCACTATAAATATTGTTCCTGTAACTTTACTGTTTTTAAAGGCATGCTTTAACGATGGACAATCAGAATCACAGTGCTGAACTCCCTTTCTCTTATACTTCTTGAGAATTTTTATTCTTGTTGCTTGTGTCTGCCAGATCTTCTCTGGAATTAATATCCATACTTGTTTAAAGTTTATTAACAGAATACTCTTATTTACTACAACCACACTTTCATTTTGTTGCATAGATACTCCTTCATTTACCTTTTACTTTTTAAAATGGGACATAGAAGGAACTCTTTGTGTACTTACTGTGAAAGAAGATTTCAAAGGGAAAAAAGGAAAAAGTTATTATGTATCTCTTCATTTTGATTTGTTACAGCAGGACTACAAACAAGAACAGTGAAAGAGTAAGTCTAACTTTGTATGAGAATATGGTTAAATCTCACAAAAACATTGATATATCATCTGGTATTTGTACAGAAGGGAATTGAATTAGTCTGACATAAATTGCTTTTACTTAAAGAATCCAGTACTCTTGAGGTCAAAAGTTTAAAATTCAGGCCCGATCCACAGCTCAGTGAGTTTTTCTATTGGCCATAGTACTGGCTGGATCAAGCTCAATCAAACATTTTTTTATAGTAATTGATTTCTATCTTTTTCAGCCAAAAAAGGAACTTAGTTGTTTTTGTAAATAAATATTATGTTATTGATTCGAGTCTGTAAACTGTGTCTGCAGGAAATTGATATTCTAGAAATCTGTATGATTAAACTGGGGAACTGGATGTGACAGCTATGCTGTAGTTCAAAACGCCCAGACTCTGATGCTATAAAAGCTGGTGATTAACATCTTCTGCCCTGTGATAATGCTGATTACAAGGGTAAATTCCTTTATTCATTAAATGCTTTTATTTATATTCTTTAACCCAAGCCCAAACACAAAAGTAGCCTGAATTCTCATGTAGTCATATAATCTTCATACTTGCTGCAGTTAAGTTTTTCCAGGAAATGGTACATCTCCTTGCTGTCCTGGTTCTCTGTTGCCATATTGCTGTCACGTTTGTTATTTAATATTTGGACACAGTACACATAAGCCATGTCTATTTTAGCAAATACTGCAGCCTGTACGAACAGATTGGTATAGCAAAATGGTTGCAACTGAGAACCCCAAATCCATGGTGTAAGTATTTCAAGGGGGTTACTTTGCACTGGTTCTAGCCCCAGTCTTACAACTGCCCTTTAGTAACTGGTGCATATCAGTTGAAGCCCTGGAGCAATTATTCTGGTTTAGTTTGATTCAGAACAAATCCTGTTTGTGCTCAGACCACTCTGTGATGTGAACTAAAGCAGGGACAGTTGATAGATGTGTTTCAAAATGCCCTGCTGAATGCTGAGCAGCAATGTAGGTATGCCCAGAGATGACTGAAATGGGAAGAGCTTTCTGTAAAACAGATGCACAAAGATCTTGTCTAATTTTCACATGGTACATTATCATTTTTACTTCAGCTAAGATCTTTTTGGTTTGACAGACTGCAGACTTTGGTGCACCCAGTCTTTTGCCACCACTTCCTAATGAAATACAAGAGGTTCAGTTCATTGGGATGAGGTGTCAGGTTTAGCACTATTTGGTAGGTCAGCAAATGTAAAGGTGTGGCAGCACCATTTCCTCAGTATAGTTAGTTTCCTGTAAAGCCAGATTTAATATCAATATATATGTATTTTGATACATTTATGATAGAAATTAGCAAGGGCCTTCTGTTTCAAATAGAATTATTTACAGTAGCTGACAATCTGGTTGATAATTTCAAAATATTCTGCTGTGCATAGCATAGTGTATCTTCTAGACACGCGTGTGGTTTCCTGCTGTGGAAACCATCACAAAAAGAAGATCCCTTATCCAGTGTGTATTGTGGTATGGATTGCACACGTTTAGTGTTACTGCTCACTTCACTGAAATAGTTATTCATCAAACTGACTGGAAACAACAGGTTCCACAGCAACCTCAAGGTGTGGGGAATGACAGGTTGTATCTTAGATATGTTGTTCTGACTGTAGTGTGTATGAGAAATCTTGAGATTCCTGTGTGAAATTCCTGAAAGAGGTTTTCCTGTGTTGAAATTTGGCTATTAGAGTATGCAAAAAGGTACAATGAAGATAAAAATATAACAGCAGGTTATAAAAATATAAGCAGGTGCTTAATTTAGCCCCCTGAAATCCTGTGAGCAACCCATTTCCTATCCTCTGGCCAAGCTACTAAATGAGGCATGCTCGGTAATTACTGAATTATCCCTTTCAGCAGGGGGAAAGCAAAATGGGTGCTAGGCTTTTGTTATTTTAAGTTCACCCCTATTAACGTTACTTGCTGCACCTAATAAGCTGACAAATGGGGTATTGCTACTGTCAGTGACTAAATGGCACTTAATATTCCATTTTTAAGTTCAGGAAATCAGAACTCGGAGGAGAGGCTTTTGATGGCCATTTGCTCAGTGGCACAGACTTATAATCAAGAAAATTGATGCTGAAGGTTCAGTTACACGGATCTTACCACAAAATGGAGCTGTAAAATTGTGCAGTGGATGCAATGGACTTTGGCAATATAACTCTTCACCTTATTAGGATTACCTCCAAAAATAGTATTAAAAATTAGACATAGACCCCAGTCTCTCATTCCTGTAACATTACTTCAGTATAGGTAACGAAAAGAAGTGGGTTTGGAGCAGAGTGATGCATTTTATTGCAGAATATAGCAGGCCACTGAAGAAGGTTTAAGGTGGCAGTTTCTGCTTTGTGATGCTCAAAGGCTGTGAGCAGGTACCTTTGCTCAGGACAGGGAGGGGATAACATCTTAAAACACTCATACCAATGGCTTCCGTGATCTAGTTCTGGGACAACTAATCTGCAGTTGTTAAAGCCAATACACATTTGATAAATTCTTTGTAAATTAGCATTTGTTATCTGTAGCCATAGTCTTCTCTTTGTAGCAGCCTAGATAACACACTGGACCACATCAACCTGTATGTTATGTTTACAGCTCCACTGTAAGTAGTTCTGCCAGCACAGAACAAGAAAGAGCAAAAGTCTGGCCAGTTTTGCTGTTTGGCCAGAGGAAAAAGCCATTCAGAAGAAAAGGGATTCAGATCCAGACAGGGAGAGCTTGCACAGCTGGATCTGAATCAAGTCTTGGTTTTAAACATTCACACTATTACACTGTTTGTATTTGGACAGCTGGTTCTGACTTTTTCTGATTCTCCCATATAGAAAGATATTTTCCATTGATTTATGAGGAAAAGGTGATGCAGCAAGCAGTTTAACAGTAGATGGAGAGTGGCCAGTGTATGTGCTGAGGTTTTATAGTCTGAGAGAAGCAGCTTGGCCTCTGCTGAGTTACTGAAGTCCTCCTCTTGGGCTGTGATCTCTTTTCTGACCCAAACTTCATCACAGGATTAGATGGATTCAAAGTCTTCATGCACTTCCTGCTGCTGGACCTCTCTCTTGCTCTGAATTTCACCAGTGTTTTCAGAGCCGCCTTCTTTGCAGCCCCTACCATCTGGAATAGCTTCACTATGGCTCTCTGCCTCATTGACTCTCTTCTTCATTTCAAATCTCAGTTGACCATTTATCTTTTCTACCTTGCCAATTTCTTTTAATTTCCATGTCCATCTGCTTGGTCTATTTAATTCCATAAAAGCTTTTAGATTACATATTTTATAGTAGATGCATGGGAGAACAGTACCATATTATATATGAATAACTTCCCCAGCTTGAACAAGTGTGCTATTAGCATCGGCTGAAAAATCCTACTTCTCCCCAATGTACTCAGTGTTACACTTCACAAAGTTAGAGGGGGATGCTGAGGTTGCATTGACAGCCAAAAGAATATACTTACTTTCCTAGATCTGCAGCAAGTGGAACAGATGGTATTTTCCCCTACTCCACATCACTCTCTGTCCTTTCCTTCCTCATGCCCCATTGTTCATTTTTCACACCTCTGTCGGTTTGGTTCGGATTCAACACCCATTGAAGTTGATGGAGAATCTCCCACTGACTTTATCTGGCTTTGCATCATGCTTCCTGTGATCTCTCCTCCCTTCAGTTATGCCTGAACCCAAATCCCTGCTCTGACCTCTCAACAGTTTGGATCTTGACTGTGCATCATCTCTCTTCTCACTTCCTACACTTTGCCAAGAGCCTCAGCAAAGCAGTGATGGGGAAAGCTGCATGGAATAGATACTGTTCGGGTCAGTAGCTGCAAAGAAAACCTGTGAAAAAAATTCAGTTTGGATTACTCTGAAAAAACGTTTTCTCTAGCTTTTCCTCACTGAACCGAAAAGAAAACAGGAACATAATCTTGAGTTAAATATTATGGGAATGAAACTGAAATGTTTTGTTTTACTTGGGTTTTCATTTTTAATTAAAATGAAAAATCATGTCAAAACAGAAATTAAAACCCTCTGTTTGAAAATGTCATAGTGAAATATTTTGCCTTTCATGAAATAATGTGGTCAGTTTTCTGTAAATCTTTTTTGCCCCAAATTAATTGGTTTAATTTATTGACCCCAAAACATATTTTTCTTTTGTGGTGAGTCAATTACTCAGTTATTTGATGCGATTTCCTGCCACTGTTTTTCTCCAAAGCACTAGCTACCCCCTTTCTTGCTGAGATCCTTCCCAATGACCTATTTCTTTTGTAGGCCTAGAAATGGAAGACAGGGAATAAAGAAGAAGGAGAAAAAAAAAGAAAAAAAAGACAAAAAAGACAAAGTTGCTGTGGCTCTACCACCAAATTTTGTTTTATTGTTTAGGCTGGGTGGTGATTCCTTGATTTTCCAATCTAATACAAGACTGGAATAACTGTTATTGCATTCTCCAAATAATGCTGCTTGCAGCCCTATCGAGCTTGAGAATGCCATCTTACGACCTCCTCTATGGTGTCTCACTTCAGTAATGCCTTTGACTAAAATTTATATGATTTTCTCCTGTAACAAGAAAGTCAAAGGCTTTACTCTTTTTCTGAGTGTTCAGTTTCTAAGGAAAAAATTATTGCCCCAATGAAGTCAAATGAAAATGTCCATCTACATCGTATAGTCAGAATGGTTCCTTGTACATCTAACCATTTCTGTGTTACTTGGCACCTGAATCACTCCAGAAACAAAAATTATTCTTACACTAACATTACGGTTGTCATTGTGGTACCTCAGAAGCAACTCTCTGCACTGTTCTAGACCTGGGAAATGTTTTGTGTTTTAAATGACATCCCTAGGAGTTGTGAGATTTCTTAGCAACTTCCAGGATTTAGCCCTAATAGTATTTACAGTAATTATGCACACTAATTAAATACCAAAACAACTAATGACAAATTGATTCAATGCCAAATAAAGGACTCAAATGCTTAATTAGAGATGCTAATAAAATCCCCCTCAGCCCTTTATAGTCCACTCCCTAGGGCTAAAGACGACTTTCTACCTCAGAAATCTTTATAGCCCTTTACAAGACCAGTCTCTAGAGTTACTGCCTTCTTTAACCTCTGGATTAAATGCTTGTTAGCTAAGCACTGTATAAACCCATTTAAAATACCATCAAAATAATTAAGTTCGATCCAGAACGGTCTGTGTCCTCCAGAAATGATACACCATGACATTTGCATCTGTATGCAGGTTCCCATTCACTAGGGTATGCAAGGTGGTGTCTAATTCTGAGCACCTGGGCGGGAGGACATATGTCTGACCATCAGACAACCTTAAGCCAATGGCACAAATCCTGTGCTTAAATTTAGGCTAAGTACCTTGATGAATTGAAGCCAAAGTGTGAAAGAGCATAGCCATAACGCAGTCCATGTAAAGCAAGACAGCTGTTTTGTAATTCATTATTGATTCTGTTAAGCTTTCTTATTTATCACCTAAGTAGAACCTAGTAATAAAAATATATTTTTTTAAATAAATGTGTTGGAGAATGGAGATGCCATAAAAATGGCTATTAAACAGCACTCAAAGAAGAGAGAGTTCTTTAAGTTACTATTCAATATTTCTTTCATGTGCCAGGAATCTCTCGCCCTGGCAGATAGCCTCATTAGATATTTCTCTCCTTATCTGTACATATAGCTTTTTACATTTTGTGTCAATAATGATAAAGCAAATGCTTATAGAAGTAGAAAATGAAGACTAACTTCCCAGTCTTTCATACAATGTTTGCAGAAGAACATTTGAGCAGACAGACTGCTGTGATCACCAGGTACACAATATATAGTGCATGGCAGTCCTTTCTGCTTCTATCTGTGATGTTATTTTGTGACGGGATTGTTGTCTTTGGAGTTGTCAGCAGACAGTCGATCTCAAGGTTTTCCTTTCTCTCTCTGATGTGTTACATCACATTATCTCATCTAACAAACCAGTGTGATTTCGGATAACGCTGTGTGCATATAACTTCAGAAGAAGCTCTGAGCCCAGCTTGGGTATCTCTTATCAGCTTTGGTATTATCCAGCCACAAATCTGGGACAGATGGAAGTAAATGGGGTGTCAGTGAGAAGGACAGAATTCCTTACACTTGTATGAACCACTGCTATCCCTGTGCTATTTGCTTATAGAAGAAAGCAGATTGTGCAGCCTGTGAGGAAATTATTACACTGATCTGAGTAATATCATTTGGATTCTATTAGAAATAGTAACAACGTGTATCCTATATGCCACCTTTAGTTGTGGGAGAGGGCATGGAGGGGAAATGGAGAAAGACCTTATTCACATGAAGGTGTTGCTTACAGTGTGCCATAATACCTTTTGGATATCTGAGTACTTGCAAATATTGCAGATAACTTGCACCTATTCCTCTGGAAACCCGAAACAAAAAGTTTGCATAGCTGGAAAGTTAAGAAGTATGAAAACAAATTAACATGAAAGAGGCTTAGAGGAAAAAATGCCCCAAAACAAAACACAAAACCCTGAAGTGTGAAAAGAATAGAATTAGAATTAACAGCCTTAACCAAAACAGAGTTGCTCTAACCACTGATTTTTCTAAACTGCACAGCTCTACATCCTCCAGTTATGTCCACATGCTGCTTTCCATCAAGAATAATGAAAAAATACAGTCCTGCAGGCAATGGTATTTCAAATGATTCATCACATCATGAAATGATATTCTACAGTGTCAAATCAGTGTTATGCTAAGTCATGTTTTGACCCAACAAAGGTTCTTCTATTTTCTTCTTATTGTTTGTTCCTGGTCTTTAAAACATCCACTCTGACTTTGTTTATATCTTCAGTAACTTTTATTAGCTCTTCTTTAGTGTCGTGCTGGCATTTGTGTTTCACACTGTTGTCCTTCAGCACACATTAGAGAGTTTTGGTGGGGGTTTTTTTAGTCACTCTAATTTGTGTGTATTTTTCAGACGTTAAGAAGGGACCAAAATCACCTCCAGTGTTTTCTAAACTGCAGCAACTGTTAAAAAAACCCAACTACTTATACCTATAACCTTTTATTTTTTATGTCCTCAGATCATGATGACTACAGCAGTAGGACTGTAGAGCATTTTAAAACCCTGTTACTAATGTCAAATGCTATTTTAAGCCACCGTGGAAGACTGAGAACAAAAATAAAGCTCTGGGTCATGGCTTGTATCTATTAGAAAAAATATTTAAATTAATTTCCCTCAAAGTTTGTAAAGCAAAAGAAGAGCAGCAGTGCTCCTCTGCCAGGAACTTGTTTTGCTGGAGAAGAAATATGTGGGGATCACTGAAAAGCTCGAAAGTAAGGGATTCTTCTGGAGTGTTGGATCCATGTCTATAGGAGTTTTGTCCTTGGTTGTTTGAGATACGATTCTGCAAAGTGAAATCGGGATTTCAAAGCAAAACAGAGACAAAGCTGATGAAAACAGAGCATCTGCAAGTCATCCTTAAGGGACTTCCTAATATTTGTCTGTGTCTCTCTCTCTCAGTCCTTTGTTATTGCTGTTGATGAAAACATTGATGTCTGTTGAAGTAAATCTATACAAGCAGCTTCACATCCCTGGAGTGAAAGGGACTTCTATTCTTTACATAGCCTCCGGAGAAGTTGAAATACAATTCTGAATTCTAAGTCTTTGAGCAATTATTTGAATTGTTCTCAATATCATGCAGTATTTCCATGGCTAACTTGAAAAACTGTTCTATTATCACCACAGAAAGTAGCCTAGAAGGGAAATGCTGCTCTGTAATAAACAAGACACTGTCTGGCATGGCTGTACGAAGAAGAAGAAGGGAAAAAATCACCATACAGTTCAGCAATACTTAAAAGAATCAAAATGATTCCAATCTGAGCAAAATGTCACTGTTGTTCCCAGAAGTGTCACAACATGGGAACGTGAGACTACAAGATAAAGCTCTGCTGAAAACAGTTATGTCTCTTGATAGCTTTAGTCAGTTGTGGCAGGAAAAACAAAGGCATTTCTTGCTGTGCTTCAGGAATGTATACTGGGCAGTAATAAAGGAATAAAATAAGGAACTCACACTGACATAATACTGCAATGCAAATTTCATTTGCTTCAGTAAAAGCATAACTAATTCTCTCTATCTTACAATAATTTCAGTTATTCTTCTAATGGCAGTAATTCAAGATTCTTCCACTGAAGAGTAAGTTGCAATAGTTTGAAAGGTAGAAATTGCATCATCACTGCATAAGAATATGAAGAAGATTAAATTAAGCTTTGTCAGTAAAATAAGAAAAATCGATGTCTTTAGTTTCAAAAAACTATTTCAATTAATGGCATAGTATAGTTAATATTTTACTGGAAAAAGGAGAAATAAGAGGTTGAGAAGGACTTTTTCTACAAATCTGGGAACTGAGCCATTATTTTCAGAACTGAAGTAATTTTGATTTCCAAAACACAGAATGTGTGGGAAATCTCACCTGTTTACAATTCAATATAACAATTAAGACTTGGAAAAAATTACTTAAAACAGAGGAGATACAGATTAGTGCTAATAATCAAAATTTAATACATCTGCAAGGAAAATTATTAAAATTATAGGAAGTCATGCTGAAAGGAGCCAGAGGAAGTTTGCCAGGAGACCTTAGCTAGCCTCATTTCTTAAGGATGTATCATGGAGTTGTTCTGGTTTAATACTGGTGTGTTAGCTGGTATGTTAATTAGAACTAATGTTAGTGTCTCTGAGATATAAGGTAGTATGGGGAAGTTTGCTAGTGACACTGTCTTAAAGGTCCCATCAGTACAGAGGAGAAACTGGGTGTTTTTCAGAAGGAACCAGGTGGCCTGGGTGATCACAGTGATAAAAATTTGATAAAATATAATCATAAAAGTGTAAGGGTTAATAGTCAGTAATGTATAAGCAGAACTTCTCCTATATCATGGGAGCTGATTAGTCAGAAATTATTAAAGATGAGAAGGATCTGCATCTACTAGTTGCTCATACAGTGATTAGGAGCTGCTCCTGCCATATTGCCATTAAAAAGGCAAACACAATTCTAAAATACTTTTGACAAGCTGTTTCAAGGAGAGCTAGTAATACCAGCAGATATCTCATTGGTTCATCTGGAATACTATGTGTGCTGTTCTATGCACCTGCATATTAAAAGAATAATAATATAGGCTTAAATAGGCATAAAGAAGGAGACTAGAATAATGAAGAAAAAGAAACTAAGGTGGGGTGGCTTTGTTGGTCTAGCAAAATAAACACTGAAAAAAAGTAATTTGTCGGTGTGAATGAACTGAGACACAAGTATCAAAGAACCTTTAAAGGTAGAAAAAACAAGTTAAAAGAAAAATGTGTATAAATTAATACTATTAAAAATATGAAGTTTAAAATTCATAATAGTGGAGTTCTGGGTTATCTTAACAAAAGATGAAGAAGCAGCATAATTAATATTTTTAAGGTGAAGCTCTATTAGTTTATGAAGGGGTTAGAAGTGGCAGCAGGGTGCTTGGCCTGGAGGGAAATTGAAGGTGCATCTATTGTAACATTTTAGTTGGAATCAGAAGTGTACTTTTGAAGTGGGCTTTCTGGCATCCACATGGCTGTAGTTTGTTTTGCAGTGGAGCAGTCTCACACTGCAGCTTCCTTTTAGGTTAAGCTGAACTGTAAGATGCAGTCCGGAAGCACACTTGGTGCTGCAGCTGCTGATGGCTTCCCAGTTGACAGGGTCAGGCTAGAGCTGCTAGGAAGTAAAACCCTGTGAAGTGCATATCACAGAATAACAGAAACATAGAACGGTCAGGGTCACAAGGGACCTCTGAAGATCATCTAGTCCAACCCTCTGCTAAAACAGGTTCACCTGGAGCAGGTTGCACAGAGTTACATCCAGGTGGAGTTTTAGTATCTCCAAAGAAGGAGACTCCACAGCCTCTCAGGGCAGCCTGTTCCAGTGCTCTGTCACCCTCAAAGTGAAGACGTTTCCCCGCATACTCAGATGGAACTTCCTGTGTTTCAGTTGATGCCTGTCGCCCCTTGTCCTGTCACTGGGCACCACTGAAAAGAGCCTGGCCCTATCCTCTTGGCACTCGTCCTTAAGATATTTGTATATATTGATAAGATCCACCCTCAGGCTTCTCTTCTCCAGGCTACATGGCCCCAGCTCTCTCAGCCTGTCCTCATAAGGGAGATGCTCCAGTCCCCTGATCATCTTCATAGCCCTTCACTGGACCCTCTCCAGTAGTTCCCTGTCTCTCTTGACCTGGGGAGCCCAGAGCTGGACACAGCACTCCAGGTACAGCCTCACCAGGGCAGAGTAGAGGGGGAGGACAACCTCCCTCAACCTGCTGGCCACACTCCTCCTAATGCACCCCAGGATGGTACCATTGACCTTCTTGGCCACCAGGGCACACTGCTGGCTCGTGGCCAGCTTGCTGTCCAGAAGGACTCCCAGGTCCTTCTCCATAGGTCTGCTTCCTAGCAGGTCAGCCCCCAGCCTGTGCTGGTGCATGGGGTTGCTCCTCCCCAGGTGCAGGACCCTACACTTGCCTTTGTTGAACTTTATGAGGTTCCTCTCCACCGAGCTCTCTGGCCTGTCCAGGTCTCCCTGAATGGCAGCGCAGCCCTCTGGTGTGTCAGCCACTCCTCCCAGTTTTCTATCATCAGCAAACTTGCTGTGTGAGGGTGCACTCAGTCCCCTTATCCAGGTCATTGATGACTAAGCTGAACAAGACTGGACCCAGCACTGACCCCTGGGGAACATCAGTAGCTACAGGCCTCCAGCCAGACTCTGCACCGCTGATCACAACCCTCTGAGCTCTGCCATTCAGCCAGTTCTCAACCCACCACACTGTCTGCTCCTCTAACCCACACTCCCTTGGCTTACCTGTGAGGATGTTATGGGAGACAGTGTCAAAAGCCTGCGCTTTTGGTGCTGTAGCTGTCAGGCTCTTCGCATGACTGTTTCACTGTCTCTGTCTACTACTGTTCCTGTAACCAGACTGAAAAGGAACAATGCTGAATCTGTGATTCAGTTTCTGTTAGACTTCTTGCTCATAGCTCAGAAGACTAAAATGGAATCCATCTAAATGCCACAGGAGGGCATTTTATTTTTATTTATATAATGTTAGTGATTTGCTGGTATTTGAAAAGTAGGAGAAGGACTGAATTTTTTAATGCTTTCTAGGAAAAGCCATCTTTCATATATATACATATATATAAAAGTATGTATTTATACACCTGCACACACATTGCACATATATATATCTGCACAGTATCTTGCAGAACAGAGTCTTATATCACATTTGTTAATATGGTCTTATTTATAGCTTTTTATTTTGCTTACAATGTTTATCCCTTGACAGTGTACTATATTAATTGTAAGGACTTAGCTCTGATTTGCTCCATCAGGAGATCGCAATTAACTCTCAGTCCCCAAATACCTTATTGACTTTCAGAATAAAATGATTTGCCTGATGTTGTAAGATAATAGGAGCAAAATTTGGCAGCCTGTGGCTAGCCAGGGACCCAGTGGTCCACAGAGATTAAGAAAATCACCTTACATGTATGCACAATGTGTATGATCAGTGTCTAGAGAGTGCCTGGTCACATGATCTGCACTTAAACATCTCACTGTCTTAATTTTCAAAGGTACACTCAGTAACTGTAAAAACAGTTGGCATTTAGCTACCTATGTGTGAATAAAAGAGGCCTACTATCAGCACCTTTTTAAAAAACATGAGTTGTATCTGAGAGAGCGCATGTATGTCTGATCTGTGCACCAGGTACGTATGCTGTAAGGTTTCTAATGTTCAGTAAGTGTTTCACTATTGATCCACAAGAATGCTGGGCAGCTGCAAAATATGAGTGGTCTGTGAGAGGTAGATATATATGTCCAGTAAAATTTCACTCTCCCAAAATTTAACTGCCATGTATGTTTACTCAGCCACTTAAACATGAGAAGCGCTGTGCAAGCACTCCCCTCTCTTAGGTTAGTGACATTAGGAGTGGGCTGCTATGACAGGCTTGAAACAGGGGTGCCCAGAACACAGGGAGACCAGCTGTGGGGTTCTGCTTTTGGCCAAGACATTGAAGAGCTGCTGCTCCTCCAGCTGCCCCGTTGAGTTTGCTTTCTGAAAATTCCTCGGGCAGACTGACTCCCCAAAACAGGAGATCAGCACCTGATCTTTGTTACCATTGAACAAACAGCTTCTTGCAAACTGAGGCCTTGTAGGATAATGTAGCTGAATACACAATTGCTCTTGGTGGCCCAAAATGTTTCTGATGAGGTTTTATTCAATATGGGTGGACAAGTAAATCGAAGTGCTTAGGCAGATAGACAATTTATCCCCTGAAATGTCTATAATTCCCTCTAAGAAGAGCCTTCTGTTTCTGTCAACAATTGATTTTAAGCATTATTTCTGTCTTGAAGAGAAATGATCAGACTCCACCCTTCTGCTGGGAAGAGGTCAGTAACACAGGCAACCACAGAAGACACTTATTTTTAGTGAAAGTTTGCTGGCTCATTCAAGTACTGTTCTAACTGAACAGTATGTTGTGCATTTTTTCCAAAGAGTCAAGAGCCCATAGCATTTCACTCGCTCACTTTCAACTCTCACATGTTAAATATGTTCTGGGTTTGCTCGAATATGGATAGTGATGTGTTGTGCTGTTTCTAATTTAGTCTTCTGTTTCTATTCGGGCTATTTTACATTTTGCAAGTAGGCAACTTTGGAAATGAAAGAAGAGTAAAGATCCCACTGAGTTTAAGAAGGAGAAATTAAAACAGCATTTAAAACATATGACTCCTTTTCTTTGTGTATCTGGTGCTTCAGTATGTTCATCAACACAGCACTGTCATTTATAGCAACTAAAAAAGGGAGCCATCACTGTCAACTTATTTTTGAAGTTGCTGTATGCAGGACTGTGGGCAACCTTAGACCACACAGAATAAGCCTTTTCTTTCATACAAGGTTGCCAGGGCCACCCTGTATTGGTCAACAGCAGATATCCCCCTACCCATTAACAGTCACTGTGCGGTTAAGTCCGAGACTTTGTCAGAGAGAAAAGTCTGGGAGGCTTTCAGAGATCTGCAAAGGTAGTGAAACCTTCCCTCAACATGTGACTGGATCTCAGCTGGATGTCCTGTGATGGGCAAATCATTTGCTAAGGATTGCTGAGTATCGCAATGTTAAGCTGCATTCAGTCACCCAAATATTTCCAGTATTAATTATAATGAAAGGTATTCAGCTGTCAGAGTTCCCAGAGTGTTTACATCAAAATCTGGCAGGCTTGGGCTTGGGAACTGTGGCTTGCACTACAATACCAAGGCACTCACTATGTTAATAATAAAGGTTGCTGTAAGAAGGTCATTAACAGACTCATAAAGTCAATAGCATTTCCTTTCTTTTCTCACTTTCAGGCAAGTTGTAGGATGGCAATTTGCTTTTCCCTCTGTTATATGAGGCTGAGACAGCACCGTGGTAAGGAGACATTCTGTTGTATAGCGGAGCATTTAGAGAAGGTGGCTTGATACCACCACATGACAATGGCCAACACTGACTTCGTTCTAGAACTTCACTTCAGAGCCAGGTTACCTTCACGGGAATAGTGAAAGGGGCTAAATGAGTAATTTTTAGTCTCTGAAGAGCATTCTAGCAAGTCACTGACTAAATATAGTTGTTCATTCATGTGTCCTCTGTGATTCAGTCACAGCAAGGCTCAGAAATTTGAGTCTTTAATAAATGTTTCTAGTATTTAAAGAACCATTTACCTCTGTCAAATTAGTATTCTAGACTCATACGCTATATTTTGGTGCTGAAAGAGCATTTTGGAGCCTTGTAAGTGCTGGATTTTTGTTTTCATAAGAACTATGTGTTTAGTCCTCAGAATCTGCAGTGTGGTAAACACTCATTGCAACAAAATGAGAATAGATTCTATTTGTGATTGAAGACTATCCTTATGAATGCAAGCAGGCAGGCCAAATTCATCCCTCACCTAGCTTTGACTTAGCAATAGTATGACAGATGTATACTGCCAGGATTCTACTTGGTGATAGTTAACTCTGGGATCGAATGCTTACCTTGCCTTTATTGATGCTGCTCACAGCTGTTGAAGTACAGAGGTGGGTGTAGAGAAGTGCTGAAGGTCATAGGTTATCCTATGTTTCCATACCGAATACCAGATTAAGCCTCTTTTATGTATCTTTTCATTAAACAAAGAAGTAGGCATCAGTTATAAATCAGCAGTGGGAGGAACATTTCTCTTCCTTAGCTCCCAGCAGTACAGACATCTTGTGTCATCAGACACCTGCGCACAAGTTTTCTCCTTGTCTGGTTCAAGAACAGTTTAAGCCAGTAAACCACTTCCAAAACCAGTCTTCATAGGCTTTAGGTGCTCCACATTACTTTATTCTTCTTTGGCAGAGTCTGCTAAATCAATTCAAATGCACTGATTTTTGATCATCTAAAACTGCATCTAAAAAGTGGTACATACTAAGTTGTTATGATTGTGTAGACAATTTCTGAGAATAACTAAAACCAAACACAGGTGTTTCAAATGTTCCTCAAGAGCATTTGGTAACTGCTCAGAATTACTGAAATAAAAAGAAATAAATCTTTTCATATCTCTATTTCTAACACACTCTTGAAAAGCACATACAACATAAAATAAAGCTATGTCAATACAATGTCTGTGGGAGACAGGCTAGAATTATTATATATTCTTTGTTCCTTGATAGCATCCCTCCAAGCCTAGTCCCTGTGCAAACATGCAAGAGAGCATCCCTAATGTGGTAAGCTTCAAGTGTGCATGGGGAATTTCAGGTGCATTTCAGGTACTGAGCTGGTTGTGGAGAGGCATATTAACCTCAACTTGTGCGTACAGAAAGGATACATCTCCAGGTGAAAGGGGATATTTAACAGAGAGGGTGTCTGGCACAGAAAGGGGAAGCAAGGAAGGCAAAGCCTGGAAACAGGGAAAGACATTGAGCTCTTCTATTTAGTTATTTACTTCCTTTCAGGGATACAGGTTTACATAAAATGGCCTAGAGCTGTGAGGAGCTGAAACTGAACTTGAAGCACTGCTGAGGCAGCAGATATCCAGAACCATTTACAATCTTCAGACATCAATGAGTCCTCTAACTGCATAGGATAGTTTACAGGATTTTTTCATCTGATCAATGAAGCAACTAATTGTGTCAATAAAAATATTTTGGTCCATCTCTGTTAAGGTTTTCAATGTAATAAGAGGTTTCTCTTTTACTGCTTGATATTCTTTCATCTGTTTATATAAACAAGTAGCCAAAACCAAAGCAAACTGTGGCATCCTCTCTTACAAACATAAATAAAGATCAGTCTTTTCTGACATTCTGCCTAATAAAAAAACAGCAAACAAGTCAGAGAAAGAAAACAAAGGAAAACTGGTTTTAGAAGAGAAAGAGAATAAGAAGTAGGGAGGAACTGTCTGGAAAGATATATGTTCCTCATGAAAAAGCAAAAAATATTGGCTGAAAGTGACAGCTCTAACTTTGAAAGATATTGAAAATATTTATTTTCTTGTAAATTTCAACAAATGTTGTCCTAATTTTCACCCTCCTCTGTTTAGTTGCCTGCTTCTGAATCCAAAACTCCTCTCAGTACAGCACTGTGAACTAAAGCAGATGAATTCACAGATGAACATTTTTCTAAGTGAAAAGGACAGAAAAAAATCAGCATTTCTTTCTCAAGTGATTTAAAATTAGCTTTTAATTTCCTAGGGTTTGGTATATATCTTGATAAGTGTATGTTGAAATAGGACTAAAAATAACTTGTGAATATTAATTGATAAATTGCCATTCTGAAAAACTTTTAAAATTTGGAAGAAAATGGTTGTATTATTTAAAACTACCCTTAGGTACTTTTGTGAATACCTAACAAGAACTGATTTCATGGATCAGTTTGACCTTGTGAGAATTAAAATAATGTAGGTAATAATCTTTTACAAAAGCATTGCTCATAAGATGTTGAAATTAATCCTGCTTGTGCAGTACTCCTCATTCTCCTGTTTTTCTCTGTCAATATTCTCTTTCCTTTTGGTTGTGAATTGCACATTCTCTATGAACTCTTAGGCCATGTCTCAGTGATTAATTCATTTCAAAAAAGTTAAGCAGTACAATACTGCATCATTAAAATTATCATCCTTCTGAGGTAATCACCTAATATCTTTAATCAGTAAAAGTACCGTATTGCATAGTGTGAATTATGCATTGTAATCCCTCATGTGGCAAACAATGAAGCACGTGCGTAGTTTTTGCTCACATAAATGAATATCTGTACATACTTAAGGGTTTTCAAAACCAGGCATTATGTCATGGATTGTATCTTGGATTGAATTTCTAGAGATTTTAGAGGAGTTAGAGTACAGGAATCCACATGCAGGTTCGATAGCTATTCCTTTTAGTGTATAATCAAAGCACTGCTAATTTCACTGAGCCTGTGAGAAGGGTAGTGATATCCTACCCATAACAAAGAAGAAATGAAAATAACTTTTGTCATATCTGGCGGCCAAAGTTCCCATTGGAATGATCATTTTAATACTGATGAAATTGCATTGTATAATGGGGCTTCTAAAGCAGAGACTGTTTTCTTTTTTTTTTTTTAACACTTCAATTTTTAATAAATAAAATGGGGATGAATTCTAAAGAACTTTTCACATCTTTCTGTCAGTCATTGTTATACTGAGATATTGCTTTCTTTTCTTACAGAAAGTCCTTTTAACATCATAAAATTTGGAACTAGGAAGATATTTTTGTCAATTTCTAGTTTTAAAGTGAGAAAAGTCTGTTTTGAGAGGTCCTTGAAAATTAAAACCTCATGATATGATGAAAGTCACTGGCTTGATCTCTTATAGTAGACCTTACTAATTCTCAAAATGACATTGAATTCCTTTGAATTTAGGTAAAAGGTGAAATAATGCTAAAAGAAATACTATTGACTCTAGATAAACGTCGACCACCTTGAACCAGAATTTAATGCAAATTTATCTTGATCTTGATATTTAAGTAAAGCTACACAAATGAATAGATTTGCTAAGTATGCTTTCTTTTTCAGTAATAGCAGTAACAGGTTCATATTTTAGGTACATTTTTCAATAGAACATAAAATAAGGATCATGTCATGGAATGCGATGAAATAAAACTTCAATTTTTGAAAGACATAGAATCAGAAGACAGTACAGGTGCTCTTCCAAAATTTGATGCTGGGCAATTCAATTACATATCGTGCCTTGTAGTTGCAGATTAGCCCATAAGTAGTATGGAAAGAATGTGCAAACATGGATTTTAAGTTAATGTAGTGCTTAAGCAAATAATCAACTTTGCATATGTGAATAATCCCATTGGATATATGAATATATATTCATGAATATATGGAAGACAGCTGCAGGTTGTTGCCTTCTGTTTGAACCACAAATAAACTAAAACCCAATCACATGCTACATGCTTGTCTGTATTTCATGCCTTGGTGTCTCAGTCTGGACCAGAAACTTCCAAAAGAGAAAAGGAAGCTCATTCCTATGCTTGCCCAGTCCCACAGTCCAGAAATTTTAGAACAATTAGTGTGATGCATGATAATAGAAACCAGTTTTATATCTTCCATCCACTTGCTTCAGGAACACTAATGAGTTAACTAATGAGAAAATGTGTTGTTAATCATGATTTAAGAGGGATTCAACCAAACACCATGAGAAAAATATGTTGCTAGTCAAGCACACAAAGAAGAAAGAAGGTAGATCTAGATTTCATACACAGTCTACACTTAAAACTGTCATTACTGAGATAACAATGTAAAGACTATTTAAAAGAGAATCTTTTGAAGGGTAATAGATGCCTGCTATCTGTTAACTTTCAACAGGAATTGGACAACTAACTCCACTTTCTGACTGAGAAATTCTTGCAAGTACAAAATACTATGGAGCATTTTTCAAATATATTCTTGAGCTGTCTGTCTCTTGCTCTATTAATATTTATTGATATCTGTATAGTATTTTTAAGCTACTGTAAAATACTTTTTAAATGTCTGGTCAATAAGAAATGACATCTGCTACCACAAAAAGCATCTGAATTGAGAGCTTTCCAAACATCATTACTTGCCTAAGCAAATCAATACAAGTAGTATTTACTGTATAAAGTTTATATGATCTCTTCTCTAGCAGTGTTTTTAGCCACAGTATTGGGTTAAAATTTTTATAACCATTCTCATTTCACTAATGTATTTGTAAATTCATAACTAAACTAATTACAGGTTACAGAAGAGCAGCTATTTTCAGAATGTGGTCTCATGAGTTATTACTGGTGTGTACTGAAAATGAGTTGATGACTCACCCTTTGTTGAGAAATAAAGTGCTACGGTCCTGAAGTTTTCTAGTCAAAGTAAGCAGGAATTCCTCTAGTTTGTTACCACAGGTGTGATCTTATTTAAATAAAGTCAAACAGTTAATTAGGGAATGTCTTGTGACGGTTCTGCACTGGCTAAATAGACCTGACATGACAAATAGCACACAAGTGTGACTGTAGTCAGTTTTCCCAGCTAGGAAGCTGTCTGAAGGTCTATTTGATTGCCTGATCTATCTTTCAAGCTTAAAGATATATTTTCTCTCTTCCACAATTGTTTTTTGGATTTATGCAAGAAAAGGAAAGGCTCTTTAGGAGTTAGGAACCCACTGAATTTTCCTATTCTTAGTTGAGTTGAGAGCTCCAAGGATCAAACTGAAGTTTATGTGTGACATGTGCAAGAGACAGGGGAAGAACAAAAGTTTGTACAAACGTTAGTCACAATTTCATGTCTTTTGATTCCCCTGAAAGCTGACAGTCACCACTGTCCAGTATTGCTGCTCAAATGTTTTTTATTATGTCTAGTCAGTTGAGAATTTGCCATGATCTGGAGGCATCATTCCCCTTTATATGTTCCTATGAACTACACTTTGTATGGTTGAAGGTAATATGTTGTTCACAGGAGAAAGTTGCACACTGATGTTTCAGCCAGTTAGCTGGGTTGTCCTCCCATTTCCCTCTTAATGAGGACACTAATGAATTGTCATTTATGGTTGTACCCTTGGAATCAACTAAATTCAGTAGTGAATTTTCTTTATGTCTGAACGGGACATAGTCTTAGCTATCCAAGTTCAAGGGATAACAGTGCGTCTAATATTGGGGGAAATCAGAATGAAAAATGGAACGAAAAATTAATGTCTTGGGAGAAGTGTTACAACTTGATACTTTCATTAAGTTCCAAGTTTGCAAGTCAGAGGAAATCCTGGGGGAAAAGATTAAGTAAGGTTCTGACTATAGTCTCAGACAGAAATTGGCACATACGTATACCCAGGCCGGTATTTCTGATAGCAAAAGCATCACCCAGAGTGTCTTACCTGAAGATTGAATCCCATTTATAATGTATGGTAACTTTCATTTTGGAACAAGCAGAAAAAGCCCCTTGTCCTGGTTTCAGCTGGGATAGAGTTAATTTTCTCCTTAGTAGTTAGTACAGTGCTGTGTTTTGGCTATGATGTGAGAGCAATGTCCATAGGACACTGATGTTTTTAGTTGTTGCTGGGTGATGTTTGTACTAAATCAAGGACCTTTCAGTTCCTTGGGCCCTGCCAGCCAGAAGGCTGAGGGGGGCACAGGAAATTGGGAGGGGACACAGCCAGGACAGG
>JAVJGI010000001.1:72359486-72403712 GCA_035590275.1 Ibycter americanus | reverse complement strand
TTGTTCTTATCTCAACCCTTGACTTTTACATTCCTTTCCGATTCTCCTCCCCATCCCTCTGGGTGAGGGGGAGTGAGTAAGTGGCTGTGTGGTGCTTGGTTGCCAGCTGGGGTTAAACCACGACACCCATGAAGATGAATTAATATTTAGTTACCTGTAAGTGGCATTTTTCTTTTCATCTCTGTACATCTCTTTCTAAGCACAACAGTAAAAGTCTTTCTATTTTAATATAAGTAAAGTAGTTATTTACATTTGCCTAGTGTGAAGTTTAATTGCCTAGCAGCTGATCCATCGCAGGCATGTCCTCTTCAAGTCAGAGATATGTAGAAATACCTGATCTTGTCTTCCCTTACTCAGATGCAGACTGAAGAATTTTTTTATTGTTAAAGTGCTTTGTGTAGTATTTGAAAGTGAGAATGCTGAGTTAGAAGTGCCATTTGTCAGGAATCAATATTACTTATAATATCCTTGTTATGCAGCTGGACAGTAAGAGAAGTACCATAATCTGGAGATCTCAGGCAGATTTGTGACAATACCCTTTTGAACTCTACAAGTAGCATTTGTGAGAATATTTTTGCATATATTCCCTGTATAAATGTTGCTTTTCCAAACTACCTCCTTAATTACATTACAGATGAAACATCCCGGATGAAGTCTTGGTTCCAATAAAAGCATTTGTGTTCTTGATAACAAAATAACTCAGCCAATTTCTGAGACCTGAAAGCCTGAAGCTATAAATTAGTCTTAAATAACACAGTGTGATGGAGAAGGCAAAATAGGAAAGAAATTGAGCTTAGAATTGGAGATGAACTTTAATGTTCTTTGGGAACAGCATCCAAAATTCTGTTCTCATGGTATGTTTTTCTCTTAACTGCTTGGCACAATACTTGTAGCATAAAATACTGTTATGGATGGCTTTCCTAGACTTGCCTCTTAAAATTGCCTCTGTAGGAGAACAGTGCTGTTTTTCCTATTCAAAACTAGAATGAAAAATTCTAATTTACAGAATTTTTATTTTAGGAAATTACTTATAGCAGTTTTTGCAAAATACTTAAGCTTCCACAAAGTCTGGCAAGTAACATCATCTACCTCAGATCCCTTCTTTAAAGAAAGACACTGGTATTGTTATTGGTAATTGGTATTGATAAATGCTATATGCATTCTTTTACATTAAGCAAATATAAATCCATACCATCAAAAAGGAGGCAAATAATAAGTTGCTTAGATCAGACTAGAACAGGCAATGGAGGAAAAAAATCTGATTTCCCAGCCTGTGTTTTCATTAGTCATTTGGTGTTTGGTGTTAATAATACATTGCAATACAGAACAAGGTAATACAACTCATAGAGTGCCTTATTATCAAGTATCCCCAAGGCACTTCACTGTAACATCAAAAAGGAGACCAAAAGACAACAGCTTATCTATAAGAGAGGCTTAAAGCTTTTGTTTAAAATGTGATGAGGTGGGGTCCCATCAACCTAAGGAGAATTTTGTTTGGGGCTGTGCCTGTCCCTTTCTTTTTTGGTTTGTTTGTATTGTTTATTGTACTTCACAGGAGGATAAGTATCATAAATGGGGAAAACTCACCCTTCTAGTGGTAATCTGCCTGGCAGTGTTTTCAGACTTGTAGGAAAAGGAGTTTAGTGAGAGTTCCATGGCTGTGTGCTGCTGTCTGCGTGTTTGGTGTGGAAAGGAAGCCTAGGTTGTCACTTACTACACACCACCTGTAGATATTACAGTCCAGAGCTGCAACAGATGATACATAATTTCATGAGAGGATAAAGTTTTAGGGAGTTGCCAAATCCAGCAATTCTCTGATAGAGACAAGGCAGCTGCAGGTCAGTGCTCCAGGTCCAACCAGTAATGAGGCTGAGTGTGTATTCCTGATAGGTACACGTGCAAAAGCAGGAGTAAAATACACATATACACAGTGGGCCACACAGATGAACACAGACAGAAACACAGTATATATGCAGAAACACACAGTATATATGCAGAAACAAATTGCCCCAACAGCCTCCTCCTGTTCCCCTCTCTGGCTGATCAGGATTGTTAGTGGGAAATTCATGCATATTTACCCCATGGACCTTTCCAGCGGCGGTGCTTATGTATGCACGTATCCTACTTTCTGGGTAGTCTGGCTTGGTCTTCCCTAGCAGTCACACACTGGATTACATACCCCCACTACCTTTAGCTGCTGGCAGTCCAGACACATGGTCCCCAGTGGCTCGTGGTCCTCAGTCCAGCTGCTGGCACTGAGACCTCCATGTACATACATGCACATAGAATAGAATAGGAAAACAGAGTTTAATAAGAAGGCAGGACTGACTATGCAGATCAGGTGCAGGGCATAGCCAGACAAACATGCAGAACAGCACACTACTTACAAGTAACTGGTCCCTTTTATCCCCTTATCCCTCATTTCCTACACTTGTTCCATAATAAGTCTTGTCCAATCCCAAAATGTTCTTGCCTGCATCCCACAGTGTGCCCCGTACCCCTCAGACTTAGATAGACAGTGCAGTGCTCCAGAGAGCCTCTCCCATTGAGAGGTACCCAGTTTTCCTGCTGGACTGCTGGGGCTGATGGCTGTCCTGGGACAGCCCTAAGGGTGCTGGGGCAGGGGCTCAGTCCTCTGCCTGTGTTACTGAGGTTTCTCTGCCTGCCAACGTGCTTTACTGTACAGGCTGATGCTCTCCTGTGGTGGGCTTCGGTGGTACTGTTACAGGGTGGTATTCATTTAGGTTTCCCACTTCCTATTGTGCCTCTATTCCTTGCACATCAGCAGATGAGCTATTTCTCGCACAGCTTAACATAAAGGAGCTCGTATTTTAGAGATTTATTGTATTGACACTGAATAGGAATAAGAGTAAGGAGATGGGGAGCAGGTCCAAGGTGCCACCCTATTTCATACATCTGTATTAGCTCTACACAGTACAAAACTGCAGTCAAAGCTATTCTGCGTGCTAGTGCTTAGGATTAATGATGATGAGTCAGTCTACACTGCAACGGCTGTCACCACTGCAGCTCAGTTAAAATATACATGAGCCCCATTTAAATTAGCTGCAATCTTGCAAAAGTTGCTCATGATGATGGATAAACTCATAACCAGTTAACTAATGCTGCTAGTGACCTTGAGTAGCAATGCCACGCAGACATGCAAGGCTGCTAAAATTATCTTTGAAGATCATGCTGTTTTGTGACATCTCCATTGAGCCAGCTGGGGACAACTTCACTAGCAAATGCACCCATTTAACAACAAATTATATGATTTGTGGGTTTTTGAGGGCTTAGACCTCATTTTTCATCACTGATGGAAGCTAGTATAAAGGACAAAAAGGAAACATCACTGGAATAATTCTAAACATATTTTCCTGTTACAGAAAGTGTGGATAGATTTTCAATAGACTTAGGTCCAGATTGCTAGTGTAATAAATTCTTTACAGTTAGTCAAAGCACAGTGAGGATATAAAACACGTTTTACTAGGCACAGGCATATTTAGTCAAAATACTGTTTACATGGGTATTGTGGTGATTGAATGAATGAGATCAAATGTATAACCGCTTTCTATTTAATTAATACCCACAAGAAGATAAAAGATTTTACAGCCCATATATCAATCTTAATTACTCCATTTTAGCCAGAATATTAAGCTGGACACTGCATTATAAGTCTAATAGAAATCTAATGACAAATGTGGAGGCTGACAGTGTCATATATTTTGGACAGGGATAAAATGCCTAAACTGCTCTTTATGTTGTTTCTTAACCAGAATTTCAAATGCCAATGAGATCAACTGAGGTTACATGGCATAAGTGAACATAAAATGTACCAACAAATTAGAATGCACAGACTAAAGAATTTTGCTAGTGCCTTTAGTTAAGAACCTGTCAGAAATTTTTATTGCAAATTTCCATTCCAGGGCCCCTATTATGTAAGAGAAACTCTCTTGGGTAATTTTCAAAATCTGATATAGTTTTTTTGACAATATACCTTTCATGAGTACAAAAAGAAAAGAGAAATTTTGAGGTCACTTTGGTGCATGTGCAAACTTAGTTTACTTCATTACATTTTCCATGACCAGCAGACAACAGTGTGGATGAGACACGTCTGAAACTTAATGAAAAAGCTGCTTTGATTTACTCTGGGACATAAGGGACAGAGCACACTTTGTCAGTTGAAGCCAGCGGATGAAAGTCAATATGACTCAGTTTTAGATGAGTCATAGCTTCTCCGTCCTTCAATTTACCCACCTGTAAAATAGACATAATGGAGAATGGCAAAAATACTAGGTTTTTAAGATTTAAACAGTGTTTAAATAACCATGTTTAAAGTTTGTTGCATTGAAAATGGCAAGGATTTCCATTAATGCAGAAATACTGCCTGTGGTGGTGCTTGCTAAGAACTTTATCAGCAGTTAACAGTATTGTGTTCCCATAGGAGGGCTTTTCTGTAGAAGAGATACCTTTTTTAAAGTCAGCCATAAACCATCTCAGAGCAGGTTATTTGATCCTGAGTTTATCTACCCATTTACTGGTCCCGTCTTATCATTAACAAATTCCAAAAACATTTCCAATATAGGGAGCAAGTGATGGAGCCCATTAAGAAATCCCTCAGAAACCTTGATACTTATGATGTGTATCTCATCAAACATAACTAATGCATACTTCACTAAGAAACTTGTGATGTCATTTTGTATTAAGGTATTGTATCACTGTCCTTGGACATTCAGCTTTCAAGGTTTCTTTTTGATTAGCATATTGGGACAAACCTCTCACAAGCTGATAGGTGGAGCTGAATTAGTTGAAGAAAATAACAATTCTGTGTGCAGGAAATATCTTTGTGTTCATCTAGTTTATGCAAGGTTGAAATGAGCCAGTCACATGAATCAAAACAAAATGCTTTGATAAGGTAGCGTTATGAATAAGCTGTCACCTTGTTCATGAGATGGACGGGCAGTAGAGAAAGTAGAGAACGAATCCTATTTATGAGGCATATTGCAGGGCAATTTCCTCAAATTATGCAGGGCTTCAGACATGTTCTTAGGGAGAACCCTAAAAAGAAGAGAAAAAAAGAAAATCAGTTCTGAACATTGTAGGTAGTATTCCCAAAATTTAATTAAATATTTGTTCTCTCCTATCAGTCCTTTTCATAATGTCCAACTAAATTAGTTTCTTTGTAATTATGCCTATTTTCCAACTTTTCTTGCTAATTAACTAATTTTCCAGTAAAGTCTGCTTTTATTTTGGACAAGCTAAATGGCAGGTTTGTCGGACCCTGCAGGGTAGAAGACATTGTTCCTAGATGAGAAAGAAGCTGATCTCTTGCCTCAGCATTATCTGATTCAGGCACAAAGTAATAATCTCAACAGAGCAAACTGTTGCGGTTACTCTCAGATACAAAAAAATACCCTGGAAGGGACCAACATGAGAACAGATACAGTCAAACGAGATTGAGGATTTTAGATTAACTTCAGTGAAATTTATGTTCTTGTTACTTAAAACCTTGTGTTCTGCTGAAGATTACAGTGACCAAAACATGGTGCCTAATGAACAAGATTGTTCATTATTTCTATCTGTATTTGACAAGTTTTCAAAGCCACTGCTGAAAGATGAGATTTCTGAACACCTCTGTACTCTCAACAGAAAACTGAATTATTATTAAGGTTCTGTGTTAATTTTTTTAAACTTTATGCTTAAACAGGATAGTTTTCTACTGAGGAAAAAATGGTTACTGTTACTCAAAATAGTGATGCCTTCTTTCTGTACCCCTCTGTTAGATAGGCTTAACTCCATAACTAGGTTGCTGGAGGATCGAAGCATATTTCAGAAATCCCTTACAATTAATCTGCAAACCTTGCCCATGTAAGGTTCCTATTTATCAATCTCAGATTTTCAAACTTTACCAGAGTTATCAGTCCCCTGAAGTGCAAGAAATTGTCCCTGTCAGCTTCTTTCATAAATTCAGCCAGCTCCTTCTCCTGATTCACACACCTCCTTCTGCACTTTTCAGGTGGGGTTCTCCTTTGAAGTGTTTATTTTTGCACCACATTTGAGAAAGACCCTTTTATTCTTTCAGGCCTTAAGCTTCATGGTTTGGATCTGTCAAAAATGAAAACTTTCTATTATAGCTTCACTGTAGGTGTGTTTTGTATCCCACTGTGCCACAAGTAAAAATTAAAAATCTTGCTCAACTTTAACTTCACAGCACTATAGAGACATTATACAAATATGAAATTACTCAAATCCCTGAAGCGCACTGTGAACTAAATTAGTAATTTGAAGTTCTCCCATTTAATGTTAAGTATCTTTTGAATATTGAAGGTACCAGCTGAATGCACTCAGTGATAGCTTTTTGAGCCCTGTTCTTAATTTCTGCATATTACGAAGTTTTCATCACATTTTTGTCAATTGTTCCTTTTCTTTAGCTCAGCAATATAGTACAGCAATTGAACTAACTTACTAGCATATCACCACTTTACATTAAAGGATACTAATGATAACACTTCTGACTTATTAAGGAACCTTTTCTTTCCCTTATAGTTGCAGGGCTGTACATAGATTTAGAGCCTGTTCCAAGTGTGCAGTTATTTGACATTGAGTCCTTAAGTTGCAGAACTTAATACAAAAAAATTTACATGCAATTTCTCAATATAACTCCACTGAAATGATTGTGTAATTCAATGTAACAACATAAAAATGAGAATATAGCTGCTTCCCAATTACATAATGCTTACAGGCTAGTCTATGTTTCAGTGTAAAATATAACTGATTCTTAATTATTCTGTCTTGGAAGAAAGGCCACTGTTTATAATTTTATTACAGTGATAAGAAATTACTCTGCAAAGGGAAAGAATCAGCCATATATATATACATACTCAATTTCTGTTTGCTGAAATTACCACTTTTTGATTTATTTGTTCTTTCAGGTGAGGTTTGTAAAACAGTACTCTATTTTGAAGTTGCAGCAGTATCAACACTAGAAACGGAGTTTCAGAGCTATTGTCTTGGTGTTTTGGGGTGTTTTTTCTTGATGTGTATTTATTTACCATCCCAGAAGCAAGTAGAAGATAAAGCAGTTCTGTTAGGCAAGTTATTTCAGGAGAAATAACAATGTGCAATAGAAACAAATAGGCAGCTTTTCTAGCCAGAGTTGAACCTTATCAATTACAAACTCATTCAGCAAGCAGAAGTGGGCTACCCATACCACTGTTAATTAATTTACTGTTTCTTCCTGGCCCTCAAGACTCTTCCTCTTCTCTGTCAAATGAGGACTGGTGCAACCTGCTTGTCCCCAGCTCCCATGGGACCCTGCTCCCTCTGCCCCAAGTCAGGCCACACAGGGCCGAGTGCCTCAGGGCACAGCTACAGCTATGATGTTAAGGTGGTCTGGCCACTGTAAGAGCCAGGGATCTTGCATTATTTGGGTTTTGACAGAAGTGAAGAGTCAAGCATAGCAGTGCTGGCCTGACTGGTACTAAATGGGGAGCTTCCTGCAGAAGGGCAGTTTTCCCGTGATCTTCACCATGACCATCAGGGTGGTTGATTCCATTGACATGGTAAATGGGAGCCTTTCACCCAGGGGGTACAATTATTCTCCATGGTGGAAACTGGGTCAGGTCTGCAGATACCTTTTACAATTCTCAGAATAGCATAAAAATATTTTCTCTGTTCTTTGTCTACACTTACAGTGAAAATGTGGCCACATTACAGGCTATTTGATGTCCCACAGTAACTTATCAATAGGATTATTCATCTATGTACACTGTTACAATTACAGGACTCTTATTCAAACGGAAAATTTCATTTTGACTGTGCAGCCAGGTTTCTGTCTTTCTCTTATTTCCACATCTGAAAATAATTCTAAAGGCCACCAGCACAAGGTTAACAAAAGAGTTGCTAGGTGAAGCACTCTTCCACAGAAATGAAATACCTTTAAACAGTAAGTGAACATCCTGAAGGAGAAGTGGCCTTCATGGATGGTTGCCTAGTGATGAGATCATCCAGGGCAAGGCTGACTGAATGGCAGCTCACATCTGGAAGGCTGTAAAAAGTCAAGGTTTTTTCCAGCTAGGGGCAGGGAGCTGTGTAGGGGATGTTTTCATTACCTCAAAGGGAGAGTAACCTGTTGAGTGGTGTGGAAGCCCATCCCATCTACATATAGAAACTCCTGTAAGGACTCCCTGAAGCTGGCCCAAGGCAATGGTGATGGTGGGGTACTATGCCTAGAACAGTTTTCCCTTACTTTCCTAACGTTTTCATTTGCATAAGTTTAGAGATTTGGTGCAAGATTTGTTTCAGGTCATAGTTAAACCCTCATTGTAGCTTATGTATAAACTGCACTGCTGCTTAAACATATGATTTACGATGGTCTCCCCACACACAACACAAATGCACAAGAAAGAGAGCAAGATTAAGCAGAAAGGGGAGGTCTGAAGTGATTTTTATTGCGGTGGGGAAGGGCAGGATTTTCAGTTGGAGGGCTTATTGCAGAAAAAGTGAGCATGTACCTAATGTGTCATCATGTTAGCATGTACATTGTGAACCCAAAAAGGCAAACCATAACCCCCCAAATACCCAGGTGAGTTGTATTCAGAGAAATGTATGTGTTTTACAGGGGATGGGAATTTGACTGTGCTCCCAGTTCATAAAATAGGCTGAAAGGTCTTCTGCATTGAGTGACCCTGGTGGTTGCTACTCAGGGGCACTGACTGGACTCTGTTTAAACTCCTGGGAGTTCAAATGCTTTTATTTTCATTTGAAGGAGATTCAAAGTCAATCACAAAGTTAAATGACCTGAAACTTATTACATGATGTTTTATTTTGGGTTGAACGAAGTGTTTTAGCTTGACCATAGGTCAACCTTTTTTCTTTTCTCTTTTTTAAAGTGAAACAGCCTTACCTCAATATCTTAGCATACTTTTCAAAGTGGAGTCTACAACTATATTTTGATGATCTGGAATTACATTTACTATGACATTTATTATCATGAAATTACAGAATGTTTTGACTTGGAAGGGACCTTTAAAGATCATCCAGTCCAACCCCACTGCCATGGGCAGGGACATCTTTCACTATACCAGGTTGTTCAAAGCCCCATCCGATCTGACAGTGAGTACTCCTGATGATGGGGCATCAGCTTCTCTGGGCAACCTGTTCCAGTGACTCACCACTCTCCCTGTAAAAAAATTCTTCCTTATATTTTATCTGAACCTACCCTCTTGTAGTTTAAAGCTGTTACCCCTTGTCCTGTCACTACAGGCCCTGGTAAAAATCCTCTCTGTCTTTCTTGTAAGTCCCCTTCATATATTGATAAGCCACAATAAGGTCTCCCCAGAGCCTTCCCTTCTTGAGGCTCAACAACCCCAATTTTCTCAGCCCTTTTTCACAGGAAAGGTGTTCCACACTCTGATTATTTTCATGGTCCTCCCATGAACCCACTCTAAGAAGTCCATGTCCTTCTTGTGCTTTTGTGCCCTAGAGCTGGATGTAGCATTCTAGGTGGTGTACTTGGAATATTTGGTAATATATTTTAAGAACAAATGTGCACTGACCTTGCTGTCTAATTGTAGGTATCAGATGTTCCTTTGGCAGAGCAGTCTGCAAACACTGGCAGTGACTTTGTATTTCAGTTAGATCAATGTAGACTGCTAAAAAAGTCTCACCAATGCTTTGTTATCTCATGTATATTTCTTTTTAAGTCATTGGTACTTTACGTCAGCACCTTAAGCCAAAAATCTTTCACTCATTCAGAATGTATCTGTACTTTCTTTGCACATAAAAAAGAGTTACAGAATTCAGCAAAAACAGCTGTTGAACAATGTCCATCAAATTCTTTCGGTTGTACAACAACTTTATAAGTTGTACTGCCAGAAAAAACCCCAACAACAACAAAAAAGAAAAACCCAAATAAGAGAGAGAGAGAGGGAAAATGCCTCCATTTACCTAACTCAGCTGTAGAAATCTGATGCCTTGTTATCTGAGATATGGCTTTATTTGCTCGTGTGAAAACTGGTAGAATTGCCAAATCTCAATATCCAATGAAATTTCTGCATAGAACCTCACAGAACAAGACTACAGTGATAAACCTACTTTCATCCTGCAATGGCTATGCTGCTCTCTTTCCTGTCCCAGTTTGGTCTTCAGGTATCTGTTGTTGCCCTCTCATCATGAAAACCCATCTCCTGAATCTTTTATCATATCTTTGATTCCTGATGATGATTTTTTCAAGATATCTTAAATCACTTCTAGACCTGATCTGACCTTTCTGAAGATACGTGGTTGATGGTATTGAGTTCCTGACCTGCATGGCTGGTGATAACATGTTTCTTGTTGGTTCACTGGTGTGTTTCAAGGCTGGCAGAAGTTTCCTGAGGAGCAAGCAAGTCATGACATCTCGCCACGTGAAGTTGCTAGTCACTCACTAGAGTAACAAATCCTACCAATAAACATTCCCTGCTGGAAGATTTCAAAAGAGGGATGGTTATCTACAGAGAAATGAGCTGAGGGCATCACGTGACAAAGAATATCCACAGATACAAGGCTGTAGTGATTCTTGTTTATCATTCTAGTTGCATTAGAATTTGACCTGAAGAAAAAGCTCTGGCTATCCTGAGCTATGAAGTGCTAAGGGCTGGTATACTTTCAAGTTGTTATCTAAATAGATATATTTAGATATATTAGATATATAGATATATTAGAAAATAGAAGATACTTTGGTAGTTTCAAATTTCTTCTGTATTTTTCCCTGACAGTGTAATTAAGCCAGCTGATGGACAGCAGTTTTGTGAGTTAGGCTTTTTGCCATGTACCACTTGATATCCCTGAGCAGCAGAGAGTTCACATAAGACAGAAAACGGACTTAGAGCAGCTCAGAGGCAGGACAGGAAGGCTAGGTCCCTTGGGGACTTCGTGGTGGTAGCAACTAAAAATAACCTCTCAAAATACATTGCTTTCTGCCACTTCCCCTCTGGCCATCGCAAGGAGTGATGGCAGGTGTCAGAAAGTGGGCAGGAGGGTAGGGGGAGAAAGTGGCTGCAAGAAGAGTGCTGCACCTTTGGGGATGTTGCTTGCTGTCAAACACGTTTGGGCTGTATGAAAGCCTGCTGTGTAAAACTCGGCCCATTCAGTTGCACTCGTCCACCTGCATCAAGGAAAAGATGAAAATTTAGCTCAAAGGCAGCCTGGGTTGACAGTGACTAAATGCACAAGTCACTGATAGCAGCTCAGCAGCCTGTGCAAAAGGTCATTACCTTGTACTGAATGTGGGATGGACAGGTTTCAAAACCACCATTGCCACAATTAGAACAATGACTGTTTCTGTGAGCAAACTCGGCAAGGGATCAAGGACTGCAGTAGGTCTTGTGCCTGCGTTACCAGTGTCGCCCCAAGGGCACTGCTCCTGTGTTACACCTGCGCTGAGGAGAGGTGGAGAAAGGGCTCAGATTCTTGTTCTGTCATGTTAACATGCAAGCAGTTACCAGACGAACTGAAGGAATGAATGTCCCTTCATCCTGAAAACCTTGAACAGCTATGAACAGTATAAAATCTTATGTTGTATCAGAAGAGTCATGCTTTTTCAAGCACGTATTGGAAAGCAGACCTTTTATTTGTGCGTGTTCATTTTTGGGTAGGTGCCCAGATCACTTTAAATAATTTTGTCCTTTATTTGCATTTCTGAGCAATTTATTGCTATAGAAATATTTTCTCATTTAGCTAAAAACAGTGGACAAAAATCTACACCTAAATTGAAGGAAGTCATAGTTGGTGACTGTAATTCTATTTTCTGATTTACGCATTTATGAATCATACATAATAATTTATCCAGGACATAATCAGTGCAAAACAGATATCTCTCACAATCTTTTAGATTCAATAATTCAATAATTTTTTACAGCTGCTTTGCACTCATCATCACATATTTCAGAGCTTGTCTACCCCATACACAATACCAAATGAGCACATAGGCAAACAAATCAATATTTGGACATTAAAATGCAGAAAGTGATTTCAGTTGAAAATTGCTCATGAATGTCAGGTTCGTGTTTTTTAAAACATAACCCTGTTCAAGTTCCTCATGTTGCGGAGAACTTGTACAATCTATAAGAGAAATGAGCTTTTCTTACTCACTGTCTGCTGCTGCATAACACCAGTCCCCGTCTGCTGACAGTTAAAAGCCGCTTGCAAAGCCCTTGCATCTGATCAGCACACGGTGCTGCGCACATGTGAGGTGCCACATAAGATGCAGGGCACAGTCAGGAGGTGGTTTTAAGCATTTTGCCATTCACTCCTTCGAGAGGTGAGACTGGAAGGGTTTTGTGAGCTCTCAGCACAGGGAGAGGGGCTTGCTGTGAGGCAGCACTCCTGTGCCCGGTGGGAGGAAGCCCACAGGGATCAGCCGGCTGTCTGAAAAACTGAAACAGTTTTTAGTCGATCATATCAGCCTGGTGGCTGCCAGGTGGGGAAAGGGCACTGAGAAATAGAGGAGCATCTGCAGGTATCTGAGCATTGTCGTCTGAATTGTCTGAACCTGAGCTTGAATTTCGAGCATCGATAGTAAGAGCTGTGTTGTGCTTAGTGCTGTGTGAACGCAAAACAGGATGAGCGCTGTGCATTGGAAACAGTTTTAATTTTTATGATGATATGAATTCCTTAAGTCATATAACTTAGTATAGTAGGAGTTAGTTCGGAGACAGTAAAGACAGTTCAGAGTGAAACAGTCATGTGCTGTTTTTTGCTCTGTTGTGTTGTGGATGCTATTTTTTGTCCTCTTTTAAATATATTTTAGTAGTAGAAATTCAAACGTGGAAGCAAGTCTGCAAAAGCAAGCAGGGGCTGTAACTTTTCTGACTGTATTTGTATAATTTTAACTAATTCAGCTGTAGTGTACTGTACATGTTATAGATAAACAGGAACTTTACTTCACTATCACAACCTGTCAATTCCACCTGTCATGTAATTCACAGGTTTTATGTGCTTTACCTCAATTAAGTTCCATCTCTAAAGCACACTGATGCATATTACTGATCTGTCAATGAAGCAATAGCTGTATGGCATAACTTTCTGATTCCAGCAATCACAGAATAAACAAGTCAAACATTCCTTTGACAAACCATATGAGCCAGGCTCTCAATTCTAGTCAGAAAATAAACAAGTTAGCTAAGATGAGAGACATCTAGGTTACTATACACCTCAGCTCTGAGAATTTGTTGGTCATGGTTGATTTGCTGGTAGAATTATTCCAAATGGCAAAGGAATCGAGCTCTTCTGGCAGGTGGGACCCTCTAGGGCCAACAAGAGACCAGAAGGTGCAGGGATGGTCCCTGCCAGGACAGCTTGTCCCAGGCCCTATGGAGAGCCAGAGAGTGGCTTCCTGCCTGCAGTGCAGCCCACGTCCAGGGCAGGAGGAAGGTGAGGAGAATGGTGATCTGCTGATAGCACACACTGTGGCGTGGGACACTGAGTTCAAGGTTAGCTGCAAGAAAGGGGATAGCGTCAGAATGAAAGTTTCAAATAAGACTTTTCCTTTTGCTGTTCTCCGCTTCCAGCTCCTGATGCAAGTCGGTATTGTTCTCCCTCACTCTACTCTCTTCCAATGGTGCTGAATGCTGATGAGATAATACTTGGCTCAACACCAGCCAGTAATTTCCTGGTAATTAATTTGTTTTTTCTATACCTGACCTGAATTTTGTTCAGGTAATTTGCAGGTTGGGTAACCCATCAGAATCAAACAAATTTAGGGGGTACCCAGGAGTACAATGAGTAATGGTTATTTTGACTCTGCCTTCCTTCAGTCTCTCTCTCTCTCTCCCTCTCTCTCTCTCAGCATTAGGGTTTCATTGCTATTATAGCACTTTGCATATAATTACTAAGAGCTTTAGGTTATAATTATATTGTCATTTAGTACATTTGTAATGGGAAAGAATGAACAAAGCAGTGAATTAAACATGTGATGACTGTTGGTGTTTTGTGCCTTTTGCTTTCTTAACAACTTCATTAATATTTTGCAATGTTTATGAGGAGCTACCTGGAAAAACAGCCATTGCATGCATTTAAACATGTCACAACTCTAGGAGCTAAAAGGAAAAAATAAAGTGAATGAGCAGATACCTTTTAGGATTTAGGATCTTTTAATATGGACCTTAAAAATTACTGCAATCATTTGCATATTTATTTCACACATTTTCAGAAGAAAGCAGCAGTGGGCTAATGCTGCAATAAGTGGTAGAACTCCCGTTGACCTCAGTAAGAGCAGATGTAAATAGGTACCACGCACTCAAGAGAATACGACAGGGTGCTCGCTGTTTGTAAAAGAGTGCAAAAGTTAAAGCGTACTGAGTCTCTGCCTTTGTTCTCAAGATAACATCCAAACTCCCTATCCGTTTGGTATTTCCTGTGCTGGTAACCAACATAAAATATACTTGAACAATTACATTTTGCCACCATACTTGTGAAATAAACTTAATGGTTGTCTCTATGAAATCTATAATGGCTCCAGTTTACAAATATAAATCTAAGCATCATATACACTTGTTAAAGTTGCATGTTTTGTATGTATGTGTATACACGTAAAAGTTTAGTCTGTTTTATGTGTATGTCTGTATATATATATACACACTTACAGAACAAAGAGCCTAAGTTACATAGCACAGTAATGGCAAAGAGAGTGCTAGGTCCCAGCTGCCTGACTCAGCAGGTGATCATGGGTGTCAGGGATATCAGAGGGTGTTTCACATCCTTGTCCTTCCTCCAATGTACCATGTTACCTCTGTGCCGCTGACACTGGTTGCAGCACAGATCACGGCGATGGGTTAGCACAACAAACAGTTGAGCAGCAGGCTGAGGTGGACTTTGTTGTAGTGTTGGTGTCTGCACAGGTAGCACTGCTGCTTCACTCGCAGCCTGATTTGTGTCCCCTTCAGGGACTTAGGACTGCAAGTTTCTCGTTGATGTGGGTAAGTAATGTTAGAACTTAAGACAACATAGCTAGTTTTCAAATTGCTTTTTTTTTTTAGTATCACCTGAATATGTCAACGCCGCCTTTGCAGGGCACAAAATCATTGCTAAATATGGTGGTCAGTTTTTACATTCCTATGAACTTTACAAGCATAGGCATGAAAGAAACAATGTCACTGAATATCTAAACAATTTCATGATGCTGTGTGGTCACAAGAGAGCTATCAAACTTATATCCTTGAGACTTCTAGCTAATTCCACATATCTAAAATAAGGCAAATGTAATAGATTTGTTTTGTTAAATAATAACGCCTCAGCACCAGGCCTATCTGTCTTTCTGGTCTCTAGCTAGAGAATACTGGCAGTAAGATATCACTGAATATATGAGATAGCATTATAAAGCATAAAATATATCAGATCCATTGAGAACATCTGCTATAAACTCTCAGTGCCATATAAGCCTGTGTAAAATACACTTTTCGTGACTAAATTCATTGGGCTTGTAGTTATCAATAAAGATGATGAGCATTTAGTAAAATAACTGCTGCTTGTAACATATTTCAAGTCAGTATGAGAGGTTAGAATTTGACAGTGAGGATGGAGATGTTTCTAAAGATTGACCTTTCTAGCAATTTTGTCTCTAGATAGGACAGATACATCTGTATAGTGCAAGCATGGGTTTTACAAGTGAAATCTCGGCACTAATTTGTAAATAAAAGACAATTTACAGAGACGAAGAAATTGTTTGGTTTATGAAGAATTACCAAGATAAGTGAACCAGCTAAAATTAGTTAGTGATTGAGAGTGTATGTGCAATTTCTTCATATTCAAATATTTAGGATTAAATGCTTTACAATGCAGCCCCTTCAGTCCTACGTATCTTTGCCTAGCGCAGAAGAAGGTGCGAAGGTAACAGCAATCACACACAGTGGAAGCACTGATTGACATTTCTCAAATGCAAAATTTTAATGAGATTCCTCTCAGATGTTTTATATCAATAGAAGAGTATTAAAAGGAAAATTTATCAAATCTTCTGTCTTTTCCTGGCCAGCTAGAGGAACTAGGAGTTGAGAGTGGTATGGCTAGGTAGGAATCATAATACTTTGTTCTGTGTAGAAGCCATAATACTCTCTTGGCAAAAAAAATTATTTGCAAAAAGATGGAACAAAAGAGCCTTTGAATTGGAAAGCCAAGCTGTCCACAATCAGGGAATGCTACAGTTAAGCTTGTGAACATATACTTCAAAGTCACTCCACCAAATTGTTTACTTGCTAGGATTTCTCAATGCAAAAAGGCACTAGGATTTTTTTAAACACAGACAAAACATTTGCTCCTATTTCTGAGAACCGCTGATACAGTAAGAGCTAAGAAAACATCCTGCAGTGGACAAATAATATAGACAATTTCAGGCCAGTGCATTGAAATTTAGCAAAATTCTGGGTGCAAATGAAGTACTGTAATGGGAGAATCTCGCTGACTTTGTCATATTTAACTGCCTTAAAGGATCTAGCCTAGGGACTTCAACCTAGATGACAACTTGAATTTCTGAAGTCATATAGCCATCTGTAAGATTACAGTGTTACTTGTCCCTGAGGTAACAAACATCCTGCATAAGCACTAGTAAATGCCAGACTTTTAAGTGCTGGACCCGATGCGTTAACCCTAGCAGGATTCTCAATGCTGGGATTGCTCCATGAATCTTTCCTGTGAAACTGCATGGAGAAGGATTTTCTCAGTGAATGAAATCCCTGTGAAGATAATGATAATGATCCACCAAATAATGTATTGCTTAGAATAATAACAGAGCCTGATGGCCACCAACTCAAAACTTTCTATCTCTAACCAAATTTGAAAGCTGGCTCTAGGTGTGAATCTGAATATGAAATAAGCACCTGGAGTAATGCTGCAAAATTGATTCATCCATTACTTTGCCTGATAATCAAGTTAAAAATTGCTCACGCTCTTTTTCCTCTTTCTGGATCAATGAATACGTAGTATTTTGACTTGATCAAAGTTATTCTAAGTTTCAAGACCACTGTTATTAATTAGCTAAACAAAGCTTTGTGTTTTGGTTTTTGTTTTAAATAGAAGGGGGGAACATAGATTTTTTGAACTATGTTCTTTTCATAAAAAGTGATTAGAGAACCTATTAGCTTATGACCATTGCATATCAACTAAGAGGCAAATGATAGGAGTTTTCATTTTTCAACCTTTATCTATGAGGCATAAAATTCATTGATAGCAGCAGTATCCTGCCAGCATGGTCTCTTAGCAAACAAGCTTTCAGAAAAAACTATGATAAATAAAGTATCTTTGATAGATAAATGAAAGCCATGAAAGCTAATGCTCTGCTTAATGGATATAAAACTTTACCAGCATCCATTAATTTGTGTATGAATAAGCTGTAAGTATAGGTGGTCTTCAAGTCAGTTATACTTCAGCTAAGCCTGACATGAAGAACACACAACAGAACAGCCTCCTTGAAGGTTCAGTAATGGTGAACAACAGGACAGATAATCATGAAGGATTATCTTACTGGCTCATAAATCCAGATCAATGCTGACAAGACTCAGCTCTGGGGATGACAAACCTCCTCTTTCTCTTGTGATGTTGACTTGAAGATGCCAGGCTAACGATCTTATTCCATTAAGCTTTTTCCAGTGCCATCATTCGATGGCATCTTGTTTGAATGTTTTTATTTATCTTCTTGTAAGTTACCAGATGACTTTTCAGGCCTTGATACACCTGCCAGCAGTCATTCTGAAAAATTCTTTTTCCACTGAGAAATTTTAATCCAAACAGTTGCTATTGTTTCTAGCATGTTGCACTAGTCAATGGACAGTCATTCCACTCTCTTCTGAGGCAAACATTTTGTATTTAATTAGGACTAATTAAAATACAATAAGAAATTGAAATGAACCCTGCTCCCAAAATTTTACTGAAATTTCAGAAAGGTGGTTAATATTTTTGTTGACTCATCTACCTGTTCACTTTGTAGGGTGGTAGGGGTTCAAAATGAAACTGCTGAGAGGTGTTTTTATTGTGTTTTCTTCTTGCTGTATTATTAACAGAAAATTGATCTAATTATCAGATTATTGTCAACTATTTAAGAAGGGATTTTCAGTCTTTCTATGTATAAAATCTATGTCTCTGATCATTCAGTGTCCTTCTCTTACTTATCCATGCATATTGCATCTGTTTAAAGAGAGTGTGTTACTGAGCATAGTATTTTAAGGCAGAGGAACACTGCTATGTCTGTATTAACACATTTACAGATCATTCATATTGTATTAATGGGCCTAGTTTGTCTGCATTTTCTCACCTATTCTCTGCTACCCTTCGTTTTCTTACCAGTGAATGCCATTTGTCCTTGTACTGCCCAGCTGCCTATCTTTGATAGCTCTTTCAGCAGTACCTTCCTGACATCTGTTTTGCCTAGTCAAAACAACTTTGTATATATATTGTAATTTATAATATACACTAATCTGTTGATCAATCAACTAATAACAGGAAGGTTTTCTACAGTCCCTTCTCTTCTTAACTGCCTTGATTTTTGGAGTTTTCTCTCTATATAAATAACATGTATGACAATTAATGTTGTTTAACATGTCAAGTGGATGGTATCATGTTGTGCTCTCCTGTTGTCATGTCTTTGTGAACACAGCATCATGAAGATACTGTATTACTGTCCACTGAAGTCAGTGGATATCTGTCATTGGTCCAGTGGGTAAAAGCTTTATTAATGTAGCTAATCCGTTAGCTTCTACTTTCTAGAAACTAATCAATATGGTATTAGGGACCTATTTTTTTCCCCTCAGCTTTTCCTGCCCTCATCTACTTACCCTGTCTGCCTATATTGTGTCTCTGTTACTATGAGGTCTCAGGAGTGAAACTGAGTTATAAATGAGCGCTTGTGTCCTGTGTTTAGAAAAATCATGTGAATCACAGAATTATGTGAACTTTTGGTCAAAAATTAAACGTTGAATGATTGTGCTGGTTTTGGCTAGGATAGAGTTAATTTTCTTCATAGCAGCTACTGTGGGGCTATGTTTTGCATTTGCACTGAAAACAGTGTTGATAATGCAGAGATGGTTTTGTTATCGCTGAGCAGCGCTTGCACAGAGCCAAGGCCTTTTCTGCTTCTCACCCACCCCACCAGCGAGCAGGCTGGGGGTACACAAGAAGCTGTGAGGGGACACAGCTGGGACAGCTGACCCCAACTGACCAGTCTGCTCTGCATATAAAGCTGGAGAGAGAAGAAGGAAGGGAGGGCATCTGGTGTTAAGGTGTTTGTCTTCCCGAGTAACCGTTACGTGCGATGGAGCCCTGCTTTCCTGGGGATGGCTGAACACCTGCCTGCCCATGCGAAGTGGTGAATGAATTCCTTATTTTGCTTTGCTTGTGCATGCAGCTTTTGCTTTACCTATTAAACTGTCTTTATCTCAACTCACGAATTTTCTCACTTTTACCCTTCCAATCCTCTCCCCCATCCCACTGTGGAGGGGAATGAGCGAGCGCCTGTGTGGGGCTCAATTGCCAGCCAGAGTTAAACTACGATGATCTTACTGGTTTCTGTGTACTTTCCTTTTATTTATTTTCATACTATGAGAAAGTAACACTGAAAAGAATATATTCCCACAAAAAGGACACTTTTCTATTGTCACTATAAAATGTGTCGGATGGGTGCTGAATTTTTTAATCTCTATTTATCAGTTGTGCAAATATTGGCTTCTTCTTCATTATGAGACTTGGTTGAAACTGGAGAATGAATTAGCAAAATGGGGCAGCTGGCCTTGAATTTTACTCATACCACGGCAATACAGGGTAAAGAAGCACATAAGTGTTGATATCTGTAAAATCTTTTTGGTTTGCGTAATTGAAAAATATGATCCTAAAAACTTTCTTACTCATTCCAGTAACTGTATTATTTTAGTTTCCCCTTTGTATGTACCTCAAGCTTCTGAAAAGAGGAACAGTGTACACACCGCCAAGGTGAGACTGTTTATGAAAAACCTTGGATGTCTGGCATGAAAAGCTGCCGCGGGGCTAGCACGTGAAGTATTCTGTTCTGGGATCTCAACAAAAGGACAGATAAAAGAGAGCGCATTACTTCCCCTGCCCGTTCACTGGTCAGTTTTGCCTACAGAAAGATGAAATGAGGTAACAAAGAGTCTAGAAGGGTGGATAGCTTAACATTACAGCACAACTCCTTTTCTTTTACATTTGCATGCAAATTGATCTAGAAATCCATCAGCTGACTCTGTTAATGAGGTCAGGAAAAACATGCAGAGTTAATCAAACCCAGCTATAGCTTATATTGGTTAACTGTCTCCAGGGATGGAAACTCAGGAACACAATTTTTCTTCTGTGCTTGCAGAAACACCTTGCCAAAACAGTGGTATCGGAATTTAATTTCATTGAAGAGCTGCCTCTCTTTTCCCTTTTGCACAGAAGTTACCCATGCATGTCAGTCTTGTCATTTTAATTGAACTTATAGGCATGACTGGCACATGGTGGAATTTACTCTGTCAGTATAACAATAATAAATTATTGCAGAAGGTTTGATAAAGAAACCTGGGACATTGCAGAGAAGAATAACAAGGAATTGGGGGTAGGAAGCAAGACTTTTCATGAAATACAGCTTTTCCTGTGAGTCAGCTTCTCTGGTTTATCCATTGATTCTCATAATTCTGCTGCCTGTTGTTGCTTAATTATTCTAGACACTATGCCCATCATGTTCTGTGTTATAGCTATTAATCAAGCAGTTCAATCTTTTCCAGTCTGCCTTTCAGACAGGATCATGTTCTTAGTTACTTTTACAGCTCCTCTGATTTTCCCACCATTTCACTTGCACTTTGAAATGAATTACAGAAAAAAGATTTATCTTCTTGAATCCATGAAGGATATTAGGGAGGAAATTAATTTTACCTTTGAATCTGATTATCCCTAAAAGATTAATTGACTTTGGTAGTTGTGACCATGTGGCCTGAATAAAAAGCATCATGGGAAATGCCCGGATTTGTAAGTATTCTAAATCAAGTTCTGCTGTAGCACATGTATTCATGAGAAGTCTGTTCACAGAGGCCTCCCAAGTCTGAGGTGCAACAAGGGGAAAAATGGTAGGGTGCTCATTTAAGCATGTGTGTAACTGAAATTTGTACCAAGAGTTTATGAGAGGTATGAAAGAATTATACAATGAAAGGGCATGCAAATGAGCAGATAATGCCTGATGTGGTGTAGAAGAAAGAGTCAGAATACCTGGAAGAATTACACTGTTTCTCTTTAACAACTGTTGGCCATCTTGCCTAGTTTTATATCTTAAGTACCGAGGACCCTGTCTTGGACCCAAATTGTCACTATAGGACAGAGTAGCTATTTTTTTCAAAAGTATATATACCTCTTCGGAAAATGGAGTATCAAAAATATTCTAAAAATACCTAGTTAGGGCAGAATTTAGACTGCTACATCAAAAATAAAAGAGTGTGTGGATGTCACTGCAACAGCAACTGTCAGAACATTTAGAAGCCAAAATGAAGCTTTCAACACATATGTAGATACATCGTAAGCTCTCAGATGTCCCTTTGCTGCATGCCAGATGTGAGGTGAAACAGCACTGAGAAGCAAAGATGCTTGAGAAGCCTGGCTTTATCTGCTAAGTGTGCCCAGAACAAATCTACTCCACAGACACAGTCCCTGAGCAAATCCCAGCATCTCAAGTCATTGCATTTTTTAGTATGGCCAAAGGATGAAATGATGATAGTGGATTCTGCCTCAATAGTTTATGCATTTTCCATTAGACAAAAAGAAGCAATATACTTAGTCTCAGCAGAGACCAGACTAACAGGTTGTCCCTCACCAAGGTGAATATTCTAATTATTTGGATACTAAGTAATATTTCTTGATTAGTGACACAAATTTTGTTAAGTTTAAGAGTATTACTTAGAGATTTCAGTGAGTAAATGATTTCACAAATGACCTCGTACAGATATCACCAAGAATGTACAAGGATGCCAGTTTGAATAACTGGGCTACTAAGATTACTGTGAGTTAATGGGCAAAGGAAGGTCTTGGAGATTAGCAGAGTATGAAGAATGAGAGGTAGTGGGATGATTTAGATTAAGATAACACCCAAGATAGACATCAGACAGGAGGGACTGCATTTCTGCTGAAGAGAGAAATACTGAAGTATCCAAGACACAAAAATAAAAGTTCCCAGGAAATAATTTTCTGTTCATGAATGTGTAAGGAAGGCACAATCTTATCAACGTTACTCAGAAAGAGTATGAAAACTTAGTATTTTCAGATTTAGGAAAAGGTCCAAACCAAAAATGACATCCAGACAAGTGTGACAGTAACAGGCAGCACACTGTTGTTCGCTCTGATGGAGGGTATAAATGGAAATCTTGAAAGGCAGAATAATATTTCTGGTTTAGCCATACTGAACATAAACTAACAGCTGCACCACTGCAAAAGATGTGAAAGAGGCTGACTATGATTTTAATTTGGATGGAGAAAATTCTAGAATAACAAATTGGGTACATGAATTGTCAGAATAGAGAGGGTACTTAAGTATGTGCTTCATGAGAAGAAATTCTGGTTTGTAAGATCTGTCACATTCACCGAATAGATTTTGGAAAAGCTGTATTTTAAACCTGAATTAAGTGACCAAATATTATTTAAGGTCCCTGTAGTTATTAGGAGGAAGAATAGGAAAGGCTGTGATTTTCTATCACAGAGTTGTAAAGCAAAAATAACTTCTCTTTCATCAATGGCATTATCTTGGTGTTAATTTTTTTAAGTAAAAGAACATTCAATCTCTCAGAATACTTCTAAAAGGTATATATTTGAGGGATACACATGCAAAGTTAAGGTCTTTGTTTCATATTTCATAACTAGAAACTAAAGCCTTTGATAATGTGATAAGTGGTCCAAATGAGGATTGCAAATAATCATGTCTAACTAATTATCTACTGTATAATCAAAAAACACAAGAGGAACAGACACCTGCATAATGCAAGCCTTTGGAACAGATGTGCCCCTATTAGTAGATGAGTTGCCGATTAAAACTCTGTGGTGACACAGAATGTTTTCCACTTTATGAAGGATACCCTGCCTAACCTTCAGTTTATATGTAATTGTAAACAAGAAAAATGCAGAAGCGGTCTGACTTTCCTCTTTTCCCCATTATGCTACAACATGAACTCTTAGCCCTCCAAGGTTTTAAAAGTACCGGCCTGCTTATTGAGTTGTATTCTGTTCATTTTATGGAATGTATATTGTCTGAGGACATGACAAAAAACATAATTCAATGGGAATATTTTTCCGATAAAGACATTCATCATTCAAAGTCCATTACAGACATCAGACAGATGTGTTGTGCTGATGATTATGGATGTAACGAACAATGTAATGTGTGAGGGTTTTCTTAAAGACACCAAAATAGCAGTTTCAGAACTGCATGACAATAAAAAAAAAGTAAACTACTTAAAAATATACTACAGGGAACAGAAAACTCCTACATTTATTCATTAGGATAATATTTTAGATATTAGTAACTCTTTCCTGGCCCCAACATATTTCACTGGAGATGAGCTTGACTTTTCACCTTTGTAGGTACAGGTATGCATAGAACATTATACATGTGACTTGTCCTATATATTTTAATGGTTTTATTTACATGCTTAAAACTAGGTGCATGCATATGCATTTGCAAAATACAGGTTTTAGTTATTAGAGATGTTCCCATTAAATTCCCTGATACATGCAACTAAAATCAACCAGAACTAAAATGAATGGTTTCCTTGATGCTAATGGTCACGAGCTAATCTAATTTGAAATATTTTTCAGGGAATAATTTTAAGAATGTCAAAGATTAAAAAAATCCTTGGAAAAGTGAGAAAAGTGGAGGAGATTAAATACAAGAATCTGATATCTGTTGTCACCTTTTTTTTTGTGATGCCCATGAACAACAAAACTAAAATGTTATATAAAAGAATCTGAACATTTGCCAGTCTTTCAGGCTGCCTGATTCTGCATCCTTAGACTTTTTTCCTTTTAATATTTTCTAGAAATAGATACTTTGAGAGAGAGAATACTTCAGATATTCTCCACATTTTCTTATTTGAGATACCCAAAAACTCTAGTGTCAGAGAGCAGCCATCTGAAATGAAAGTTATCCTTTTTCAAAACCTTGCAAGTGACAGAGAAATCCTTAAAGGACAAGTAGTATCGGGGCATCTGCATCCATGGTCTTTCTTTTGGATTCAGCTCTATTGGGTTGAAGAATTAAATGAAGGTGAAGAATTTCAGTCTTCCTTTTTTACACCCATTTCTGAGAGCTGATTGACTCCCGCAAACCACGCACAGTGTTCAGTGTTCCTGGACTGCAAATGCAGGTAAAGATTTTGGGTTCTTCCCAGCAGAGGGCCAGGTATGCTGCTGCCCTACCCTATAATTCCCATTTTTCCAGAGCATGGTTAAAGCAGAGGGATTGGAGTCCTGGGGGAGGGTCATGCAATATTAGTTGATTTCTTTTTTAAGAGTAAATATTTCATATTCATGGGTTGAATTAATAACTCTGAACTGACTAATACTGAGATAATACACCTGAGTTTTCAGGTAGACGGAAGCAAAAGCCGTGATGAATGCACGTTGTCCCACACATGCCGAAGCAGAGCTAGTGAAGCAGAGGGGGTTTTCTCCACCCCTGCCTAGGGCAGGCATGGGCTGGCTGCTGGAAGGGAGTCCAGCCTTCAGCTGCAGTACTGCCTTCAAGCTTTCTCTGCTGCTGGTTCTGTTTATTTGGAGTACAGGGGAGGAAGGATAGCTTCTAGTGCTGAAAGAGGAAGTCACGATTAAAGAAACATGCAGAGCTTTATGCTTGACAAACAGAGAAACCCAGATTGTACTGGCCCAAGACTATGGGGTTAACATGTCCTCCTTTATCTATGGCCTCGTATGTATTACCTGTCCTTTCCCTGTTAAACACTGTGTGAAGCTTCTAACCTTCAGTAATATAAACCACTCTCAAAGTGTTCTTTTTAAATAATATTTTACTTTTTCCTTGCCAAGATTCAGTATAAGCTGAATTCAACTACATAATACAATGATCAGTTTAGAATACATAAATGGAAAATGTTGGCCACAGATGTATCTATTCAGGGTAACAGGAGCCTTCCTTTTGGAATGATGTGCTATGCATTTCTAAAATATATTTGACAACATCAGGGCACTACAGTGAGGCCAAAAGACAGCTGAGGTTTAGATATTTTCTGTGTCTAAAATATATTTATTTTGACAAGTAAAGATTAGCTTAAAAGGTCAAACTGAATGTTATGTCATGTACTGTAGTAAATGTAAAAGGGCGTTAGAAATATTTTCATAGAAAGTGAGGGCGTGCGTATATTTATTCAGTGAGAACAAATATATTCAAATATATACAGGAAAACCACTCCATCCATCTAAAGTACTCACCATTAAAAAGTCAGCAATTGTTAATGTTTATCACACAGTGGGAATGAGATTACCTCAGCTTTTCTTTCCATTTAGGATAAAAGATATTCTATAATAACTAATTTTTTACAAAAATACATTCATGGATTTAGCAGCTCACAAGTTGTTGTAGCCACTTGCACTTTCTGATTTTAAAGACTGGTAGTGCTGAATTATGTGTCTGCATGAAGCTAATGGGGTGACCATGTCTTCTCTGCCTGAAGGTCATGCTAGTGTTGACATTAAGGATCAGAAATCCATTCCTCCACTTTTTCTTACTGTTCATTCTGGTAGTAGTCTGCTGCTGACCTACTTCATATCTGACATTTTTAGGGCTGAATTCGTTTCTCCACATAAGGCATCTAATGTTTTTTGAGATTCCCTAGTGTATTGATAACATCCGTGTGGAGCTGACAGATAAAAAAATAGGACCTGCAAGAGACCTGTGTCTTCTGAAGTGGCAGCCAGAATCCAAATGAAGTATCTTGGAGCAACACGAGTGGCACTATGTCAAAGTGACACTTTGATATCTACATGTGGGAGCCTAAACAGAGCCCTTGGTGACTTTATTTTGTGTAGTGGGAGGTAGCTAAGTTTCTACCTGCTTGCTTTCTTTCCCTTCTCACCTGCTTTTGTGGACAGAAATAGCCTGCTTATTCTCAAGTCAGCATAACCCATACTGCAAGGGTAGCTCTAGCTACATTTGTGCGTGGCTTACTGGCAGCAGTCTTAACTCCTAGCATTCAGGAAGAAGCATTTACGTATTTTCATTTCTGTGGCCTATTCACTCTGTTCACTGCTATTGCCCTTAGGGAAACATTCACTCACAAAGATTTGTCAACTGTCACCCAGAATTCCATCATAATTTTGTTGCACATTAGATTTGACACAACTATGATGAATACCCAAGGTATTGCTTTCCTATTCTGTGAGTACCACTTAAATTTGTACAGACTGTGTTATCCTGGTGACTCATTTCACTTTGATACCATTTTTTTAATCTAGAAGGCTGAACAGCATGTCCTGACTTTGGTCTCTTGCCAACAGTAGCGAGCTTTGCTTTCCTGCATCACAGAAGATCCTTGCCAAAAAGCAAATACATGCAGCTAAGAACTCAGCTGATCAGAGCAGCCCTGTCTCTTCATGTAGAGGTGGGAACAGGCCATTGCACACTGGAGGAGAGCATTTAATTAATTCAGACTAGCCCTTCTTCATCATTCTGGAAGAATTTCTTTCGTCCACATCATTTCAGCTCTATTTTGCTTACATAAGTGTGTCAAGGAGATAGAACCTTCTTTCTCAAGTCTGCTCCTGGCTCACCATGAGTGACTTCAGAAAGTTAATTCACTTCCCCGTGATTCTGTTTCCTTATCTGTAAATGGGAATAACCTCCACTGTAAGGCATAGGAAGACTTTCAGACAAACAGAGAGCCTTTCTGAAAGCTATGATATGCTACTGATGAGGTCTGATGCACCACATGTTCTCCATATACTTACATGAACAAAGAAGTTTTGTATGCCACCAGAGCCAGTTATTTACCTTCACGGCACATGATAGCATACCTGAACTGATTTTATGCAAACCAAAATTCTTTCTGAATTAAAGATGCTGTGCTCCTAAGGTGCCAGCAATCACCAAATAGATACACTATGTAACCACAACTGCCCATATGATGTACAAAACAGAAATGTGGGATCTACATTATGCCAGCTGAAGAATGATCCCATGGGTTCAGGGATTCCCCAAGTGTTTCAGGGAGTATACATTGACACTGCTGTCAAGTCACCCACACTCAAAGCCAAAAATGGGGGTGGCCTTCTCTTTAAATAATGTGCATATCAGGTGTCTAGTGTGTCAACCAAAAAAGAGTGGGAACCCATCAGTCAACAGCAATCTTTCTAGAGGAGAATGGGAATACCCCACTTTCTGCAAAGATGATTGAGGAGATTTTATCTGGAGTGATATTATCTTTTCTCTCCTCCTCATCCATTACACAGACAAGAAAAAGAAGCAGGGCCGAGTATGTGTTCAGGATTCATTTACATCCCACCCACACAGAGCAGTCTCGTGTATTTACTGCAGTCACTCACACAGAAAAAGCCTCCATTCTGGGAAACGGAGCACTTTGTCACAGCTTGGTTGTAAATCTCCCCAGTTTGCCCAAGTAATCACAGCCAGCTTATACAAAAACATGAAAACAGTTTTAAACTTGTAATTTCTATGGTGAGCTCACACCACTAGTTTTGTTATTATTAATTTATAATGACATAATGAAAAGCCTAAGGAATTTGGAGAGCAGGACTGCAAGTCTGTGTTCACATTATGAAGATTCATGCCAGTGTTTTTTTCTCCTGATGACTCAAAATACTCAAGGGCTTGCTATTTTCTCTAACAAAATAGCATCAGAAGCGTTCTAGCTACAAACATACAGAAATGCTCAAGTCTGAGACTTCTGATTCTTAGGAAGTGTAGACTGAAATTATATGCAAAGGACAAACAACATGTATCAAAATCTTTATAAAACAGAAAAGCACATACAAAGTTGAAAAACCAAATAACATACATGAGGCTTTTAAGATTACTTCTGAGAGACAGGAATGAGCCTGTCCTTAAAACAGATACAAAATCTGGTAGAAAAAGGAAGTTGGAACAGGCTGATTTGGCAGAGGAAATTGAACTAATTTGTTAAAGACACATTTGATATACTCTGACTTGTAATATGTATGCAAGTATAAAATAAATTAACCAGCCTATTGGACAAACACACATCCAGTGCACCAACATTACATTGTTATGAACTTCTGTCACATCTTCACCTTCTGTAGGTAACAAGAACTAAGTGTTGCATATTTTTGAAATCAAGATCAGAACTACTCTTCACATTCATGGACCATATTTATTACTTTGCTTTTAATTCTTATAATCTAAACAGATGCTACATTCTTATAGTATGTTTTTCTAACTATGACGTGCAGTACAAAGTTGTTCCTGCCTATAGCTGGTATAAGGAATAAGTTATTAATTGCAAATCCTCCTCTGTTCATAATGATGATTTGTATTATCTAGATGTGAAAATGTAAGATTAAACATTGCCATAGCTGATTGCACTGAAAGCATTGGTCAAAATCAAAGCAACAGAGTGAAAGGGCTGTTTTCTGCTTGAGGGCACCATTGTTTGTACTGAATATATAGCTCTTAAGGTGTTCTTAATGTCTTACCCTTGGGGTTAAAGCAATTAAGGCAATTCTCTATGGGACTAATGCTTTTCTGTGCTTTATTTTTTCAGTACAAGGTGTTAAGAACTCTACAGTGTCATCATCTCCATACACAGAAAAAGCTTGTTTCCTGAAGGTTTAGGATTAATTTATTTTATGTATTTTTCATGCTATTGTTATTATTAACATTCTGACATGTATTTTTCGAGTCAGAGAGTCACCATCTGGTACATCTTATGGACTCTTATCTTTAAAAAAAGAGAGATCAGAAGATTCAAACCTGCTGCTAAATCCCATGTTTTATAGCAGTAATATGCTGATTATACTGGTAATATCCATTACAACCAAATGAGAGGATAATGTCTACTGACATGTCATCATAATAAATTAATATGAATTCTACTTAATTAGATATCTTTATCCAGATTATATTTCCAAATGAAAGTCATCCTATATTTTGTATGGCTTGGGTTCTGTAGCTGAGCACTGCATAAGTCAGTGTCTCTTGCGTAACAGGTATATGATTAAATATCACTGAAACAGGAATTTTTCAGATAATGAGCCTGATCCTTTACTCACATCTTGGACTAAATTCTGGCTGACTTGGTGAGCAGTTAGTTTGCAGACATTTTGTAATTATTATTTTTTTCAGTGATAGAAAGAGAATAGTTGACATTTCATTTACAGAAGAAAATTGCATAGTGAAATGATGGATGTTTCAACAGAATCTGTAAATTTATTTGATGAAATTGTAAGAGATGTGGTTTTCCTCATCCATATTCTGTCCCCACTAAAGTAATCTGAGAGTATAATAGAGGCAATAAAAATTAGATCTTTGTAAATCAAAGGTGGTGCCATTGAACTCATTGACAGCTGAAGGTGTGATAGAAATTGTGCCGTAGTATTTCAGCTGAGTCCTGATTTCCCTTTTCTGTACTAGAACAACAGGTACCATCCTATTTTCTTTATGAAGTCAGTCTTTCAAAGCAGTGAGCATAGCATAGACACATATTTGACATATGAGAAAGTGATGCTTACTGTATGAAGGAATAATCAACTCAACAGTCTCACCTGAAAGGCCAGGTTGTCAACCCTATGCACTCTCCAGCTAGGTGTGCTGAGCCGTGAAAGTACAATAAGGGAAGGGAGGAGGACTTCTCTGCAACACTCAGCACAGCACTGGCAGGTCAAGCCTGTGACCTCCACTACAGCCTAGGGGCAGAAATAACTCCTGTTGCTTTAGAGACCCTGATTCAGTGGCAGAACTGACTGCTACTGTAGCTGTGGGGTGATAATAAGTCCTGAGGCACTTGAGAACCCAAATCCCATGAAGGGAGAATGGCTGGTGTAGCCATGGGCCTCAGTTCAGAAAACGTCCCCTTCCACCTCTTTCCACTCTTGCTGGCGGGCACTCAGCATCAGTTCCTCAAATCCTGTCCCCATGTCATGCACTAGTGTAGTCAGATCTGCTGTGGCTCACTGTGCACTTGTCTGTGAATGCATAAGCATGCAAGAAATCACCTAAAAGGAGCATGGGTAAAGACAGAATTTAAGAATGGCATCACTAGCTACAGCAATTATTAGCTTGAATTTTAATTGTACCATTACTTTGAAAGCTAAGCGGACGGGACTCCTCACCGCTGCAACAATGCAACAGCCAGTCATGCAGTCAACACTTACTTCCCTGATACCCAAGGTAGAAGAGAATCCAGGCCACCTTCAAGTGTGTGGCTGCCAGGATGAAATACAGCATGCACTTTTGTATTTTTAGGATTGAAGAATATGGCTTCAGGAAGCCATAGACTTGAATTGCAAAAGGCTTATTGAGTAATAAAGGGCATTTTTAAAGAGTAAGTTTTAAAACCCTAAGCCAAATTCATTTTAATGGCGGGCTTCAGATGCAGAGGTGTCCATCTCAGCTGTGTTGTAACATGATCTGGTGGATGCAAACCAGAAAAAGCCAGGTGGTGGCTGCGGGGGCCACAGGGGAAGTGACTGTTGTTGCATCTCGTTCTGAGGAGGCTCTGAAAAAGCTACTTGTTCCTCTACCAAGATCCTGAAGAAGGCAGATAACACTGTTACTCCTTTCTACCATATGAGAATCCCACAATAAACTAGGTTCATCAAGGTGGAGTAATCTGTACTTTTTTATAATGGAAAGATTCAATCTCCTTCTATAATAAGAAGTTAATTCAGACAGTCTCTCCAGCAATATTGAATCTCCATTCTGTCTCATACACTGCTGCATTTTTTGATCTTCTTTTTGTCAGAGAAATATGTCTGGGTTCATTGTGAGCATTGTGTTGTGGAATATCACATTCATAGGCTTCAGCTGAGAAAACCTCTTTAAGATAATGAGTGGCAAATCATGTTTGTACCTAGATACTTGAGTGTTTGCAAGTCTCATGGACAGACTCAGTTCTTTTATTAATAATGTCAGCAAATTAGTGGTGCTGCAGTTTGCTTTGTTTTTAAATATTTCAGACTTTCAAATCCAAGAACCTTTCTGCTCTGCCTAGGGAAACATTAGCATAAGCTTGCCTCCTCAGCAAAAATGTTCCCCTTACCTGGTCACAAAAGTTGTAGCATTTAATTGATGCTATTTGAATATATGTACTTAGCTGGTGTAAATCAGCACCACTGCTCCGCTTTCAGTGAAGCAGCACCAGGTTACATCTGACACTAGACTTCTTTTATGAAAGAAGTCAGGTCCTTCAGGGAAGCATTATACACAGATGTGAAATGTTGTGGAGAAGTTGTGATGTTCTGCACTTCTGCATTTGATTTTTGAGCAAAAAATATAATGGATAATTAAAGTGCTTAGTGTATCCACAGTTGCAGTAAATTCTGCTGGCTGGTAAAAAAAGGTATCATACCTCCTACAACTTGCTCTAACTTTAAATATGTATTTATAGTCCTACAACTTAAATACAAGTTTTAACAGGGAGCTTGTAATGCACTATCCCATGCCAAAGACCATTAATAATCAATATTTTACTCTTTCTTGTTAAAAGCCAGCTAAAATGTAGGTACTTTTCCTCCCTTTCTCCTGCATTTTTCCTCTTCTTTCTCACCTTGCATCCCCCAGACCCTTTTCTGACAGCCAAGAAGTAATCATGTGTATGTTTTTGTTATCCATAAGTCAGTCTACACATGTAGCTATAAATTCAAAGTGCCTGGGTCACCTATTTCAGCAAGCCACATATTCAAGGCATTGTTTTATTGCTGCAGCTTTTAGTCAGATAACAGGATCCAATTAGGTTTTCCTTCATCTTTATTTTTCTTGTAGAACATCTTTAGCGCTGACTGGAGAGGGGAGAGAATACATGGCATAAAACTAGCCAACGTCAGAGGACGTCCTACATCAGGATACTTCCCTGGATGATTTGTACTGCCTGAGAAGAGTAAAAATCTCATTAAAAGAGAAAAGGAGCTAGGCAGGTTTCTTTTGACATTATATTTCTACCTAAGGCAAACAACTATGTAATTTCTAAGGTTGTACACCTCCATGGCCTTGTGTCACATCATGCCCTAGTGAATGTCTAACAAATCTTGCATTCTTACCATTGCATATAACTTCTCATGTAGTTTTTACTTAATTTAGTGGATGTATTTGAATACAAACTAAATCATAGGCTTATACATAGATTCAGAAGGCAAGTGGACAGTATTCGGGTTACTGAAAGAGTGAATATCCCAGATTTTTACATGTGAAGCAATATAAGCAGGAGTCCCATATAAAGCACAATGCTTAATGCACTATAATTTTGCGTTGCAGCTGATGCTTGGAATTCTATAGAAACAGTAAAACTTTGCAACACATTTTCTCTGCTTGTGTTTATGTTTTGGTGTGATACCTCTTTTTGCAATTCATCACCTTTGTAGCAAAAATGAAATCTATGTATGTGTAACTGCCATGAAATATGAACTTAGTAATGTGAGCTATAAGCTTTAAGATGCTGCTAGAAGATACCTTACCTCCAAAATATGACATTATTGGATTGTTTCTAAATCTGGCAACATTCCTCATATTGTTTGAAATTTCTGGATTTATATTCCTAGTGTTTCTGAAATTCTTAACAGCTACAGTTCTAGTGAGAATATACTAAAATATAATATGTCTGTAAATCTCCTCTGTCACATGCAAACACCATAAGATCTTCAAGGTAATTGCTTTTTTAAAAAATACAAAAAGACACACTTTGCCTTGATTGTCACTGTAAAGCCCTGTGTGCAGAGTATATGCCCCAGAGTAATTGAAATAGCTTTGTCTACCAGCAGTGTGAATATCATAGTGTAAGTATTAATAATAGAAGGCACAGGACCAAGGTCTGTCATCAGTTGTTCCACTGCCATCAGGGATGCAAGTAGGTGGAGCCAGGATAATTATCACCATAAGTGACGATCTAGCAAAATCTGGATAGTGATGAGTAAGCACTCATCACTGAGCACTTTGTGTGAAGTTGCAAGTATTTTGAATGGTAAATGGCAGCGTAGCAGAAAGGAAGACAACTCCCCCCACCCGGTATCTTGCTCCTGTGAAGGGCAGTTTCTTGTTCTCCACAGAGTTCTGAAGAAGGGTCAGTTGTGCACCTGTATTTTACCAGCATTCAGTTTCAGTAATATAACTGTATTATCTGCAGTAAAATTCTTGATTTTTAAATGTAGTTGATTGGATATCTTTATGAAACTGAACTTGAATTTGGGAAAGAAAAATGCTATCTGACATATTCCTGTTAAGAACTTGCTGTTCTCATTATTAGTATGGGGAGTCAGATTTATGGGCTCAGGCAGGCATCCTCTGTGTGTATATTCGTACCCATGTGCACTTGCTTAAACATGACAGAACGAAGATAATTGAGAACAACAGTCCTTAAGGAGAAAGCACGTGGAGTAACTGCTGTTGGTTCTCCTAGGAAACCACTGGAGAACATACTATTCCATTTACACTTCCAGGGGAAAACCACTGGTAAAAGCTATCCAGAAGGCATTTTGTAAAGGTGGGGGAACAGTGACTGCTAGGGACACAATTTAGGGTCTTGCTTAAGCTCTGGTGAAGAGGTGTGATATGATAATAATGACTTGAGAGAGAGAAAGAGAGAAGGAACTGCTTAGTATTTAGGTATGACAGTGCTTTGGGGTGAACATACGAGTGCCTGTCATTCAAAACTCTTGGTATTCAGGTCTTGCAGAGGTTCTTCCTTCGGCGTATCGTTGGTAACATGCAGAAAACCAAACCTGCAGGTCATGAAGCAGAGAGAACAGGTTTCCCTGTTCCTTGGCTTCCCCTGCACATTGTGCTCCTCCAGGAGAGACTGATCCTTATTAAATGGTTTTGTCATTCACCTCTGACCAACTCTTCTCTGTTGATTAGGTTTGAGCAGGAAATGTTCCAGCAAAACAAGCTCCAGCTCGTAATGAGGAAAACCAACCATGCAGCTCTGCCCTCTTTCAGTCGCCTTTCAGTGCTCTCTTGTCTGAGCTTTCACACCAGGCTGGTCACACCTCCCATCTTGTGCTAAGGTCTCAGAAGCAGGGAAGCATGTTTTTGTCACTGACATTTCTGTCCCTTTGAGACATCGCCTCTGTCCCTTGGGATACTGTCCCAGGTGGAGTCACCTCCATGGCTCAGTGAGGGAAGGAGGGTGCTGACCTCAAGGCTTGTCAGCGATAGCTGCCGCTTTTCCAAGAGGGGCTCACTGCCCTGCTGCTCTGTGTCTCAGAGATGATGACTTCAGGAGTCATTGCACGATTCAGGTATTCTCCCAGTTTTCACCTGAGACTGAAGGTACTGGGATTTGCCTGAGAAGGCATGACAGATATCATGGTGGTAGCCAAGACTTTTATGAAACCTGTACAAAGGATTTAAATTTAGTTGTTGCAATCGTGTTGGTTCACTTTGTACTTACCCTTTTTCCTATTCTCCTTAGTCACAGTTTAAGGAAGGATTATTTGAAATCTGAATGGGTCAAACAACAAGGAGATAGGCATGATAGATGTCACAAAAACTAAGCTATGGCTAGGGGTACACTATTTGAAAAAGTAAGTGACCTCCAACCATTCCTGTTGAGGTCACAGGCCAGCACAGAGAGAACAAACTAAGGGCTTGCTGGGCAGTCCATGCTGTCCATCTCTCCAAACATCAGAGAAAGCAGCAAGCTGAGAGGTGGTGTGGTATTGCATTGCCCAGCTGGGCTCAGTGGGACCGGATTGCTTTGTATAACAGCGCTTGCCATGCGTGACTCCAGATACGTGTTTACTGCTGAGAGCACTCTTCCACAGATCACAAATAATAGCTACGTGGCTCTTTTCAGATTTATGTGTATTCTCTTCACCATCTATCCAAACTACTTAACCTTGACACGTGAAGCTAATGGGGAGTATACCTTGCTACTCCTTCATTTAAAAGAATCTTTGATGACTAACTGAGGCTGGGTTATAAATTCCATAACCTTATAATAAAGTCCAACAGCTCCAGTTCTTAATAAAAAACAAAAAAACCCAACCCAACCCAACCCAACCCAAACAAAAACCTACACATAGTAGGAAGGTCAGTATTTTTAAATCATTGGGCTGTGAATATTTTCTCAAAGTGATCTAAAGGGTAACCTATATTTTTGTGAGGACCAAAGCTTATAAAAGCCATCCACCCTAACACAAAAACATACTTTGCCAACTGATTTGTAATCCTGACTCACATTTTTAGCCACTTGCTCTATATTAATTTATTAAAATAGCTTTTGAAAGCTGGCTATGGAATAACTTAAAAATACCTTGTAATGGTCAAAACATCAAGAGACTTCTACAGTAGTAAAACAACCGATAGGGCAATTGTGGAGGAAGAGTAGCTACAAATGTCTGTATTTTGGTCTAGAAACAAAGCAATAGAGTGTGTGTGTGTGTGTATGTTTGCATCATATTAATGAGGTGTAAGAACTGGGATGCGGGAGAGGGGAACACAGGAACTTTGGAAACTAAATTTCCCCGAAAAATTAAATTGCACTGTGGGGTGGTGTGGTGGTGGTCTATTGTAAAACTTGAAGTCCTGCTGTAAGCATACAGAAAAATAGGAGGAACTGAAGCCAGGGTATTAATAAGGTTTGATCTTTAAAAAAAAGAAAAAGCAAGCAAGAGAGAGGACAAATATAATAATGTTTTGCATTTGAATAACATGTTGGCTAACAGCAATAGAAAGAAACATCAATTCAGAGGGAAGGAAAGTGGTCAAAATTGCATTAAGGAATATGAATCATAAAGTAGCTAGAGAGTAAAATATGTATGGAAGCAGCAGCAACAACAACAAAAAAGACTGGACACCTTATAAGGGTTCTACTGTTGGAAAAATTACCTATTCCTTCAGTATTTCTACCAACAAAATATAATTCATGTCTTGCAGAACAGAATAAATAACTATATAGAAACTATGACATTTAAGAAGCAAATGATTTTTAAATATGACTTTGACTTTACCATCAACCTTGACTGCATACACTGATGCTAACTTGAACCATGCTTCCCTTTCCTAGAAGATCATTTATCATTTCAAAGAAAGGTGTCAGATTAGTATGAGAGTACCTTTAGTAAATACATATTCTATTTACCTCTCTTTTTAGCTTTTTCCTCATAAGTTCTCCAGCTTTGCAAAATTTTGAGAAGCTAACTCTGGCCAACAGATACCTGGTTATTTTCTTTCTTTTCTTAAATAATGGCACTTCTCTTATCTAAGCCAGGTAGTAGTAGTATTATCCCTGTTTTGGCAGGGCTTCCCAATTCAGAGGCACTCTGAATTGTCTCCAGTAGCCCATATCACTGTTATTTTAGAAAACTGAAGTGCTATGTTTATGTCTGTTTTGGGGTTTTTTTTCATTCATACCTGCACTACCTTTAATTTCTGTCCTATTTCTTATTACTAAGATCCCATTTTTCCTCCCTAACTTTTAGCATGTATCTGAAGGACATTTTGGGAGTGCTTTTAATCTAATTGGTTGCTGTAGTTCAGCTTGCCTTTCCATAATTCTCACTAAAACCTTCAGCATGTTGTCCCTAAAGACAAGCTTGTTTTTATCAATCAGTTCTTTTTTCCATTCTCATTTGTAGATTCTCTGCTGACTCACAGTGTCTTATTTGATGTAATTACTCATCCAGATATGTGGAGCCTTTCCCTGCAAGTTCTTTTCCTCCTTTTAGCAACAGATTCTAACCAGTTTTATAACTTGCACACTGCTCATTGTCATGGTAAAATCACAAATTAGTTCTCCTAAACCAACAGCTGTAGAAGAATTAAAGTTTAATATTATCAAATTATTTCCTTTTTCCAAGTCCATTGGCAAAAGGAATTGAAAGTTTTTTGCTGGAACTTTCAAAGTCTAAATCGATCTGAAGTTAACAAATACATGTTTTTATTATTTTTTTCATCCAAGCCCTGGGACTTACCATTTTCTTCCAGACTTTTTTTTCAGGCTTTTTATTCACAAGGTTCTTAACCTGAATACAAATAATTGTCCATATAGCTAACTGATAAACATTTAAACCTGAAAATGACTCTCAAAGACCATCTGCCAGTGGTTACAACAGAGGCTCAGGCAAGCTTCTTTGAAAGGAATCACATTAACCCAGGTGTTTACTAAAGGTATCTGTCCTGATGAGTGTCCCTGTGCCCAGAGCACAGGTTCAGAGCTATCCACCCAGAGCTGTCTATCCATAGCAGTGGATTAAGCAGGGTCAGGTAACATTCTCAAGTGCTGGACCTGGATTATCTGGACTATTATGTTGTTAGAGCCATCTGCGACATAAGTTTTGGACTATCCTCAATAGGCAGTTTGCATGAAGCCACACTGTAATGTGGATAATACAATAAGTAAAACAACATCAACAACAACAACAACAACTACAACTACTACTACTACTACTACTACTAATAATAATAATAATAATAATAATAATGTTAGGAAAATAAATGTAATTGTTTCCCACACTGAGCGTCTTTCTCAGGTCTCCCACAGACCCCTTACAACCTTAACCTAAAGTGATGCAAGTATGGTGCTGTATTCCCCCAGTGATGCCTTCCTCTTATTGGACCAGGTGCAGCATTGCATCTGAACTTGCCTCAGAGGTAACTAACTAGTCGGTTCATTTCAAAAACTGGGAAGAAAACTGACATAGATGTAGCATGGTCGGTCAGGGAACCGAGGAGCCCTCTGGGGAATCAAATTACCTGGCCGAGCAGCTGTAGCCACAGAGGTTTCAGGTCTGGTGCCCAGCCTGTTGCCTGCATGGTGATGTTGAACTTTACTAGCATAAGAACCTTAATTAATAGGGAAGAAAAACTGTCTTAGGAAAAGGAGCACTTAACTGACCAGAAACCAGGGCAAACAGCTCTTCTATTTGTGCTTTCCCTTCGTTTTTTTTAGGGAGTTCCAGGCTGCTAAGTAAACACGGCAGCTGCAAGTGTGAAAATGCTGTAGGAGCAGGGCAGAGCTTAGACCCGCTGCGCCGTGCTAGCACCCTGATGTGCTCTGTGCAGACAGTGACTGGGAGAAATGTTCATCAGCTCACTCATGGTAGCCTCAACAATATGATGACTTTTTTGGGGCTAAAAGTACCTGGGAACTCTCTGAAACTACAGCAGCACGCATAATGCCTATGCAAACAACCCAGGCACTTGCAGAAGTGTCTAGCGTGCATGAACAATCTTGTTGCGTCGAAGGTCGCTTCTCCTGCATTTACAACAAGGCACATTCTTGTGCCTGTGGCTGAAGAGAGCCAGAAGCCTACTCCTGCAGTCACACCATGTTACTTCTGTCTTTGATGCCTACCGTGATTTCCAGAGGAAGAGTTTGCAAACATTGGGCCAAGACCAAATATGTTTATGCTCAGTATCATTACCTCACTCTGTTGGCATTTCCTTTCACTGCGGTGGGGCCGTTTGCAAAGCACTGCTACTTGACATGAGTGAAAACAGGAGTCTGTCTGGGTACTGATGTTTGTGTGACAGTACAAATCTCAGCCTGAGCCGTTTGGTTCTGGCAGTGCTAAAACAGACCTAAAATCAATGTCACTATCAGTAAGTGCAGTGCATAATAACACATTACAAGCCACGCAATATTACTTTTCAGCTTCACACCATTACTAGTAATTAAGGGATAATAGTAACCACTTGCTGGTTTATGGGACAATAATTTTGTTCCCAAAGGAATAAACCACAAGACCAAAAGGAACAAAATTATTGACAAGAAAAACAAGGAGGATATTGTTCTTAGAGCTATAGGAAGAAATACTCATCTCAGATGTTTCTGAGAACTGCTCCTTTGGTTTTAAGATAACAAACCACCTATTAGGAAGAAAAATGTCCATCTTGCTGCTGATTTGCTTTTATACTGCCGTGCTTTCAAGGCTGAATTAATAAATTCCTTACCTGGGAAGTCTAAAATCCTCTTTATTAAGGATCTTATTTTAGAAAAAAGTATAGTTGTCTCTGAGTATAAGATGGTGATTCAGCTTCAGAAACTGGAGCCACTGGAACAAAATCAACAACAAAATTACTTTTCTTCACACTGACGCAGGCATGACTTTTACAACCCACAGATTTTGTCCTCAGTTTTCAAATTGCTTGTAGTTACTTTGTTGTAGATAATAACATAATTTGGAAAGTAATGGTTTATAGGTAGTTAAGAGGGAATATACTGGAGTGCTTTGACGTTGTTACCACTCAGGACTAAGTGCTGTCTATTCAGAAAAGACACAAAAACCTGAGACTGGTAGCAATCCAAAGCTAGCATTATTTAACAAAGAAATGAAAAGGCAAATGAAAGAGGCCCTAAACAGAAGCTAAGCAAAATAAATGGCTATCTTCCCAAAGCCTATCTTACTGAAATGAGAAAAGTTAAGATAATGTACAATGATGGAAATCAGACCCATTCAATAAAAAAGACCAAGGAACATATTCCCTTCCAGATGGGCAAGCCAAAGTGAAAATGAAGGTCACAAACTGTCCTGTGCATACTAATTAGCTCAAACTGGGTAACTACAATATTCTTTCTCCCATCCTAGTAGAACAACCCATAATCTTAGGCTGACAATTGCAGGCATATATGAAAAATCAAAAAACCTGCAACAAAATCCCTGCAACAAAATCCCACTAAGAGCTTTGGCCTAAAAAGGCATAGAGAGCTATTAAAAAGTAATCTGTGCTTGTATAGTCAAATGAATTTGCCTGAGGTCCTGCCCCACATTTTCGTCTGTGTGCTCAACAGATTTAGGCATTACTTTCTCTTATATTTGCATGTGGAAATACTGTCTTGGGCATATGGAAAGTTGTTCATATCTGTATCTGTTCCTCTTAAGAAATAAGATGTATGAAACAAAATGATGCCCACAGTAAATGCACAAGGGGGTGTCCAGAATTTGTGAAATAAATATTTTCATTAACAACAGCATTTGGAGACATTACCTGTAAAACTGGGAAGAATGTGCAAATGCAGGGAGAGCTTCTAGCGGCAAAGAAACAGGGTGGTAAAAGGTCCTCTGTACGCTGCATCTGCCCCAAGCTGCCACCTGCTGACACACAGTGTTGCAGAAGGAGGAAGCAATGTTTTTTGGTCAGGATGGAAGAGGGAGAGGGGATGAAGCAAACAGTTTCTTCCCTTTTGGCCTTCTGAGGTATTCAAACTGAAATAAGTTTGGGTGCTTAGCAGACAAGATGAAATACCTGAAGTGGAAAAGCCTTGGCTCACGTGGCCAGAACTAACTATGAGAAAACCAGTGCAAAAACATAGATAGAGCTACCAAATAATTAGCTTACAATAAATCACTAAATTTTAAACTTGTATAATTGTTAGCCATCATCGTCCCAAACCACATTACCCTGATAGAGAAATAATCAGCATACAAAATGATCGGGGAATTCTTTGGGCATCTGTGAGATGTAACAGCTCAGACTCCCTCAACATCACCCCTGCAGCTGCAGAAGCTAATGCAAAATTTAGGCTATGCAGATAGCTGCTCAGTGGCTCCATTCTGCTTCCCACAGACAACAAATGTTTCCTATCTTTTTATGTCACACTAATCCATCTGTAAAATTCTGGCTGTGTACAGAGAATGGGGCTGGGCCCCGAATGTGCAACTGTGGGCAATATTTTCTAGCAGGATATGTGATGGCAGCTAGGATTTGACTGCTTATACACTTCTAATGTAAGGCCTGACTATTCACAGTCATCTTACTGCTCATTTTCTAGAAGACAGATTTGGAATATTTGCGACATCAAGACTGAGGGCCATGGAAAATGCAGCTTCATGTAATCTATCCCCTTATTCATTTCGTGCTATAGTAAATATTCAGGCAGAGTCAATTATAGAAGTAAAAAGGGAAGAATTAAAACCTAATGAAAGTTAATCAAAGAGGAGAACTTCCTTCAGGCTGGCCATGCATGTCTGTAGTTTGCCTGTCATTTATAATGCTGCAGCCTCTGGTTCATAGTCAAGCTGTAATTCTGCCAGTTAATGTATCCAATTAACCCCACTAATGAGCTAATCAACAGTGTAAAATCTGTGTAAAATCACTGAGGGTGTATGATGAATGGGAAATGCACTGAACTCTCCTGGTATAAAAAGTGCTTTATTGCACTTGTTGAAGTGGCACAGTCTTCTCCCTCTCTAAAGGGTAATTTATCACTAGGGTCTGTAACAGTGCCGTGCCCTGATAAGGGAGAGGTGGCAATAAACCCATCATAAAATGATTACTCAGGAATGCAGAGCAATTAAAGTGTCTCTGCATATCAGAGTCAGGCTAGAGAGCAAAAGTGGTATTTTTTGGTGTAGGGTGTTAATAAAAGGTAGGAAGTTGTTTGAAGGTGATCCACAATTTGGGAAGCAAATACCTGTCTAATACAAATATTTCAGTTTAGGGGTAGATAATCTACTGAGCCACTATGGTTTATGATTTATGAAAATCATTCAAGACCAGATTCTGCCACCTTTTTCAGTACGAGAAGCATTTGCTGCAGTAATAGCCTTGCTAATTTCAATGTGATCTTGTGCATAGGAAAGTAATCCTCAACCCAAATAAGCATGACAGAATCTGGCTGAGAGAAAAGAATCAGATGAAACTATACTTTCTTTTCTACAGTCATGCCTAATCCAAAGTGCAGATAACAGTAATTAATTTCAGTTATTGTTTTGGGTTGGTTTTTTTCAATATCCTTATTATCTTTCTTTCAGCATCTCTTTTTGTTAAGGATGCAGTTTAGAGAAAGTAAGAACTGATAAGAGAAGAAAGGAAGGAAAGAAAACTGAAATGCTGGCATGCAAAAAAAACCCCTATAGTTAAGTAAAGGACAATAGAGAGAGGAAAAAGTCATCTTCTGAAGAAAAAAAACCAAGAAAAACAACCTCTACCAAGTAGAGGGGTGAGGCAAAATGTAACAGGAATTTCAGAAATTATTTCGATGGAAATAAGTAAGTTAGAGCCAGCTATCAGAAACTCTTATAGATAATTAAATTTGTGCTTACCTGGTGCAAAGGAATGAGTTACATGAAATGCTAGAGATCAAATGCTTTGTTCTGCGACTAAAGTTGAAACTATTATATTTTCCCTTTTTTCTTAAAAAAATTATGCAAGAAGAAGCAATGATCCCAGTAGAAAGAAGAAGAATATCAAGGGTTGTCTGGGACATTGAGGAATGCATACAGATTTAGCTCTACAGTTCATACTAGAGGAATCAAAACCAAATTGCAATAGGCACTGCTAAAATAGAGCCTTTGCAGTTGTTTGTTGTTTGTTGCTTTTTTTTAATACAAAGGACAAATGAGCAATTTTCAAAAGAATTATATGAAATATATGTTAGACAATGTTTGTAAAAAGCAGTGTTAGAGCATTCTGTAAAGAGACACACTGCAGGACATTTTTTACTGTGGTCTGTGTGCCGAGTCTTCACAACAGAGTTAGTGTTTTGGCTCTTTTTGATCTTCCCTGCCACTCTTCCGCTGACAAAAAATAGGAAGTTTATAAAAATATTTTGTGTAGAGCATAGCTATTCTCTGTTGGCATGGTTATATTACAGGATGTGAGAATATGTCCCAGGCTGAGCTCTGTGGGGTAGTTATGTCCTTCTCCCACCTTCCCTCTGCACTTTTCTCCTTTGTAGTCTTAACTGCAGAACAGGGACAGGCAACGGAGTGAGCAGAAAGGGGGGCTGTGAGGTCACCCAGGCAGCCCTGGGCACTCTCCATCACCATCTTGGAGGTGCTGAGCAGTTCACTGGGATGGGGTGGGAGAGGAGCTCAGGAGATCGAGAGACACAAGGAATTGAGAAAACTGTAGGGAAGACCCTGATTAACTCTAGGTGCTAAAAAGAGAAGGATAAAAAGGAGATGAACTAAAGGTAAGTGGGACATTGTGGGGATGGGAGCTCACAGAGGGCCTGGGAGAACACCAAAAGGAGATCTTTGTGTGGTACGCAAGCTACAGGAGGCATGGAGGTGACTGGAGAACAGGAGGAGAAGGTTAGTTTTGAAGAGGCATTGTGTCGTGGTTTAACCCTGGCCAGCTACTAAACACCATGTGGTCGCTTGCTGACTCTGCTCTGTTGGGATGGGGGAGAGAATCAGAAGAATAAAAGTGAGAAAACTCGTTGGCTGAGATAAAGACAGTTTAATAGATAAAGCAAAAGCCATGCACACAAGCAAAGCAAAACAAGGATTTCATTAACTGCTTCCCATCGGCAGGCAGGTGTTCAGCCATCCCCAGGAAGGCAGGGCTCCATCATGAGTAATGATTACTTGGGAACTCAAAATGCCATAACTCCAAACATCCCCCCCTTTTTTCTTCTTCCCCCAGCTTTATAGGCTGAACATGACATCGTATGGTATGGGATATTCCTTTGGTCAGTTGGGGTCAGCTGTCCCGGCTGTGTCCCCTCCCAACTTCTTGTGCCCCCACAGCGTGCTTGCTGGTGGGGTGGGCTGAGAAGCAGGAAAGGTCTTGGTGCGGTGCAAGCGCTGCTCAGCGATAATTAAAACATCCCATTGTTATCAACACTGTTTTCAGCACAAACGCAAAATGTAGCCCCATAGTAGCTACTATGAAGAAAATTAACTTTATCCCAGCCAAAACCAGCAGACATTGGCATAGAACAGGTGTGGTAATACTAAATGTTTAGAGGGTGAGAGAGAATTTAAACAGAGAGGAATAACGTATTTATCAAGAAGAATTGTAGGGTCTTTTGCTACAGAGACATTTACAGAACAATGGGCATCTATATCTTCCTGTTTCCCTGTCCTCTGCCTTCTCTGCACCCCCAAGTTTTCTGTCAAAATTACCTTTCTGTAGCTCATATAATTTGGTTAATAATGCTATTACTATGTTGTGAATTAGCAGGAAAATCAAGACTGTGGTTACATTGCATGGATTGTACATATGTGTGTTCAGTTACCCCACTGACAGAAAGGATTGATGTAAGTCTGCAAGTTATTTCAGAAACAGGTCATTTAAGCTATTATTATTATTATTATTATTATTATTATTATTATTATTATTATTATTATTATTATTATTATTATTAATAATAA
>JAVJGI010000001.1:72315576-72359386 GCA_035590275.1 Ibycter americanus | reverse complement strand
TAATAATAATAATAATAATAATAATAATATGCTGTTGGGTTTCAAGCAGTGCATCACTATGGTGACTAGAAACAGTTCACATTTCTTTGTTGTTGTCTGGTCTGTCAGCTCAGGAAGACCCTTACATGCTTTGAATTACTTAGTTCCCATTTGGAAAGTTTTGATGCAGACACAAGGGATGGCAATAGAATGGGGAACATGCCTTCTGCTGACACCAGGGAGAATGATGCACATGCACTTTGGGCCACTGGACACCAGCACTGCCACTGAACCTGTGGCTAGTGTTGCTCCATGCTTCCTGTGTCAGAGAAATACTCCTGAGGCTTCATTGTGAATTAAGCTGAGGAGCTGCTCTGGGTTAAGACTATTTTCCATCTTTTTCTGAGTTAGTTTTAACCCAGGCCAGTTGCTCACTCTGGTTCTTTGCATGGCACAAGAAACTGGGAGGCAGAGGCGGAGGAGTAATTGGCCCTGGGCAAGGTGAGAGCAGGATGCTGCCTTTCAACATCAATGCCAGCTCATGCTGCCTTAGCGTGCTAATGCCAAACAGCCTGCACACATGCCTGAAGCAAGCTACATCCTTAACATTACTACTATAAAAATATGATGTTAAAAATTGCTGTCTGCCACTAGTCATGTAAGGATGGCTCCATAGATACTACAGTATGCTTTATACTAAAATAAAAAATATCACCATGTTTTATGTGTTCACTTACCTGGGTAAATGTTAGCTCTCTAAAAAAAAAAACCACCCAGAAGCAGGGATTTCATATCAGACCAAAAAAATAATCCAGAATTAATTTTTTTTTTCCAATGAACTTCATAGATGAAAGCTGCAGGAAGACTGTCTACCAAAATCCTGTATCTAGAGTCTTATAAAACTGATTCATGACTGAGCCTGAATTTATGTCTAGAGGTAAATAAATCACTTTTTTGCAAAGTAGTCTCAGGCGTCAGCCAAACATAAACTTAAAAATATTCTCTTCAAGTTCTTTTTTGCCTAGCATTACAGTCAGAACCATATTTGTATGCCTGAGGATAGGAAATGTCATATTGATGGATGAATTGTAAGTCTCCCTCTTCCTGGATTGGGCATTGGGGGCCCAATTCTGCTCTCTGTTCAACTCTGCTGAATTGAATGGCATTCCATTGACATAAATGAGAGCAGAAAAGCAGCTTGGGATTGCCTTTCACAATCAATAAAAGTAATTTCACATGAAGATGAATTTTCCAAGTGGATCAGAATCAATTAAAGTGCTACTGGTATTGGAAGTAGATTCACCCATATACAGAGCCTGTATTCATTTTTCTTTCCAGGAAATTTGACTTTTTGTCAGAACATATATATGAAATGTGTTCTAGTAAGTGGAAACAGAACTCTTATTCACATTTTATGAAGTAGCTGTTTAGATATTCTCTATTTTCTGCTAGTTTTGAGTATATTTTCCTGTATGTATTACACTCCTTTTCTTCATCTCTATAAATATTACCTTAGGTAATACTTTCCTGTGAATATTACCAGTAATGACACAGCAAAAGAGCTGCAGGGTCACCTGTTAATGTTACAGCTCATCTACATTTCTGACTCAGTAAAGATATACACTGATTAGTATAAATTTTAGCTGCTATACTTTTCCTGTCTCTTGGTGACCATCTACTTTGTATCTGAACACTAGTCAGTGTGAAGCAATAGGTCAGAGTACTAGCCTCCCCGTCCCACAGCGCGTAAAACTACACAACAGACCATCTACAGACCAGCAGTGACAGCCCCTCAGCCCTACATCTCATCATAAGTGTCCCTACAAGAGATACAAAATCTGCTATTCCAGCATTTTTAAATTTTAAGGATCAGCACTTGGACCCAACCTAGTTTTTTTCAACATTCAGGTATTTTAAGTCAAGCATCTGCTGAAATTAGTCCAATATGAAAAAGGTTTTGGGCAGGAAAGATATTCTGAAATCCTCTTTACAGTTGGGTTATTTCTGCATGGTGTTAAAGGGATATCCCAAAACTGAGCGTAATTCATTGGCAGTTCTGACTGAGAACAAAAATTTGGCAGCCAGCTATTGTCCAGCACCTCCTTTGATATCATTTATGATTTGGAGGTAGTATAATTTAGAGGCAAGCTTTTCCAAAATGATCCTTAAAGCCTTTAACTAGGAAGTGTATTAAAATAAAAACAAAACAAAATTGAACTTGTACCCAGCTTTGTCCCTTTTTAACCATATGCCTAGATTTAGCTCTAAGCGCACAGATGCTTGAGGCTCTTTTTTTGCTCAACCTGCTACAGGACTACATTATGTTTCATATATTCCATTCCAGACCCTACATTATATTCCAGGTGTACCTACATAGCTCAAGTTCAAGCTGACTTTATACCTTTTGATATGAAAATATATCTTTTATTGTAGGGATCTAATTAGAAGACATATTTAGTCTGTAAACAAGTCACTGTGCAGTTGAGGGAAATTTTCTTTTCCTTCAGTAGTGTAAGGATTTTAGTTAGAAGCTGATATGCAGATCAGCCAACCTTGTAGAAAAGGTAAGCAGTGTGAAATTATACAAGAGTTATTAATAATTCCTAACAGAAGGAAAAGACCTGACAGAAAGGGTGAATTAAATGACCGTAATAATCACAAATATTCATTTCTTGGGATTCTTTTCAGCACATTTATGATACTCTGTAATGGGAGAGTCAACTTTTAACTCTGAGAAAGCATGTTCTTCCTCATTAACAATAGTTCCTCTTGAATTTAAACTCTTTTACTTCACATTCATGCAGTGATGCCAGTGCTACACTGGTAGTATGGCTTTTTATTATAAAAATGCTTGTCTAAATACATCAATTGAACTACAGTTCCCGAAGTATGGAACAGATTGTTTATGCCTATTCTCAGACCTTTATTTATTAATCTCCTTTTTCACTGAATTCCAAGAAAGCACTAAAGAAGTCTTTGTTAAATATTGCATAATAGCGAAAGTGTCTTTGCAAGAAAAACAAAAGGAAATAATTACATGCTACGCTGCAGAAAAAGGGTGGGAAACGATTTGGCGATCTCACTATGCTAGCCTTATCTGTCTGTTAGATATTTTAATCTTGCTTTGATGCAGTTGTCTTTCTTACAACTGATTTTCAGATTATAGTATATCTTTCCATGTACATATATTTTCAACACAGGGCTGTCTACAAGCTGTTTGACAAATCAAGATCATCTGGATAAGATTGACAACAGATCGAAATATTTTAAAGAAAATGCTTTTATTATATGCCACTAACTTTTTTCTCAAGATCCTGCATGTATTTCTCAAAGGGGTAGGTGAGTCAGACAAGTGTGCATGCACATGTGCGTACACCCCCACACCACCACACAGCTGCTGCACACACCCAAACCCAAAACAAAGGCAGGCCTTTTTTCTAATGAGGAGGATACATAAATGTCAACAAGAGAGGTAAATAACAGACATTAATTTGAGTAAGAAGGCAAGGGCTGAGTGGGAAATTGAGATGAATGGCTATGGAAGAAGACCTGATAAAAGAGAAGTGAGGAGAAACAGTTGAAACAGGCTGAAATTGTACGTGATTATGGAGACCCCAATGCTAGAAACTGCATGAAAAAGGAAGTATGTGAAGCATCTGTGCTGTTAGGTATCAAACTTCATCATAATCCAGCTTTGGTTTAAATACAGGTATGAAGTACCATACTCATTTACAGAGAAACTGGCACAAAGCTTAGAAAACAGGACTTTACCACAGAGTGAATGATTTCTGTTCTGTTACACAGAAGATGAGTAGGATGTGAAGTTCCCACTGACTGGAAAAGGGGAAACAGCCCCCATTTTTAAAAAGGGAAATAAGGAAGACCTGGGAAGCTACAGGCCAGTCAGTCTTACCTCGGTGCCTGGAAAAATCATGGAGCAGATCCTCCTGGAAACTATGTTAAGGCATGTGGAAAATAGGAAGGTGATAGGTGACAGCCAGCGTGGCTTCACTAAGGGCAAATCATTCCTGGCAAATTTGGTGGCCTTCTGTTATGGGGTTACAGCACTGATGGATGACAGAAGAGTGGCTGATGTCATCTATCTGGACTTGTACAAACCATTTGACACTGTCCCGCAAGATATCCTTGTCTCTAAACTGGAGCGACACGGATTTGATGGGTGGACCACTTGGTGGGTAAGGAATTGGCTGGATGGTTGCACTCAAAGAGTTGTGGTCGACAGCTCCATATCCAAGTGGAGACTGGTGATGAGTGGCATTCCTCAGGGGTCTTCACTGGAACCCGTACCATTCAACGTCCTTGTCAGCGACACAGACACTGGGATTGAGCGTGTCCTCAGCAAATTTGCTGATGACACCAAGCTGAGCGGTGTAGTCGACACGCTGAAGGGAAGGGATTCCATCCAGAGATGACCCTGACAGACTTGAGAGGTGGGCCCATGTGAACCTTGTGAAGTTGAACAAGGTCCAAGTGGAAGGTCCTGCACGTAGGTCAGGGCAACCCCCAGTAACAATGAAGACTGAGTGGAGAATAAATTGAAAGCAGTCCTGAGGAGAAGAACTGGGGGGTGCTGGTGGATGAAAAGCTCAGTATGACCTGGAAATGTGCACTTGCAGCCCAGAAAGCCAACTGAATCCTGGGCTACATCAAAAAAAGCATGACCAACAAGTTGAGGGAAGTGATTCTCCCCTCCTGCTCTTGTGAGACCCCACCTGGCACACTGCCTTCAGCTCTGGGGCCCCCAACATAAGAAGGACATGGAGCTGCTGGAGCGGGTCCAGAGGAGGACTGTGAAGATAATGAGAGGGCTGGAGCACCTCTCCTATGAAGACAGGCTGAGAGAGTCAGGGTTGTTCAGCCTGGAGAAGACAAGACTCCAGGGAGACCTTGTTGCAGCCTTCCAGTATCTAAAGGGGGCTTACAGGAAAGCTGGAGAGGGATTTTTACAAGGGCCTGTAGTGACAGGACAAGGGGGAATGGCTTTAAACCGAAAGAGGGTAGATTTAGATGAGATATTAGGAAGAAATTTTTTTATTGTGAGGGTGTTGAGATACTGGAACAGGTGGCCCAGAGAAGCTGTGGGTGCCCCATCCCTGGAGGTGTTCAGGGCCAGGCTGGATGGGGCTTTGAGCAACCTGGTCTACTGGAAGGTGTCCCTGCCCGTGGCAGGGGGATTAGAACTGGATGATCTTTAAGGTCTCTTTCAACCCAAACCATTCTCTGATTCTATGATTCTGTGATTAATTGCAAATGCACATACAGTATTAAATGAATCTTTAAAATACAAAAATACTAAGTGAAAATTACTGTTCCTTTTTAAATTAGAACACCTGGTTACAATTAATTGGAAAATACCAACATGTACATGGAAATTTAGGGGTGGAGGGAGAGTTAGTTATTTACTGGGGTTTTTTTTGGTGGGTGGTTTTTCTTCTTTTTGTTCTTTTTTATAGTTAAAAAATTTCCACTGAAGTGTATCTGTTCCATACAAATTAATATTAGAGAATTCATATTTCTTTATATTTCTTTGCTCATCAGTATCTTCTTCTGTTAAATTGGCAGTATGTTTTCCTCTTTTGGTTTTGCTTATCTGTTAGAGAATTCTTTTACAAGTGTTGATGAAAACACAAACATCACAAGAATATTATTGCATCCAATGATCGATTCAGCTGGGTGTTTAGATCTTCTGAAACTGAGAATAAAGTTACCATTCATCCTCATTTGAGAACACGTAGATGTGTACACTGGTTTGTCTTCTCATCTGCCATGATTGACAGATGCCTGTAAGAAACTAATACGTTGCATTCTCATTCACGTCAGTGGATTATCTGATGTTTTTAATGGCCTTACCTGACTTGGCAAAAAAAGCAATTACTGTTGCATCTTTTCTTTTTGAAAAATTGTGTTTTAATGATCGCTTACATGGGCTGTTTGGTAAGATCAAACAGCAGCTGTATGTTCCTGTCTTGGAACTCCTTTCTGTTTTTCTTAGTAATCTCTTAATATTAGGGGGTTTCATCTAGGCCAAACACCATCAGGATCATTGTGTGCAATCCATTTTTGTGAGGTAGACAAATAGAATACCTCCCAGTGCAAATTTCAAGAGCTTGTATTCCACTTTGATGATGTTTTCCTCAGTGCAATCAGGAAAGCAGAAAATGCATATGATCTCTTCTTCATCATTTGAGATCAAGCATGTACTCCAAAAAATACATATGTGAAAAAGGAACAAGTCTCATAGAATCATAGACTCCTAGAATCATTTAGGTAGGAAAAGACCTTTGAGATCATCAAGTCCAACCATTAACCCAGGACTGCCAAGTCGATCACTAAACCACTTCCCTCAGCACCACCTCTACGTGTTTTTTAAACACCTCCGGGGGTGGTGATGCCACCACCTCCCTGGGCAGCCTCTTCCAATGTTTGACCAGCCTTTCAGTGAAGAAAGTTTTCCTAATATCCAATCTAAACCTCCCCTAGTGCAACTTGAAGCCATTTCATCTTGTCCTGTTGCTTGTTATCTGGGAGAAGAGACCTACCACCCCCTGTCTACAACCTCCTTTCAGGTAGTTGTAGGGAGCAGTAAGATCCCCCCTGAACCTCTTTTCCTCCAGGCTGAACAACCCGTTTCCTCAGCTGCTCCTGATAAAACTTGTGGTCTAGACCCTTCACCAGCTTTGCTGCCCTTCTCTGGACACACTCCAGCATCTCAATGTCTTTTTTCAGCTGTTATTTCAGGAGATGACTAACATTACAGGTTGTACCATTAAACTATAGTCTTGCTTTACAGCAAAGTAAGGACTGCTGAATGAACAGAAAAGAGAAGACCTCATAAATTTTGCCTTGTCTTACTAGGTGTCATGTGGGGATTTTCTTTTAAGGCTGTCCAACGTCAGGCACTGTAAAATAACATTCTCAACTGCTTTTATGCTTTAATTTCTTCAATATGGAGATTGATATTTTCTATGTTGATCATATTTCTCTTTTAATATCTTGGAGAAAATGTCAAATCAGCCAAACTCTTCTGTTTTGGAGGCTTCAGAGGTCTGATTTAACATGTAGCTTAATAAAGAGTTGTGGCAACTGAAGGCATTGAGAACTGTGGTACAGGACAAGCTGCCCAATGTTATAAGCTTTTGCAAGTTTGCACATCAGAAATTTGTTCTTAAAAATGCTGCATCTGTTCTAACTTCAGGATGAAGATCTTGTTAAGAACAAGGTATCGCAGAAAATATTAGAAAAATGGGATCATCTATTGGGTTCAAGGTAGGAGGTAGGAAGGGAAACTACGACAGACTGGGACCGAGTTTTTGTTGGTTATGGATGTTTGTGTAGGCACAAAATTTACTCAAGGCAGGAATTATATGAATGGAGAAAACACACATGAGAATAACTGTATGAGAAAATAAACAGAAATCATATAGACTTTCAAGGAAATGCTGGGACTGGGGAAACAGAAAGATGAAATAGCATCCAGAAAGAAGACTGAACAACTGAGAAAAAAGAAAGCCAGAAGCCAGTGGTAAATGGGCATGACAACATCTGTGTGACCAATTTGTGTCTGGTTGTAAAGAAAGTCAGAGTATGCTAAGTGCAAGGAAACAGCAAACTGAAAAAGAAAATGAAGCTGGATGCAAGGATCTGAGGGACTGTGAAAGGCTGGGTATAGACTGTGGATTTATAGGGATAAATTATGTAAGCCTAAGGGAGACATATCAAAGTCTGGGGAAATGAGCAGAAGTGCCTGTACTCACTAGATCCGCCTCTGTACTGAGCAGCAGCAATAGAACAAATTCCCATTTCTCTCCATTTGTTTGCTATCATGAAATATTTATGGTTCTCATTTCCTACCAGTGTTGATCTACATACAAAGTTACAACTGTGTTACACAGCTGTCAGTTGTACCATCAGCCCAAACAGCAAGCACCCATTTGGCAAGTCTCCATCCTTAAGGATATTGAAACACCGTCTGGACATGGTCCTGGGAAGCCATCTCTAGGTGGCCCTGCCTGAGCAGAGAAGCTGGACCAGATGACCTCCAGAGGTCCCTTCAACCTCAGCCAGTCTGTGATCCTGTGAAGTCACGGCCCAATATCAAACAGTGTGAAGGAGGAGCAGGGCCAGGGGAATGGCTTGGTTTTTCTGAGTCCTGTGAAATACCACACATCCCTCTCTTTCTCTGACCTGCCCATACACAGCAATCTCTCAAAATTAAAGGAGTGCTAGAATTAAAACTTCCTTCTGGGCCTGTATTTCTGTTCCCATATATACCATAATATTTTCAATTGCTTTATTACATACTATTGGTTTGCTGTTCCTTAAGACTGGGGAAATCATAACTGGTTTAACAGAGCCTGATTGACATAACGCAAGAAAATGATTTCTAAACACAATGATTCTTGCCGCTAAAGGAAAGACTCTGCATACTTTGAGTTTTGCTCATCCTCAAACAAACTGGAAAGAGTCCTAAAAATCATACAATATTTATATTATACATTTAGGGAACATACTAGTTACCCTGACTTACATCTTTCCTGAGAACTGTTATCTTGCAGCTTAAAGACCCATTAACATTTCTCTCTGCAGTCCTCAATAAAGACCGTATAAAACAGATGTTAATAACACTGCATTTTTGGTATAATGGTAAGTATGAAAATGAATATGCACAATTTGATTATGTACCTGTTCAGAATTTAGGGAGACAAATGACCTTAATCTGTAGAAGAAACAGCAATATTTACATGTCTATGTAATGTCAATACACCAGGGGTTATATTGACATATAGACCGGGGTTTGTTTTTGCCTTGTCATTTCTGCCCACAGCTACTAGCCCTTAGGGTGTAAGTTGTTCTGATTCTGGCACAGTTTCTGCTTTCCTCTATGTTCCCTTTTCCCATGGCCCTGAAACTGTATTGTAGATGACCACAGGAGGAGAAACACACTGGCCACCACTGGCAATTTTTAAGAAGCCTTTCAATAATGGTCTGTAGGAGCAGTTCAGTGATGTAAGGCATCTTCTCACATACAATTGACTTCTTAATTGCCAGGGCTTTGAGTAGGAAGAAAATAAAGGTTATCATGCGAAAGTGCCAAAAAAATACAGATAAGCTCTGAGGAGATGGAGGGACTCATTCTCTGTCATCTTCTCTGGTCATTTTCACACACAATACAACAGCCATAAGTGGTGGCATACAGCAGAAAATGATGACAAGTTTCAGTAGAGCTACAGGATAATACAGATGCTTGTAGGTCATAGCTCCATGAAATGAAAGGTGAAAAAACCCATGACTTCTATCCAGATAGACTGACCATAAGCAAAGCAGAATTTTAGATTGGTCTGGTTTTTAAATTCAGATAGTTCTTTGCTTCTGCCTTAGAACTGTTTTCCCTCTGCCGTGCTCTACTTTCCTACTTCCCTTTTAGCCTGAAGGAGCATCCTTTTTCACAAATACTGATTCTGCATGCCTTGAGTCTGCTTGCATAAGTGTCCCATGGGCTTGCACAAGACATGGTGCTGGGTGGTGCTGCATACTCACAGCTTTGAGTCCTGAGTGTATGAACAACACTCAGTGTGAGTCGTCAAGTCCAGTTTCTACGTGTGGAACCCCATGTAGGGTATGACATTGGTGGTTTGAGAAGCACATGTACCCTCACATTTTTAAATGTGTACTGGTGTTCAGAAGCTCCAGAATAATTTCAGATATGTAAATGTATATACTTCTAAATACATATATGTGGTATGAATGTGTATGTATGCTTCCCAAAATACGTGATTTATGAGCTTAGAATGTCTTTTAAAAATGGCTTTCTGAGAAAATACACAGTAACTGATGGCACTATTGACAAAATTCATAAACGGAATAGTTGATTACCTGTTGTGTAACCAAGGCAATGAATATTCATAGTTCCCTTGGTACGGGGTTGGCATATTTCAGCTAATTAATTCTTCTGCTTAGTTGGTGCATATGCACACTTTTTATGATACCAAAGTATGTTTAATTGAGGTTTGACAGATAATACCAAAAAGAGTTTGCAAACAAACCAAGTAGACTCCCCTGTCATTTCCATAAAGGGAATGGTATCACTAAACAGAAACTTGTATAAAAGTTAACTTTGTCACCCCATTTCAGAAGGGCCTAAAATTCACACTCTTAGAGTATGTTTCAGTTAGAAATTGGCAAGTGAAACACTTTCTTTAAGGTAATTCACTTATTTCGAAAGAACATACAAATTTCTACTCAGACTGCTTCTAAATGTTGTTGATATTGACGTTATCACCTTTACTGAATATATTTGAGAATACTGTGCAGCCTTTCAATTGAAGTTTTAAGATACCCTTTTTCCTTTGAGAATTTTGGATGCAAGCCAAGGTAAACAAAAGATCAGAAGTTGAGCTGCTTTCTAAAGCAGTTTCTTTTTTAACATCCTACTGTCTTTTGCTGGGAACACACATACTGGCCTGCAAGGAGCACAGCCTGCCACAGGGTTCTGGTCCCCACCTTGTTCAAAATGAGATGCTTAATAACATGCCCTGAGTCTGGTTTTGGAGATTTGTACCTAGGTGTCCTTCCAGTGGCAAAGCCTCAGTGGCAGGGCAGTTGGATCCATGCCTGGGTCTTGATCCAGTGCAGAGTCCAGACACAGCTGAGGTGTGTCCCCAAGCCACAAACCTGCAGCTTTTGTGGTCTGAGAGCTTAGAGGTACCCCAACATCCAGTCAGAAGAAACTGATACAAGTGATGGGCTCTGGTTCTCTGTTTCCATGGAGCCCTTGCCTGTTATCTCCTCCTCTCTTCCAGTTATCTTTCATCTTTCCCAAAGCTGAAGGATTAAAACTTCAGTTCAGTGCCACTATGTTCTCACATAAATGGAGCACGTCAAGCCACCCACTGTTCTTGAGTTACTCTTTTCTGCCTACCAAAATGATAGCTTGTTAATTTTTAGTCTTAAATTTGTAGTCTTAACATTTCCCTTACCCACCGTAATGGCATTTCGCCATACTTTTCCTTGATATCTGTTATTGCACAGAAGACTTAAATAAGTCCACCATCTAAACCAGCATCTTTATGTCTAATGGACTCCTGACTTTCTGGATGCCATCCTTTTCTCTCACCCGTGACTGATAACACCTATCATGAAAATACCTAATTCTGGAGTGTAAGTGATTTAAGAGCTGGTTACAAAACAGAGCTTTTTTATGAAAGTCATTACTTCAGACCCACTCCGTGTTATAAAGGGCTGGAGTCCATCTGGAGGAATCAAACTGACCTAGGTTTAAGCAAATAAACTGTGTTTGCTCTGTAGCTGGTGGGAAGATGTTTCCATGTGTATAAGTGCTAAGACATCCACAGCAATATTTATATCAGATTAGATATGTTGCTGAAAAACAAGGAAAGCAAATCACCCAGAAAAGTTTCCCACACTCTGCAATAGCTTAATACACAGTGGCATCAGAGTTAGACATCAAGTTAGAGCATGTGGTTCTCCCTTAATTCAAGTAAATCTGCTTGCCTAACTCAAGTTTACTTAAGCAGTTATCAGAAACTCATCTTGACCTGTCCCCTGAAGAAGGAGTGTCTTTGCTTATAACCCAGATTATGAAGTTCTGATACATGCTAAATTACATTTCTGATCTTAGCCATTAAAATTTTATTGAACTCAATGAAAATCAATTCTACTGTTCGTTTTTTGAAATTGCATCTTTTTTTGCGTACTCTCTAATGTGCTCTGAAACACCATAACACTTTTCTGTGTATGAAGCTAGAAAATAACATAATCTCATATAATCGTGACTAATACAGTTTTTATGTTCTTGATACAATTTTTCAAAGAAGAAGTAGAAGACAGAACATGATCTCTTTGAAAGGTGAGGTCTGAACTACATTCTCATTATTTCTTTCCTGAAAATAGCAACAGGCTGGTTCATGTTCTGCTTCAGTAACTTCTTATGAAGAAAATACGTTTAAAAACTGATGAGTCTTTTTCCTTTTCATATTTGTTTTATCTGTCTGTGAAGCTTTAAAAATGAATTCCATAATTAAATTGTTTTCTCTGTAAAGCTAAAAAGTTGAGGCTAATTATATCTTACCTACATTATGATTTTATCATAAATACCTAGCTATTAAGTCATAATGGCCAATCAGATCACTTAATATATAAATATAATTTCATAATAACCTTTAGTAGATTTTGAAATACCAGTATGTCAAAAGTATTTGGGAAATAACTATTTTTACAAATGTTAAAGCTGTATCAGACTTGTGCTTTTATTGTCAACCATGCTTTGAGGAGCAAAAATAATTTTGCATTCTAAAAAGGCTCAGTTTGCAATTTTTCAAAAAATCAAATTTAGCATTCTGGTTTGTTGTGAACTGTTTTATTACCTTCTGGTAGCAATAGAGGACAGTGGCACCTGGGAGACTCTTCTAATGGGCTTTTAACATTTGTTAACTTTTTTCCCTATTTAACCTCAATGTTAGTGAAAAACAGCTAAGTTTTTCTAAAAAAAAAAAGGAAAAAAAAGATCTGTATCTGGTGGGAAATCAATTCACACAGTGCATAAAAGTGTTTAAAGAAGGCACTCAAGATTCAGACTGGTCACAGGAAAGCTAGCTAATCTGAAGTGGTCTGCAGGGTCTTACCAGTGCCTACAATGATAGAGACTGCAGAAATCAAAAAACAGGTGGCTTCTCTAGAGACTGTCCTTCCCCTGAAAAGGTAAACCAGCAAATGTTTAGTTGCCAACATTTCTCGATTGCCTGGGACAACAGCTTCTGCAAATGTGTTTGTGCTTGCACCTAGATGACTGTTGGTGGTGAAGAGTAGCTGTGCCCCTAGGCTTACACTGCCTGCTTGACAGCAAGGGCAGCCCAGTTCAGGGGAGATGACAGGGGTGTGCAGCCATGGACATGTAACTCCAGCTCCCAAATAGCTCTGCACAAGCAACCTGGAATGCCCATTTTGGGCATTTTGAGCGTTTAGCCTCATGAGATGGGTTTATTTTATAATGCCATCATTTTAATTAGTGTAAGCACTGAAATTATCTGATAGTGGTACGGTAATGACCTCAGCTAACTACACCAGTTTTAATGCTGCATTTTAAAACAGGGTAATGAATCTGGATGTGGCATGAAAATATTCCAATAGGTGTTTTATAGTATTTCTGTGTAGATTAAAATACAGATTTATAGTAATGGAAGTGTTCTTGTAATCCAGGAACATTCCAGCTCTCCCACCCCACGTGAGACTATTTAGACTACTGTTAGCTTTTAACACCATGATTCTCAAGTGCATACTTTTATCCAGACCAGAGCACGATCCACTTTTGTCTAGTTTAATCAGTCTCACAGGACACCCCCTGACCTGCTTGCCCAGAAAACTGAGAAAAATAGAAACTCATTTTATGGTCGTGACCTGAAGTCAGAAATCAAATTGCAGTCTCTCTCAGGAGCACTAAAACTCACTTTCAAGAAGCCATGTATTTAGAGGCATTGGCCTAAGTTCCTATTAGAAGGTGAGACCTGAGACAAGCAACTCATAAATAAAACAAATAAGGTTACTTGTATGCTGCCACTCCAAATTAATTTACTTCAGCAGATGAAGATACATAATGGAGTTGTTTCGACTTCAGGTTTCCCTTATGTAGTCTGGCAGCAACTTTACAGAATTTGTTGGAATTCCGGGAGCGTGAAGTGGGCAGAGTTATGCATGCTACTTGTTGAGCATTGTGTTTTCTGTTCTTGTAATAGACAGTCAGTGAATAGAGTGGCTAGTTGCAGGTAGTCTGCAATGTTCTCCTTTGATTTTCATCTCTTCTGTATAGTAGAAATGAAACATGTACTTTTAGGCTTGGTAATAAAATATTCCTTTTATGGTAAATGGTATATGTCCAAAGATAGTGCTTTACTGACAGTGTGTCCACACCGAGTCAGCTACGTGCCTAAAGAGCCATCCAATAACGAAAGGAAGAATTAGAAATATTTTGTCTTGTTCCCTGTGGGACAGCAAAACATCAATCAGTATATCTGATCCAGAACACAATGCAGTGGTTTTTTCCTGCAGAATTTAAAAGTCAGATTCCCATCCTCTTATTTTTATGGAGGCAAAAACATGCAACAGTCGAAATTAAAGTATTTATAGACTAAGGCAATAATGTGAATAAGAATGTCAGAATCCAACCATCTAACACTAAATAATTAAAAGTGACATCATCATGAAATTCCTTTTTGCCTTCGGGTTGCTATATTTCTGTACCCTTTTTGTTCCATGCTGGGAATAAAATGTAAATAAAACAGGCAAAGGCATTAAGTTGCATTATAACTGCTTTTAACTCTAAATGAATTCCCTGAATTTGAAAAAACCACTGTTATTTAAAACTTGACCTCTTTGATCTGGCAATAACATAGCTCCTTAAGCTAGAAGGTGACACAGTCAATTATACTTCATCACTCTTTTCACAGGAGACTTGGCCTTCCTAATGCAGACTCAATGAAATTGATAATGTTTGCCTTAATTTTGTTTTTGCATAAGTGGCAAAAAATTTCATTTATACTTCTGAAATCAAAGGTGAAGTAAGAATATGCTTCCTGATCCAATGACTCAACTTCTAAGACATAGTTTCAACTATCCTCTTACTCAAGCACTACTTGTATGCCTGCTTGCTTTGCTAATCATTACTATTTCAGTATATGATGATATTTAATCTGGAAGTGTTGGAGTCCTTTTTCTAGCATGTTCTGGACAAAAAATTTGAACATGTGTATGTATGTGTGTTTAATGTCTGTTAAAAAATAATCAATGATATTAACTGAGGATTGAAATACTGTGCAAGGTTTCTGGAATCTAAAATATTTTACTTCCCGTAGAGCAGTGGAAGTGCTTGTCCAGCAGATGAGCTCAGTCCTGTCCTGGGAAAATCAATCTCTTTCATGTTGGTTACTAAATGTCAGGCTTCTTAGTGTGTGAATGTACGTGAGCAAGAGTAACATCTTAGGAGCAGTTAAAGCTAATTATCAAATATTGAATCTGAATGAAGGGATTGAAATGAGCAGATTAATGACTATTTTTATCACAGATATGCACAGATATTTCACGATGGGGCAGACTGCACTATTTGTGTTAGAAGTAATTTATAGATTTATTCTTGACTAGAAACTTTTTGTTATTCTTCTCTTAATTCTGATGTTGAAACTGAAAGCGTAAGTATATTCAGCATACCTGCCTGCATCAAGTTCACTGTCTCACCATCACAGGGCTGACCGTGATGTGGGTATGTGAGTTACAGTCTTCTCTGCACACAGCAGACCACCTCACCCCAGCCTCTGAGAGGGAGACTTAGGCCTTCCTGTATCCCTTACTGACCAAGTCCCTTTCAGTGTGGTCACTGAACATCAGGTTTTAAAACTGCAAGGAAAATGCCCGATAACCAGAACGAACATTGCCGCAGAAAGTAAACACCTTTGATACCTGCAGCTGGGAAGGCACAGAGAACCATCAGAAAGGATCACTCCTTTCCCAACAAGGGCCAAAATCAGTATCGGCTGTATTTATGCAAGAAGTTTACATGAGTATATACAAGCAGAATGTACTTGTATTCACATATCAACCACGTGTTTCACCTCTCCCCTATGTGCAAAATACACAGAAAAAAATCTATGTGGTAAATTCAAATATTTCCTAAAGCAATTCAGTGGTGTGTTGAGAATGTGTGAGCGTGGTGCATTTATCTTATGTTAAGCATGGTTAAGTCCTTGTGACTTGAGTCCTACAGCAGATGTTACAGAAGGAGTTGAAACAAAGGTTTCCTTGCAGGCTAGTGTGGTTATTTGCATTATGACAAGAAACCTTTCCGAACATTCCAGTCACGTTTCTTCCTTTTTCTGCCTGTCCGGGACTTCCTTTTTTCTCTCGCTTCCCACCAAATGAACCATGGGACGTTATTACTAAAAGTTACTGCTTGTACAAGAACCCAGAGATGTCTATCCACCTTCTGTGTTGCAGCTCTGGTTCAGGAGAGTTTCTCTCTCCAGATTGTGAGAGCTGCTAGGTAGCTATTTCTCAGTTTTCTCTTTGTTAAAAAGCAGTCAAACAGAGCCACAGAGACCCTTCATTCTCCATACCTTGTTAAAAGCTGTATCTCTTGGTGCGGAGCAGGAGAGGCTTATTATACACATAAGAGGCAGTGCCAGAAGATGTCTAGCTTGTGTCCACCTTCTGTTATGTTAAAGCTTAGGAGTGAACAAAGATCCTTAAAACTACATACGGGAACCTTAGCAACCTTACCTTTACAAGGTATGATCATATCTTGCAAAGGTATCACCGAACTGTGATAGTTGTTTATAGCCTTGGTTCTGCAGATGGGGCTGGGAATGCTTCCCTCCTCCAGTCCTTCATAGAGCACAGATGGATCCCACAAAGCAGGAAGGAAATCCTCCTGTCTTCCAGATCCTCTCCAAGGAGACAAGATGTGTGTGGGAAGCATCTAGGGCTCATTAGAGACAGAAAGGTAGTTTGCCACTGATAGCAGGAGATAATTTTCTTGGTGGCAGGAGAGAGAATTTTTGAGAGAAAAGGGAAGAAACTCACCATGGGAGGAATGTAAGTGGGAGTCCAGGCATGTCTGCTTTTTGCAGATTCTTGGTTTAGTTTGTGGAAGATAGTAGGCTTCAAACAGTGATTAAAGGAGGGGAAGACCCAACAGAGTCCATAGATCAAGGAGTAACAGAATGCTTTCAGAAAGCTGCTTCCTTTAGAAAGATGAAGCAACTAGCAGTCTTCAAATACAGAGAATTTCTGCTTCTAAGGACAGTAATTTTCAAAGCTATTAAGCACTGGCTAGATTCCAGGATTTCAAAAATAAATATGGGGCTTTGACACTTTAGGAAGTTGATTTGTTTATAAAAGGAACCTGTATTTTGTCTCCTACTCTTGAAGAGGGTAGAAAGGTTTTCAGGAACATTTGTGACCAGCCAAGCTTTAGAAAAAAATATCCAATCCACCTCAGAGTTGGACTGCTTCTCCATGCCTGTCTTCAGAGTGATTTCAACCATGATTAAGATTTCCAATTATATTATAGCTGGAAGGATAAAGCACATCAATGAAAGTGGAACCAAACTGCAAAGCAACCTGAGGACAATAAAGAAGCCAAGCCACAGGGAATGAGAAAGATATTCACTAGTAAAAATATACGCTGTTATGAAGTGCCTTTCAGTTCTGCTTCTCAGAGCAAAATGCACATTCCTATTCTTTTAATCTGGAAGGAACTGAGGCACTAAACATTGAAATGACATAGGGAAAGGGCAAATGCAAAGAAACATGTTGTAAACATGGAACATAAAGACATGATATTTGCCATGGAAAACTGTGTTGGAAGGCAATTTTCAGTGATGAAGCTATGTATTTCTTATTTGCTTTCATTTTTTAATGGAACAGAACTACACTTTTCAGTATTTCTCTAGGAAGTACAATTCTGGTGGGAGGAATAGTAAATTTAGATTATTGCAAATATTTTGCATTTATTTTTCTGTTTCAGAAAGTAGTACAGAAACAGGATAAATAAATATTTCACGGAAAAAATGAAATTCTTTATTCAGAAAAGACTGCAACATGACACTTTGACATTAAACTCCTCCCTTTTTCTTTCTTTTTGAAATAATATTCAGCAAAATCAACACAGTTTAGCAAAGTATTTTTAGTTTTGTCAGAACCATATTTTCTGACAGAAAATGGTTTTACTAAAATTTTTTCTAACCAACTCAATTTCAGAGCCATATATCTAGACTATCCTTCTGCTAATGCAGAATTGTCCCCTGCAGTATATTTTACCAATGCTTTGTCCAGCCTTGCTATAAATGTCTCAGACAATGAGACTCTCACTGAAAGATTACTCCGTAGTCTAATAGATCTGTCAGAAAGATTTTCCTGAAACTCAGACTGTATTTTCCTTGTCTTAATTTGGGATGTCGCGGAGCAGCTCATGAAATGCAAGCGTAGTAAATCACTTGAACCAGATGGTATTCATCGGGGGGTTCTGAAAGAAATAAAGTGCGAAACAGGGCGGATACTGGCAATAAATCATTAAAAATAGCAGCTGTTCCCTTTAAAAGGCAAAATCCAGCCTGATGCCTGTACTTAGAATAAAAGTAATTATTCTTTTTTAACTGAATAAAAGATCAATTTCAAGAATTGCAGCCTGATGAGCTTAATCTCAGCTTCAAGGAAATCTACTAACAATCTGACTATAGTCTAAGTATTAGATGATTATAATATTAGACCAAGCTATGGCATCTCCCACAGGGGCAAATAATGGCTCTCTAGTGTGAGAGAAATCTTTGGAAGAAAAACAGCCACAATTGTATAGGAAATTCCAGTTTAGAAAAATTTATAACTGAATGGCTCTAACTTTCCTGGATTTTTTAAAAAAGCTTCTGGAAATGAGTTTTCAGGAAAGGGGTCCATTGGAGGGGGCGTTTGTTATTACAAAGCTGGATAATGTAAATGAAGGCTCCCAATGCTAACAGGAGCTAATGACTGGGGAGGCAGCAGGGAAGGAGTTTATCACACCAGGTGTCCAAAACTGCAGTAGTAATGTCTGTAATGATAAGGTTTTTATTTTACTTTAAAATGCAATGTGCTTACATTACAATAGGCAAGGCGAAGGAAATACACCTTGAAATGGAGCATGAGCGAGTTATGGTTTGTAATGTTCCTTAGGTCTGGTGGCAACCCTTTCTTCTCCATGGCATCCAAAAGAATCTTTTATCTCAGCCAGTAACCATAGGAAATTTGGTGCATCCTGCTTACTTTGGATGAATTTTCCATCAGTGGAATTTAAATAGCAAACAAACCTTTCCCTGTGAAGTTTGTGAAAATTATCTCATAGGTAACTGAAAATGTAGCACAAGAAGGGCATATTTCTGTTTGCTTAGGAAGCAGGTATTTATATTACAAAGCAGAAGCAAGACAAATTGGTATTTCCATATAGAGGTGAAGAATTACATTTATTATTATTCAGATCTTATCTCCAATTGTGTTCAAAATTTAGCCGGTATTCCTGGGGCTAGAACCACCTGCTCAGAAAACCTCACCGATTAGTGTTGCATGAGCAAGTTACAGGAACACAGTTGTGAGCATAGATAGTGAAAGTGGTCACAGAAAGAGGAGCACACACTCAGCAAAAAGCTGCCGGGAGCTGTATAAAAAGCCAGAAAGGACTGACAGCTTTAAAAGAATTATTCATTCATCTGAATGCTTTGGGCAGGGAAAAAAAAACATCATTTGTTTCTTTTCTGCTGTGTCACTGTGGTGCCTACTTCATCCATTTGGTTTTCCTCTCTTTCAGTCTCACTTATGGTGGCTCCATCCATCCTGTCCTGCTATATCTGTGTCAGAAGGATCAGCCATCAAGGGTATCTGCAAAACCTCACTCCTGACATTCACTTTGTCTTTTGTAGGCATCACACATTCAGCCCTGGCTCAGGCTGCTTACATATCACATATCCCATTTGCATTTGCATTAGATAGAGTCTAAGCCCCCGTAGAAAGTACCCTGGAATCCCTGCGTGGGAGGACTGGATCTATTTTCTACACATGACCCAGGAGGATATAGCTGAAGGCCTGCCTTATTCCTACTGCAAGGGCTTGGAATGAAGAGATTCTTGCAAATACTGGCTACACCAAAAGTCTTCCTTGAGCAGCCCTGGGAAGCTGCCCCAGAGCCAGCACCAGCACTGTCCCTACAGCAGGAATTTTAACTGTGGTTATTTTGACTTCAAAGCTGTCAGCAGATGGAGCTGAGAACTCCACCTGGGCATGTAAGGATTGTTGCTGAAGTCTTTGAACAAAATTTTGTATCTGCTTAACTAGAAATATACCCACAGGTTTTTCTCACTACAACCTCTGTATTCTACAACAGTATTTTTTACTGTTCAAAACACTCATTGAAAGACAGACTCTTACAGCTTTCCTCTGGCTGAAGAAACCCTTATTTCACAAGTATTTTGGCATAGCACTGTTATGTTTTACACCTGCCTGCCCTTCCACAAAGTGCAACAGCTACAGAGTCTCAGGCAGAGGTGTAGTTGAGACCCTGTCCCTGTATCACCTTGCTTTAGGACTCCTGCACAAAGGAGCAGTCTTAGGCAGCTGACTGAGGCACCCTTCCCACTACCGGCTGATGCCCAAATGCAAATCTCTTTAAGTAAGAAATCCAAATTCTGGGCCACTGTCCATACAAATCTGAGCGTATTCTGTCTGGATTTAATAGTATTAGCACCGAAATCCGCTTGTGAGGGAACTGGACAGGATAAAGATGAGAATTCCGTTCCTGTGATTTTTCACTAACAGGGCTAAATCTTAAGCTAAAAAAAAAAAAAAGAAAAAAAAAGAAAAAACTCCTCAATCAAAGACTTCAATTTATTTTGCCAAGTGTAACAAATCATGTGAGTGACCTGAAGCAGGTGTGCTCTGCAGTCTTCATGCAGTCCTAATGTCTTGATTATCCTGAGTGAGAGATGCACTGGGGTGCTCCTTATGCTGTTCACACCCAGGTTTCTCTCCAGTCTGCAAGGGGATGCAGCCCCTACAAGACCAGGAGGCAGCCAGGGTTTACACTTATTGCCAGGACTGCAAAGTGCACCACAGAGCAAAGAGACGACCATTGCGATTCAGATTGATCCTTATTTTTATCTCATCTTTTCCTTCCAGTATTATAATTATAAGGCCTTCAGCAGAATTTGTTTGATATGCAGTGGGCTCCCAGAGCAGCATCAAAGTCTGAAATAGCCTCTCTGATTGAAAGCTATTTCTGGAAGACTATGAAACCACTCACTCAAAAACTTTGAGATCAGCTTAGAAATCACGATTTCCTGAAATATAATACATTTGTTTTTCTTTCCATTCCTCTCCCTTTGAGGTTTGCATATTTACAGAGTAATTCCTATACAGTGAGTGCCGCATAAGCATCTCTTTCGCATTGCTGTAGGAGCTCAGGCTGTAAGAAGAGCTGTAGATATTCATAGTTTACCATAAAGTGGCTTTTGTTCCCTCTAATGATTTTTTGCATTAATTATGCCCTGCTTCTCGGAGATGCTATCTGGAATTTCTACCAAGCTATCATGGAAAGCGGTGGATGTGTAAGACAACTGGTAATCAGTTTTTTGGGACATAAAATGGATTCTTCCTGGTGACTAGATCCATGGTAGGCTGTTGAGGATGATATATCGTCCTGCTGTCAATTTTGATTTAGAACTAAATTGTTCATATTGGACTATGTCATTGCCTTAATAATTAGCATAATTTTAATGTGCTACTTTGCCAACATATTACCACCACAATACAAAATCTTGTTGATTGGTGTCTCTTTGAAGGTTGCTCCCAGAGTTGTCCCATCATTTCCTGCCAGGAAACTTACTATTGTTGGCTTGGAGTACTGTGGTAATGAGGTCCCAGTTTGGTATGGCTAACCCCCACTTATCTCAATGTAGAGCAAGGTCTCAGACCCAAAATTCTTCAGAGTTTAACATACAATACACAAATATGGTGAAGACGTCACCGTTTTCAAAGACGCAGAAGAAATCTTTTGTTAGAAAAAAAGAGATAAAGACTTCCAATATAAGGATTATATCATGTGAAAGGAAAACACTGTGCTTTTTCTCCCCTTTTTGTAGATAAAACATTAGTGGATAAAATAGGGGATCATATTCCTCTTTTGAAAAACTTACTACTTAGAGATTTGAAGAAAAATCAATGTGACATTTGAATATACTTTGAAGTTCTCTCACAGCTTGAAACTTCACAACTTTTGTCTCTCCCTTTTTTTATCAACCATATTCATTACATTTCCATATAAAGCAGCCTGGTTGTTAAATACCATCTCTCTTCCTCTTGCTCTTTTCCTCTTGCTCGCTCTCTTTTTTTCCAGTTCCCCGCCTCCTGCCACTTTGCTCTCCAGGAGTAGTGAACACTTTCTCTCAAAGGTAGTGACACACCATTCAATTAAAGCTCTGGCCTTTGTAAGGACAGATAATAACTTTGATCGCTGCATTTGTATAATTAAGGGACAGGCCTCCGATTTAAAGGGGCTCCTTGTTTGCCTTTGAAATGGCGAGAGCATGATGAGTTTTCTGCAACACCAGCACGGTAGGAAAGTCCCAGTCTCCTTTGGTGTCACATCTATCTGCGTCCCCCAGCCTGCTCGTCCCCTGTCCCAGGGATGACGATTAGGCAGCCCCCCTGCTGGCTGCAGATGGAGTGAAGCGGAGCGATAAGGCGAGCTGCCTTCCTCCCCTGCCTCAGATCGGCAGAGGCAGAGATCTTCTTCATAGGCAGCCCAAGAGTAAGCCGTTTAAACAAGCGTGCAGGAAATATTGGGGTAATTACCAAGCACAGGGAGGGGGTCTCCAGCTATCAGCAGCATTGAGAATGGATTCGAAAACTCGCTTGGCAGATTAATTGATCCTTTTTCTGCAGCCGGTCTTTTGAAATAATTCTCACAGCAGCTCATAGCCGAAAGTTCGGAGAGTGCAGTGTGCTGAGGAGAGGCATCCTCACCCACAGCCATGCATATTTACTAGCATCTGCATCTGACTTTCTTCTCCGCCAAAACATTAAGAATTTTAGCAATAATTCATGCTTGGTAAATTTGTTTTCTGTAATAAGATCAAGCCCACAAAGAGAGAATGAAAAGCAGTGCCGCCTGCGCTTCCTTATCGGCAGCAATGCCGGTTAAGTGCTCTGATCACAGGAAGCTGCTCCAAGGCGCTCCTGTCCACTGCTTAATTCAGCTTACTTAAAAGACACTTTGCCACAGTTTTAATTTTCAGTTTCACACCAGCGAAGCAGGTTGCCAGCTCAATGGAGCAGGGGTGACCAGCGGGCCCCCACAGAGAGTGGACAGTCTCCTCTCAGTCCTGGCAGGCCACTCAAGTGGAACATCAGACAAGTGGCAGGTTTGTGGCTGGGGAGATGAGGACCAGCCTCTCGGTTGCCTCTGCCCCTGCCCTCACTTTTCCCAGCTGGTGGAGTAGGGAAACTGGCAGCGAAGACCTTGATCCTGTACCTGCTTCTCACATTTGCCCGGTGAAGGGTGCACCATTGGGAGGGAAATGGCACACGGCGCGTTCGCAGCAGTGCGTGGGGGTCTCCTCTGTAGCTGAGTTTGTACGTTAGCATGTGTTTTGTGTGTAAAGCAGAACAGTACGGGAGAGGAAGGAGGGTTTATAAGAGCTACGCCCTGTTACTTTCCTGGCTGATTAATATTAATTGCACACTTCAGGAAAATAAAATACTGTTCTGCGATTTAGATGCTGTGTTGCAGAGAGGATTTCAGAACTCTTTATTAGCACTGTCCTAGCAACTTGAGATAAAGCAAGTGACAGAAATGTCCTGATCTAATTTTGAGTACCTATATTTGTTCAGAATGATCTAGTATCTTGGCAGTTTCTGTCAGGACACCTATCAATTCAGACTGCATTTAGTCAGCACACAGGTAAATTGCTATCCTACTAAAAAGCAGTGAACAAGGCAATTAAAATCTATATATATTATGGTTGCAGCTTCTTCATGCAGGAGTAGAAAGTTATTGTAGAAGGTGTCTTAAAGCCAAAAACTTAAATGTTGCTGTGTGTTTTCCCTGTCTCCATTTTTTCCTGCCAATATTGTTGGTACATCTGTGAGTGTCATATCCCTCACTCCCAAAACACCATGGGCCAGACTTTGCAAACATTTGCGTGAGGGAGGTTATGTGATGGCATTATGCGGGTTCAAAAGACCAAAGACTCACATCATTCGCAGCTGGGCAGATGTCTGTTCTGCCACTAATGTGTACACGCCTCTTTTGCAGGCACATGCACAGGCATCCACATGGAAAGTCTGCAAGTGCTTGAATATTCAGGATCACACTACAAGGCCCTGACTTCTACATAATGCTTTTAGTAATCCTTATTTCTTGTTTGGTGTTAAGAAGTTTTCAAACAGAAAATACCTTTTAGCATCAGAAGATGGTCTTAATAAAATTTCTGGGATTACTGTCACTGTGTGCCCATACACCTCCATCTTTCTGCACTGTAAAATGGTGGGAAACACATCTGGCTGATTTCACAGGGTCTCATTCAAGCATTCTCATGTGTTTCAACCCACAGGTCTCATATTCTTTCAGCCTTGGATGGTGTGACAGTAGAAAGAATGCCAAATCTCATTTGGCATTACTGAATTTCACCTTTTCTCTACAGTGCACAACAGAAGGGTCCAGACTCACCCGATTCAACTGTGCTTCATTTTGCAACCTGGTTTACCCTTATTTCTCAGGGACTGGTATACCTACAGATTTAGAAATGACAGGGTATCTTTTTTCCTACCTGTCTTCAGCCACAGTTCAGTGGACAACAGACAGCAAAAGCAGTTATCTGCCCAGGTGAAGGGCTGAGGAGGTCTCAGCTGCTCGAGTTTGCTCGGAGTGTAATGGCAGTCAGAGGATCTGACTCCGTAAGGCTGCCACAGACTGGGAAAGCACAGAGAACTGCCCTGAAATACACCAGCCTCGAGTATTACAGACATATTTACAACAGGCCAGTGTGAAAAATGTCTTTAGTTGCATATTGTTTAAAATCTACTTCTCTGTAACTGTGCAGATGACTGTTTACAAGGAAACGTTCCTAGACCCCAGAAAGGGGCCCATGGTACTGCTGCACTGAGCGCTTTGAATGCACCCTTGCTGACAATGTTGCACACATGGGAGCTGGTTTTGTTTTGGAAAGAGCACAGCCTATCTGCAGTTCGCACTCTGTCATAACGTATGTGAAAGTAATATCCTAAGGTAAGCATATATAGCATAAAGGAAACCTTTTGTGCAGGGCACATTCTTGAAATTAATCTATAGCTCTTGAAATGTACCCGTTCCGAGGAGAAGAAACAGGCTTGAAAGCACTCCAAAGAACCATGTTGACACCACAGCTGCTGTTTTTAATACCCCACTGTGCAGGGCAGCATCCTGAAAGAGACTAAAAGCCTCTGTCCATCTACTCATGCCAGATCCAAAGCAGGTGGCTGTTAGAGCTGTGTTTTTCCTGTTGCCAGGTTTTCTTCTGGGGATCCATCACAGAGTCAAGGGCGGTCTCCAGTGGGACTTGCACCAATTGTTTACTTTATTTATATTTAGCTAATTAAGTGATAATCCTAAAATATCAAGACACATGTGAAGTAATAATTATTACTCACTAAGCACAAACTGAGCAAATTGTTTGTTTGTTTTGTTTTGTTTGTGCCTAAAGGTAATACATCTGCCTCTCCAAAGGCTGTAAAACTGCTGATTGAAAGTTGCTCAGTTCATCCTGGGATGTAATTCTGCTGGCAAAACTGGAGTTATAGACAAGATGAGTATGGCCCACAGAAAAAAAAAGAGTTCTTGTTTCAGGGAAGGCATATATTACCAGAATCTGAGGGCTGGACTCAGCTGTGATGTCAATAATTGTTTTAAGTTGCCTGTCTATGTTAAGTGTCGGAAGGGCCATAACTCCTGGTTACAGAAGAGATTCAGAGATGAGTGGGACAGCTGTAACAGCTCAGCATCTCTGGAGGCGTGTGACGATCTCCTGGTGTGGCTGCTCCAGAGGCACTTTCAAGAGGTAAACCAGGAGGATGTGCCCCACCATGGACTTTTTCCCAACCTGTTGTATGATCAGAGAGGAGTACTGAACTGAACTGACCTCCTCCACACAAACATGTTTTGCTGTGGTGGTGTCTGCATGGAGGAGGTTGACCTTTGTGTTCAGGCCTTTCATATGGTCAGGCCAAGTTAAATAAAATGAGGTTCTTAACACTCCTTGAGTAGGCAAAGCAAGTATAAAATGTGATAGGACACACCTAACTTACATTCTCAAACTTTTGTATAACCAGCAAGGTTGTAAAGTTGCCGCTTTTTAATTTTTAGTAACGCTTTGATACCTCTGTAGTCTCAGGTTCATTCCCAGGGTTAAATAAAGCCTAGTACAAGGTTCTCAACACTGACAGTAGTGGGATCACCATGTGGAAGTGGTGGGAAAGCTCTTTATACTGGAATGGCAGTAATTTGCAGCCACCTTGCATGGAAGTAACATTCCATTTCTTCTTCCTTTTCTCTTCTGTGATGTCTTCACTGTCTTGGAAGAAGGATGACTGAGGAGAGATATCTCAGAGGTCTATTAAACCATATGGGGCTTATAAAGGGTAAACAGGGATCAGCTGCTCACTGAGTCTTCCAGCACAAGACACCAACCTGCGTGGTCAGATGGCAGGTTCAAAACAAAATTTTGCATTGGTCTGAGGGACAACTGTGCAAGTTCATTGGAAAGAGATTTGTCAAGGGTTATTAAATACAAAGGCTCCGAACCACAGAGAGAGTAGCCTATGAAGCCTGCAAACTTCTCTGTTCATACACTATTCTTCAGGCACTTACAGTTAGCTGCTATCTGAGATGGGATGCTGCACTAGATAAACTTGTTATCTGACCCACCATAGTTGTTCTTGTTTTGAGCCTTTTTATTTTTATCCCTTTCTCATGTTTTGTTTTAGAACACTGTGACTGGAGTTGGGAAGTTTTGGTCGTGTGAGAGTGCTCTTGCAGGAATACTAGCTCCTGCAGCAATACAAACGTGGTGGGCTTTAGTTGTAAATTATGCATTACTGCAATTCCTTTGATTTATATTAAATATTTTAATAATCAAATAAGAGGAAAAAGTTACTTTTCTCTTTGACCATATGTGATGAACTCAAACTGGAGGAGTTCTAGTTTTTAAAAAAGAAGAGCTAAGGCCGTAAAGCCATTTAATTACATTGTTTTCCCTATTATCCTTCCCTTTTGTTTCTAAATAATTTATCAGTTGAAGTTACTCTGTGTGAAAGCTAAAGGAACCTTTTCTCAAGTCAATGAGGACAACCGTATATGATTGTTACCGCTTTAGATAAACTGCCATAGAAAATAACCAACCTTATATGCATGGCAACTATTTTAGAGCCATCTTAGTAAAATGAATATAGAAGGATCTACAAGATGGATGGGTGAGCTGAGCAGAAGCAAGTCTTTCAGTCTTTTTAAACGGGATGGTTAGCTCACTGATAGGTCAGGAACTTGAAACCATGTTGTGCAAATGAGTTTGCAGGATTGGGACCTCAGCTAACAAGCAGTGCAGGAGTTAAGGAAAAAAATCATGCTTCATTCTGCCATAATAAGGTTAAAGAAAATGTGAAACTGAGTTTTTATAACATCAAAGATTTTAAAAGAAAAAGATGAGGTAAGAATATAGCAGAAGAAAGAAAGAAAAAAACCAAGCAGAAGAAATCTGATTAGAAACACACACACACAATGTAACAAGGAGATGTTTTCTATTTTAAAGTTAACTTAAAAATAATTATGTACGTCTTTCAAATTTGTAGTGGGTCATTTTTTTCATTATTGTAGTCTCCACCTCTTGAATCATGGAATGCAAACCTGTTACTTGAGATTCAATGATTTGTTTAAAAGGACAGTCTCAGCTTTGTGGGCTCTTTGCAGTGACTCATACAAAAAAGTTGAGTTTTTGACAGATCCTGGAACAGAAGGCCTGCTTCTTTAGTGTAATGGATAGTCCTTTTGCTCTCATTTGTTTCTGAAAAGCTGCTGCCCATCCCGTTCCTCTCTGCCCTCACCCCTGCCTCTTCTTGGATCATTTCCAGTCTCAATTTCAAGTCTCTGTGACAGCTATTTCAGGTAAGCACTGCCTTCCAGTGTACTGCTGGCTCACTGCAGACAAAAAAAGCAAGCAAGAAAAAAAAATAAATAAGAAAAAGGGCAAGACTGTTTGGAAGGAATTTTCCTATTACTTTTACTGGTAGTTGCCTTGAGAATTATTGGTAACAGTAGTATATAGAACATTTTTAGGACATGTTAAGTCATCAGCAGTGTCTTTTAGATTACTGCGTTTGACCACACAATTCGATGTGGAAGCCATGTTCATGTATCATACATGCCTATAAATTGCAGACCATCTTCCTGCAAAGTAGGATATAGGTAGGAGAGCAATCACTTACAACTCTGACAGAGTACCTCCAGTGAAGTCCAAATCCCTTGCTGGGTACCATTTTAATTCCAGAGAATTCTCACTGGATTTCTCTATTGGCAGAAGTGGCCAGCAGGTTTTCACAACATCTTTCCTGTAGAAAGATTTCACAAAGGTGGAATTGGAGACATGACAGAAAACCCCTTTTCTTCGGCATTTAAATTTAAACAAGCCCTGTTGTCTCTACTCAAGACCAATTTTTTTAAATACAGGTTTTCAGAAGCCGTTTGTCTCACCTGGCTCACAGGCACTGATATCCTATTTCCACTTGGTTTAAATAACCAAAATAATGCATGAATGCTGTTTAGGGTCAGGGAAAGCAATAGGGGCAAAGGCAGGGAGCTATCCAATTTCATCCTCAGATTTCCTGGTCTTGTATTTGATCTCTGTGAGGTTGGACATTTCAGTCTGCTTCACTGTGCCATACCTCACTCAAAATAAACCAAAATAAACCAAAACAAGTCAGCTTTCCCTTATCTATAGTACTAAAACCTGAAGATGTATCAGTGTGGGCATGTCAGAGAATATTCTGCTTTATAAAACCTGCTTTGCAGTGAAGAGTGTGATGAGGTGGCTCTGCAGTCCCTGAACCTCTGCTTTTTATTTAGCTAAGAGCCAGACCCCCCACAGTGTCTGCTTTGGGCCAAATAGTAAGGAGATCAATCTTGCAATGTATGCAGTTAGGACCTATAAAAGTATCTGGGTAAACACTAGCAATCTCCTCATATAAAAGACAGATAAAGGTAATTAAATAGGCTGAACAGTGCATACTTTCCCCTCCACCAGCAACACTGAGTACTTAAATCAGTTGGGATCCTGATGTGCCGCTAAAGAGCTTAGTCTGCCCAGTTTATGCTTTTTATTCATAACTTACACCTTTATGCAGAGTTGATAATTTCCTAATAAATAGTGAATTAAACAACATTATACCTGTCAGACAGTTGCACATAACTAGATACACTATTACATGAAAATGATTGTGTATTCTCCATTTTGGGAAGAAAATGGTGTGTGCCAGATTAATGAGGTTATGAGCAAGTGAGCAGAATAAACTAGTAAAATGGAATTAAGCCATTTAGCACTCCATAAAAACAGGAACATATAAAAAAGTACTGCAAACCACAGAGTGCAGTTAGTTACCAACCCCAGCATGTCAGTAGGACTTAAAGGGGCACTCATTTTTTTTCTACTTCCAAGGCAAAAAAATATTCAAATCACTCTAAGGTTCTAAAGCTGCCCATCTGTGTCCCATCCCTATTGTATATTGTGCCCCTCCCTGTACCCACCACTAATGTCTTCAGCAGGAGGAGGACATTTTTAAAGAAACCATGGAGGTTTTTTCCCCTCTTTCCAGCTGCACTCACCCGCTTCTTCAACTATTGTTACTGTGTTCTCTCTTATACAGCAGGAGATATAAACTCATCAGGATGCAAACACACCAACCAAAATTGCTAGTCTGTGACATACTTTGGTTTTTTGCTTCTGCAAAAGTCACTTCATCAGGGATGCCTGGACAACTGAGCCCTAGGAAGAGCAGTACTGCATCTAGAGATGGCAAAAGGGAGTTAATATGTGCTCATTTTAGGACTGAAACAGACTCTCAGAGATAACCCACAGCAGCTGCCATTCAGCAAAGATATTTTCACTGCAGAGAACAGACATTTCAAATAGTTGTTGTCTATCAAAGGTTGTAAAAGATTTTCATTATGCATAAAGCCATTCTAAATGCCACCATGTAAGAAGAAAGGGATCAAAGAGAGAGAGCTTAACACGCTTGCAGGATGTGTTAGATTCCCTCTAGTGGCTGATCTTCCAGAATTTAATGAATTACTATTGCCAGGAGCTAATGCAAATACAGTCACTCATTTAGCTGAAGTGGTAGATGTTCAGACCATGCAGATGATACCTGTGGGGAATCACAGTAAGGCACAGAAAGGGAAGAGGCGGGAGAGAGGAATTAGTGTGTTAGCAGAGAGAGAACTGCATCCAGGAAGGGAACTTCTGGGAGAGACATAGGATATGATGTGTCAGTGGTGGCTTAAAGTGACAGATCAATGGCTCACATCCTACAGAAAACTGGATGCAGTGATAGTCTGAGGATTTACATTCATCATGATAACAGACAATAGCGGTGAACTTCAGTAAACCCAGAAAATTGTTTAGCAAGTTCTCATAAGGAGGAATTCAAACGCAAAGCAGAGAGTTGGAAGTTGCTAGGGGAGAGAACACAAAAAAGCCAACCAGAAAACTGTCTATCCTAATGTGAAGAAAATAGAGTGGTTGTAGTAAAACACCAGAATGCAACACCAGGAGCTCTTGAATGACATGAAAATCAAAGAGAAACCATAAGCAGAAACAAAGTGCTGGAGGCTGAGTATAAAAAACACATGGGCATGCATAGACAAGACCAGCAAGACTAATGAAGAAATTGAATTACAACTAGTGATGGATATAAGGAGCAACATAAAATTTCTATAAATGTAGTTCCTTTATGGGAGACAGAGAAAAATACAATCTCTTGCCTAATGGAGACAGGAGCAGAAACATTCAGCTATATTTTTCTTTTTTAATTTTAAAAAATAATGATTTTTTAAATTAAATTTTTAGATTAAAATATGCAGCTCTGATATGATTAACAGCAGTTAATAAGAGGACAAGAACTGACCAAATAGTCAAATATCAGGTCAAATAAGACAGATAAGTTTAGTGTGCTGCAGTCATTAGGTTTGCTGAAATATACCCTTGGAGTATTTAAGGGATTAGGACAAGCAGTTGATGGGTAGTGTTTAATACTCTGAAAGGACGGGTGAGTTCCAGACCTTTGCAAGAGGGACAGACATAACGCTTACTTTTAAAAAGAAGAAAATGAGGAATAGAGGAGAAAGGGAATTAGAGACTAACACACTGAATTTCTCTACCTTAGGAGAGTGGAAAGATCTTTCCAGCACTGAGAGGTTGCAGTGAAAAGACACAGCAAGCACGGATTAATCAAGAACGAATCACATTGAAACAATGTTTTGTTGAACAGTATTGCGGTTCCAGTGGGTACTGCAAGGAGGAAAAGGATGTGTTATATCCCCATTTCAGCGAGGCTTCTGGCCCATTCCCACATGTCATTCTTGTAAGCAGTCTAAGAAACTGTGGTCCAGGTGAAACTGCAATCAGGGTGACGCACAACTGAAATCCATGTCATAACATTCAAAAAAGACTAGTGCAAAGAGCTGCATTTAGGACTGAGAATCCCATCCATCCACAAATGGGAACTAGGGACTAACTTGCTGCTCAGTTACATGGTGGTAGGATGACCTGGAGCTTGTAATCCTGCATTCTGGGGATTATGCACCAAATGTGAGTCACCAAAGCAATACTGCTTGCCTCACAGAAAGTTTGCGCTTCCTGTGAGGCTAGCTGTTTCTAAAGTCTTATCTCTCAGTGTTAAAGAAACACGCAGGTCAGTAGCAGTTGTGAGTCAGTTGTGCAGAGAATCACAGAATCATCGAATCGTTTAGGTTGGAAAGGACCTTTAATATCATCAAGTCTGACTGTTTAATCTGACACTGCCAATTCTGGCACAATGTGAGGCTATTTCCTCTTGTCCTGTTGCTTGTTACTTGGGAGAAGAGACCAAAACCCACCTGCCTACAACCTCCTTTCAGGTAGTTGTAGAGAGTGATAAGGTCTCCCCTGAGTCTCCTCTTCTCCAGGCTAAACAACCCCTGTTCCCTCAGCTGCTCCTCATAAGGCTTGTGCTCCAGACCCTTCACCAGCTTCATTGCCCTTCTCTGGACACACTCCAGAACCTCAGTGTCTTTTGTGTAGTGAGGGATCCAAAACTGATCACAGGATTCAAGGTGCAGCCTCACCAGTGCTGAGCACAGGGAAACAATCACTTCCCTTGTTTTGCTGGCCACACTGTTTCTATTGCAAGTCAGGATATTGTTGACCACCTTGGCCACCTGGGCACACTGCTGGCTCATGTTCAGCCGGCTGTTGACCAACACCCCCAGGTCCTTTTCCACTGGGCAGCTTCCCAGCCACTCTTCCCTGAGCCTGTAGCGTTGTGGGGGGAGTTGTTGTGACCCAAGTGCAGGACAAGGCACTTCCTTCTTGAAACTCATCAATTGGCCTCATCCCATTGATCCAGCCTGTCTAGGTCCTTTTGTAGAGCCTTCCTACCCTCAAGCAGATCAAGACTCCTAAATGTTCCAAATTCTAGTCCAAAGACTATGCTGACTTTTTGAATATATGGTCTCCCTTGGCTTCAACTTCTTACTCATAACTTATTTTCAGACCATGAAGATTGACCAGTCCGTTTTTAATCAAATAGCCTGACCTTGTATGCAATACAAACCTTTCCTGAGTTAATTCTTGTCTTAGTTAACTAAAGAAACTCTTTTAGAGTAACCCTCAAACCTATTTTTAATATTTCTAAATTTAAGTCTAACACAGATCTTTTAGAATTCTGTGATTAGAAGAAGTGTTAACTCAATTTCTACTCTTTTACTTCTGAATATTGTTACATTACTTCATTATCAAAATTTTCTTTCCTGTTACTCAAAAGCTCTGATCAAGTTATCCCTTAACCTGTTTGATGAACTAACTGCATGGCTGTCCTGGAGTTTAAAGGCTTGGTTTCCAATCCTGTAATGATTCTCTGTGATTTTCTCTGAACCCTCTCCAATTTATCAACATCCCTGATGAATCACGGACACCGTATTTCATCATAAACTTCCAAACATGAAGCACTAGTGCCAAATCCAGACTTAATATAATTCCCTTCTGCTTGCTTGCAGAATGGTTGCCTACAGAAATTCTCCTGTTTATTCTTTCAGGGACTGTACCATCTCTTTTGGATGCAGAATCATGCCAGCACTCATGTACCGTTTATTATCCATTATGATTCCTAAATGCTTTTTGGAGTCCCTGAAGTAAACTCTCCCTGTCCTGTAAGTGTGTCTTACACATCATATTCCTGGATGTATTCCTTTACATGTAGCTGTATTATAGCACTTAGTGTTTGCTCATTTGTCTAACCTAGCAGGTGAGTTTTTTCTGTATCAGCCATTTTTCTGGTTTAGCACTTCTCCATTCTTAGGCATCATCAGTAGCAAAGATTATGATTTTCTCTGGTCTTCCTGATCATTTATAAAACTGCTAAACACATAAGGGCCAAAACCTGATCACTGTGGGGCTTTAATAAAACCTCAGTCTATCATCGATGAGTCTCTGGTTTGAATCCATTAAATATATGCTTTTCCATCTCTAAATTCTTGATCAAGATCCTACACCAGCCATCAAATCATCTTGACTAGACACTGTATCTTGTTTGTGGTTTACTGATGGGGTGGATGCCAGTCTTCAGATGACACTGCTGTGAACTAAGTGAAGTGGTGCTAAGGACTTTGTAATCAGAAGCAAAAATTGTACTGTAAGTGAGAATTACTGTCTGTTGGGTGAGGGTTCAATAATTACATTTTAGTGTTGCAGTGCGGCGGTACCTTTCTTGAACATCCTGCAGAGGTGTTTTGGGTTTTTTTGTGGGCTTGTTTTATTTTATTTAAAATCAGTTTACTTACATTGGCCACCCAGTTCTGAGTCAGAGTATGAATTTGCCTTATGTATTTCTTGTGCCTTTTTATCTGCTAGAACTTCAGGCATTACCCTCAAGTAGAAAATGTATTTTAAAACGGTCATCAAAATCCCACTAATATTTATGCAGTTTTCTGAAGAGACTTTGTATTGTTTTCCTTGATCTCTTTAGAACTTGAAAATCCAAATGTTTAATTATACTGGATTAGTTTACATGTACTGATTTTTTATTATATGTATAAAATACCACCATAAACACAGTTACTACTGATGGAACAGAACTCTGAAAAGGGAAGAATTGCTAATATTCCTGCTTTGCAAGCTGACCCATTTTTCACTGATGATTGAAGAGGTAAGGGCCATTAAGTTAACATATATTTACTACTTTGCGTGTCAAATTGTAAACAATTAATTTATATTTGACTTTTATGTTAAGTTCTGAGTTTTGGAAAAGTGATGAGCATTTTCAGTTTCTTCTGAGTGCCTGCAAATGCCTGCAGAAGTGCATGCTGTCATCTTAAGATATTGATAAGGACAATAAGGAGAGCATTGGCAGCATCCCTTTCTTTATTCTATTGTATATAACGTGCTTGTCACACAAAATACGGCATAGTAAGGTAATGACTGCACTGAGTGAGCAAGCTCCGGAGCAGGAGGTGATACCCTGGCTGCTATGTGACTGAAGCAGTTATACTGTTTCTAGGACCTGAACCAGCAGCTCTCCTTGGCTCTGCTTGTGCTGTGCAGTGAGAAGCCAACCTGGGGGTCTCTAACCATCACTGCACTGTGCTGTGCAGTCAAAGCCACAGACAGCGTTTGCAGATTATTCCTCATCTGCTTGTGCATTATTCTGTATCTCCGCTAAGCCATGGCCTCTTGAGGCCCCGGGCAGTATGAGGGTACCTTTATCAGGTGCTATATGAGCAGGGAGACAGGATTTTTCTACCCCCTGCCTAGCAGCGGTCTGTGTGTTTCTTTGGCCAGGCACAGGCGCATAATGGCACAGCTCATGTTCCGGATGGAGGCGACGGGAGAACATGCTGAGAAAAATAATTGAAAATGAAGCTGCATTTAAAAGTAATCAAATTACTCCTTGGGATTAAATTTTTAGAGCCAAATTTTAGCCCTCCTTATTCTACAGTGGTGCCTTGCCAGGACCACATAGCTTGACCCAGCTCCATGCCTGGGGAGAGTTCACTACTTTTCTGAGTAAATAGAACATATGAAGCCAGATTCTCATTGCTTTTATGCCCAAGTAAATGCATCGCTTTTTCAATGGAGTCCTCCCTGATTTATACATATGTCCCTGAAAGAAAACAAAAAGACAATGGCTCCACATCTGCTAAACCCATGCTGCTGTCTCTAACTCTGCTCCCAGAGGGCTTAGGAAAGGCACTGGCAATGAAAGATAAGACAGCGTGATTACCTGGGACCTGATTACTTCTTCAGGGATTCTGGACTTGCTCTGTCAGCCAAAAAGTGGACAGTGACCATTAGGATGAAGAGTGTAATTCCACTGTAATACCTAAGAAATGTAAAATTCCACAGCTCAAGAACATTGGGAGATTTATCCTAACCTTCTTGCCCTACTGCCTTTTGCCATCTTACCAGTGAGAGCAGTTACTGAAACACAAGATGAGAAGGAAGCTTTATAGCTCCTGTAAAGAAGCAAGAAAAGGATGTTCAGAGGGCATGGCATGCCTCTGATCTTCCAGTCCACTGCAACTCCTAAGAGTCTAGTCATGGAGCTGTTAGGTTTTGGTGCTCAGAAAAATGAAATCTGCCACTGAGCTGCACTGCCTGGGAGAAGAATCCAAAATGAGCAAAATGCTGCAGGTACCAACCATGAATACAATATTTTGTGGCTTATGTCCCTTAACACACACCTCAGTGACCCTGGACTCTCTCCTCTCTTCCTGGGGTGCGTGCACACACGTGCAACATGGACAGGTATGTTGTAGTGGGACCTCCCTCCTCTGAGTGAGGAGACCTGATTTCCAGTTAACATCCCTGACACCTGCATGAGGAAGTGCCTTGCTTGTACTCAGTGCACCATGCACACCCAGGCTACAGTTCTTAGGTAACAGCTAATGACATGATAATAGGCTATTGTAATGAGGTCTCTTGGCACATAAGCCTGGGTTTCATGTTGTCTTAGGGAGATGCTGTTGAAGAAAATGTGCATTGTGTGTATATACACACACACATATATATTTGCATGTTTATTTCTGTGAATGCTTAAGCAGAGTACAAATTAATAGTTTGAGTTAAGCAAAGAGAAAGAAAACTGTTGAGGACAGTAGCAAGATTCCTTATAACTAACTGTGATAAATACACCAGCCTAAACTCTGTTGCACTGAGGTGTTGCATTATAACATATGTATCTGTCTCACCCATTTCTTATGCTGAGCCGATCAGCATGTTATTTGAAGACTTTTGTGTCATATATCCTACACTGTGTTCTGACAATATCTAGGCACTCCAGAGTGAGTTAAGAATGGACTGACACTTCCAAGACCGTCCCTTGCTGTCAGTTTAGCACTTTCATGTGAAAAATGTCTTCAGAATGGCTGTTTCTTTCCCAGATAACAGACCTGTCTACCCTCACAAGTGACAGCTCCATCCCTTCCACTTCAGAAAACAGAGGGTATCATTAAAATGTTGACATTCACCAAACATTTGTTAAATTTATCATAGCATTTCCTGTTCTCTCTATAGGAATACCATAAAAAGAAAAGAATAAAGGTAAATACTAAGGTCTGGTAAATGTCAAGATTTTAATGGAACCCACACTATCAGAGATCTCAGAACCAACGATTTGCTCAAGAAAAATGTCATTACTTTGCTGTCCAGGTTCTTGAAAATTGGTAGACAGGTTTTACTAAATTTAGATTTGTAGTGCCCCAAGATGAGAGTCACCACATCTGTAGTCTCATTAGAGGACTTCTTCCACAAACGCATCTATCAAAAGTGGTAGAAGTCAAGTAAATGAAATTAGATGCACTGGCTTCTTTGGGAACTTGGTTCAATATTCACTGAAATCAGTGGAATGTTTAAATCAGATACTTGTGCTTATTTCTGGTTTTGCAACCTGCGTTCATAAGTGACAAGGCTATAAACTCTTTTTTCAAGTTGTTTCCAGGATGCAAAAGAACTATTAAGCAATAATGTGTCACTGTGCAATAAATCCATGGGGATTTAGGACTAAAAATAAGCATTCAGGGGCATAAGAATATAGAAGTTGCCAAATCAGATGAGACCCATTCAGACTGGGAATATGGCCACATGCATGACAAGACATTATAGGAAATCATGTACCAGAAGGCTGCAACCACAGAGTAATTTTCTTCCTGCCCTTCTGTAAGATAGAAAGAGCTCTTTGCTTGAAGTATACATGCTTATTTCCTCCCAGGTTTTGTTGCTTTTCTGTATAACTGTGAAAGGTCTTACTGTCTACAAATGAATAAAGTACCTGATGCCAAATTATGGCTTTTTCCCAAAAAGCAGATACAAAGCAGATACCGGGCTCAGCCGTTCTCTCATTAGTCTGATGGCAAAATTCCCATTATTTGTCCTACCATTGGAAGAAATTTTTCTGTTGAGACTTAATTCACCAAAAATGTCACAGAGTCAACCAAAAGGATTTGTGAAGACCTTGTTTGATTTTTAAAACTGTATCAGGTAAAAATGGAGTAAACTTACAAAAGCATGGAAAATTAAAAAATGCATGGTTTTGATTTTCCTTTTCAAAATTGTCTCACTACATCTTAATCTCCTTTTTTTTTTTTCACTGTTAAAAATCATCAAAAAACTTCTTCATTCTTAGTTAACTGAAGTATGCTTACTAGTGAACAAATCTTTAACACTTTTTTTTCTTTTGCCTCTAGATAGTATTTTTGGTTGGTCCAAATTTTCCTTTATACCAGATTTTTAGTTTGACCAATACAGAAAAAATACCAAGATTCAAGTACGACTTTCATCTTTAGCTGTGAAGGACTGGGATTAAGACTGTAGTATCCAAAATGCTAAAAATGCTTTCTGTTGCTGATCACTAATTAAGTAGCCCCTTATCAAAAGACATCCATTCACAGAGGAAAGGAAATCTCATCATTTAAAGGGCCAGTAGTCATTAAATATAAATGAGGAGATAACAGTAAAGCTATGTTCCCTTAGCATGCATCATATCCCACAGCGATTTTTTTACTTATAAAACATTAAACTGATTGCATACTGTTTTGCTCGGTATCACTCACAAGGACTGCTCTTGGGTAATGAAGTGTAATTAAGAGGAATCGTATGTATCTCTTCATTCAAAGCCAATGATTTCCTTTCCCATTAGTTACACTCTTGAATTACACTGCTTTACAGAGGTAATCTTTACCATTGGTTTAATTGATTCAGCTGTCTTCAGATGTTAAAACTGGGTACCAATGGCTAGATCATTTAGGTTTGCTTCTGCTTAACTCAGAAGATAAACAAATATAAACATATAATATTCCTTACCAACCACCAGGACAGGTTATTAGGCCCAATGACAAGCAGCCATTCTTTCCTTTGAATATCACAAGGTATGCGTTTTTCTCTCTTTTTTTTTTTTTTCCCCTAGGAAGTTTCTTTGCACTTAGATATGCCAAACTGAGTTTAAATCAGTTCATTTTCTTTACAGCTTTTCTTTCTTGCATTCAACTACTATGCTTTAGAAGCTAATGAAATATTAGCAGGACTTGAGAATACGTAATACCTAACTGCTGGTTTTCTGAGCACTGAAAATCTCCTGTACCAGTCTATGATGTTGAGGTGAAGAGCATAAAAACTGAAGGAAGGTTGGTGCCCCCTCAGAAATGCAGCACCTTACATAGACATAATATTCTTTATGGCTGACTACTGATATCTCACTAAGGGTAATAAAGACATCCTTTACACCTTGCTTTACTGTGAAATTCTGAAGCCCAGTAACGATACACAGGCGAAACTCAATATAGACATACTAAAATAAACTATAACCTTAAATTTTTACAAGTGAGCTTATGAAATTGAACATGCTCTGATTCCCATTTAGATTTGACGGTCCTATGTCTTGGTCTTCTATTATGGAAAGTAGCTTTGAGTGAAACAGTTAATTCACCTGCTCTCAAAAACTAATACGGGCAAAATAAGTGACTAACTGCCACTAAAATAATTACTGGACAGCATCAGCTCAGTTTCTTTCCATTTTTTTACCAACAGTTAATTGTAATGCATTTCATCAGCAGTATTGATACCTGCCTAAAAAGAAGCATGAAAGCGATCACAGAGACTACGGAAACTGATCTGAAGGAGAAGGTGCTCTGGTTTACAAGTGGGTGAAACCAAAGAGAGATTGTTTGCTATACAAGTGTTTGTCTAGACTGCAGCTGGCTTTTCACAATGGGATATTAAAGCAAGCCATCTACTTTCCTGTATGAATGGGATAGATTCGTGGGATGATTCATTTTTCATTCCTTTGAGAAAATGATCTAGCCTGAAATTGCCATGTCTTTGCTCCATCTCGGCTCTGATCAACAAAGTAAGGCCAGGTTAGTGCTGGAGAGGAGGAGGCAATAAAGGTGTAATTCTCCCAGAAGAATACACTCTCCATCCACACACAGCTGTCCAAAGAAAGGTTTCTTCCCTTAGGAGGCTGTGGTTTTGCACTGCACCATGCTCAGGCTTCTGCAAAAGTGCATTCTTTTGTGTCCAGGAGCAAGCCCTGATTGTGTTCTCCGGCTAGGCTAAATTGAGAAGGACCCCACAAAAACTGAGGTCCAAAACCTCCCCTAATTTCCATTCTGCCAAAACAGTCTGAACAGAGTTTAGTCAGTGGCGTGATAGCCCAAATGATTTTGAAAGGATTTTTTTTTAATTTTTTTCTTTTAATTTGGGTTTCCTCCAGTCTTAACTCAAGAGTAAATACACCTTTTTACTTCTTCTAGCTGCCTAGAATGAACCAAGGCCACTGCAAACCTCACTTCAGGCCTGTAGCTTCCTGCCAGTCAGCACTGCCACCACTGTGTTAATGGTCATCAAATGTCAAGAGTCACTTTCACCTTGAAAAAGGCTTGGAACAAGAGAATAACGACTAAAACTTGAAGCTTAGGGATAAATATGTGATTTACGTTACACAACAGAAGGAAGGTTACCTGTATAGCACTTTCTTGGTATGTGTATGCACACATAGAGAGAAGAATCTGTTCTCCTTCAGACACAGTGCACGTTTGTATATGTTAAAGACAAGGAACAGATGACTGTTTAAGATGGCAAAGGACTATAAAAATGTTAGTGGCTCTCCTTTCATTTTCAGTAATTTAAAAAGTGTTTTAATGAAGTATTGCAAACTAGATTCTGAGAAGTCATATGGTATTTTAAATAACTACCAAGGAAAGAGATTACTTTTAAATCCTGCATTTTAGAGCTCACAGGAGACCTCAAGTAGTTTGTTATTCATTTCAACTGAATGCAAGCATTAACAAGCTTACTGGATAAGGCGTCTACTTTCTGAAATGTCTTGACTCTCTAATGCTCATTATTAATTGTTCTAACATATATAATTCAGTGCAATTTATTGTATATGTCTGAACATTCTTTAGGAAATCAGGATAATAGGGTCTCTGGCCATTAAAAATGTCCTGGGCAATGTATTTTATTACTTGTCAGTTATCTTCTGTTTTGAAAATATAAATTCAATGAAGTCTTAGAAGAAGGGGATCATTAAAAAGGCAAAAATATCAAAGTGGCAAAACAATAACATTCTTTAGCTGCTAATAATCTCCAAACTGCTAGAAATGCTTCCTGCGGTCTGCGTTTTAGCAACCATGGCAATGCTAATGATATTTTGTATCCTCAGGATTCTCAGTCATGTCATTAGTACAAACTCATCTCAGGATAAATTCTCCAAGCAGCTGAAGGAGCATTTTGGGACCTGGCTTCTGCAGTATCCCCCTGTGTAATGTGGGTGCTGTGCTGGGGGCAGCAAGCTGGACACCCCAGTGCAAGCATTGAGGGATGGAGCTCAGGGCAAGTGTCGCAGTCATGACAAGCCTTACCCAGATATGTGACACTGCCTGCTTCGTGGCACACCAGCCCCAGCAGCTGTAGGTGGGGATGAGCCAAAGTCACAGTCTTGTAGCCTTAGTGTGCCCACCATTTTACACTACAGGAGAGGAAGCTTGATAGCTGCAGGTGCTATCAATGCTAGAAGGGTTTATTTGTTGTGTTGGGTAAGAGCAGTGACTGCAGTTACGTTATACCTCTGTACCAGAGCCTTCTTGTGTCCTGTTCTGCCCTGTTTGTTCATATAGTGTCACACCCAGAAGCTACACAAAAGCCTTGCTTTTGTTATCATTATCTTGTTATCTTTAGGGTTACTTGTTATCATTAGGGTTGACTGGAAAACAATATTATGTGTTACAAGGTCTGTGGAAGGTAGGAACTATCCTGCCTATGAAATTTCTTCCTAATTGTGGCAAATCAGAAAAGCATGTGGTTTGTTCACTGTGGTGCTTTCTTGTGTCCTGGAGCTCTGTTTTTTTCTTACACTCAAAGAGTTCTTAGTGTAGCACAGTCATGGTTCAGCGCTTGAGCTCTCACTGGCTACAGTGACAGAAGTAGAAATAAATGATAAATAAAGCAGTGCTCACATCTCCCAAAACATTGATGCTTGCTGATTTTGGAAGCTACAATAAAACCAATACATTTCAACAACAATACATTTCACATTTCAAGCACAATAAAACATGTCAGTTTTGTAAAACTTAGGGAGATGTAAAGCCTCTTATCAACCTCTGTTCTTCTGGTACTGCTGAATTTAGTAAACCTAATCTTGAGGCATCTGGCTGGCTTAAACCTCTCCTGTTTTATTCTTCAGACGTCACTGATTTACATGATAGTTTTTCTTAGACAGGGCAGTCAGTCTGTGATATTTGATCCCCATGGGAGTGTTGATTAAGGGCTGAGAGGAAAAGTTATAACTGCAGAAAATAAGAATAAATGAGAGTCCTTTGTAAATGAGAGTCCTGGGATCTGCAATGATTTCAAATTACGTTTCAGCGTATGTGCATATGTGTGTGTGTGTGTGTGTGGTCAGTCCTTTGGCATGCCAACAGCTCTTACTGCACTTTAGAAAAGATGCTCTGAACATTAATAATCTGTAGAGCTAAGCTATCTTGGTTCAGATAATTGTATAAAAATAACACTGTCAGAGTGTCACAATTGAAAAGAGAGGAAAAAAAAAATCAACCTGCAAAAAAGATACTGTAAAACTAAGAGGCTAAAGAAAACCGAAGTGTTAGGTTTTGCAGCTGAGAACTATGCAATTTCTTCCTGAAGGCATAATAGGGAAGAATTTATTCCTTTACAAAGCAAGATCTGAATTTCGAGCATCAAGAAACAGGAGAAGTAAGCTGTAATCTTGACACTGTGCCAACCACCTGACTCATTGCTTTGGGCTGTTCCGAAGAACACAGAAGTTTCTCCATTTCCTATATTCTAATTTTGAAAGGGTCACTGTGTGGTCTAATAGCCCTGGCTACATAAAGCATCTGACACTTTTTCATATGACCACACATGACCTTTCTTAATGTGGAAAAGGCTAGAAATCTACACATTACCACTAAAACCCAATAACCAGTTTTTTTACATGCATGTAACAAAATCTCCACTAAAAGTTATTGATAAATGTTTGTGACATATACAACCAAAATTTTAAAAAAGTCTTTGGAAACTTGGAATTGGAATTGCAATAATCTCAGACTTTGATGGTGACTTTCACTGAACTGATTGTAATTTGGGAATATTGTGAAATCCATACAGGAAACATTTTGCAACCAGCCAAATATTGAACGGTAGTTATATTTTTCAAGGCATATGATTAGCTTAATATTTTTATTTTCTTTAACCTCTGATTAGTTTTACATGGAATATTAAAGCTGGCATTTTGCAGTCAGTTTAGCTAGGGGTATTTAAATCAGAACATAGATCTCTCTTCTAAGTACAAATGAGACAATAGTTTTGAAACATATGGTTAATAGGCCTATATTTTTAATTTATAGCACTATGATTCTATTTTATTTTTCAGTTTGTAGATATTGGGAAATGAATCTTCAGATGGTCCTTAATTATTTTGAATTCAGCTAATGAGGTATGTTGCAGCAGTACAAACTCTAGGCTCATAATAAACAAAAGCTAAAAGAAGGAAATATACCCATTCTTGGCTTTTTGCTGAATGTTATTTAGAAAAAAAAATAATTATTAAATTTCCTAACTACTGAGCAGATTCTTTTTAATTATTGATCTGCGTCTCCAAAATTCACTGCTGCGCTCTGTACTCTGTGCTGGGTTTTTGAGAGACCTCAGCTCTCATTTCCACCAGAGTGATTGGTATGATTTGGAGGGCAAAAAAGCACAAAATACCTCTGTGTGCTATGAAAAAGCTGACCAGAAGCAGCCAGCTGTCAGAGCCACCATGAGTTGAGAACTCACCCAGCCCCTCTGACCAGCTGCTCAGCAGCTGTACAGTATTTCCCCTTGTTATCCTGCAAGGCAAGGGAACAGGTCCATCTCATTTTTCAGGTTTGGAGCTGACGACAGGAAGGGATCAGGGTGAGGCTGTGTTTCAAGTTGAGCCCTCATCCTGAGTTACACAGTGGGGGCAGGCCCTCTTCCCATGAGAGGAGGCAGGCCATGTGCTAGAGCAGAAGGACAAGGCAGGATGGAGTGCTGACTGAGTACTGGCATGGCAGATGCCATGTGGAAGATGCAGTGCACCACTGCAGCCAGGGACATCTCTCATTCCTCCACTGTGGAGGGGAGCAGGGATGATGCCTTTATCAGTGTTCCTCTCTTCCTGCTCCCAGAAAATACCTACCCGGCAAACAAGCTAAGTGTCTTGCCCATGCTGCAGGTGAAGGTTGACACATGCTAAAAGCTGGTATCCTGGCCATTAAACCATACATCTTCTGTACTCACAATGCTGTACTTGGAATAACTTCCCTTTTCCAATCCATTTAATGAAGATGGGATCTTATGAACCATGTTTTCCAGTTCTGCTTGACAACTTACAGGATCATAGAATCATTTAGTTTGGAAAAGACCTTTAAGATCATCAAGTCCAACCATTAAGCCAGGGCTGCCAAGTCCAT
>JAVJGI010000001.1:72303003-72314896 GCA_035590275.1 Ibycter americanus | reverse complement strand
CTCCTTGAACCTCATATAACTGGCCTCGTCCCATCGATCCAGCCTTTTTATATCCCTCTGCAGAGCCTTCCTACCCTGAAGCAGATCAACACCCAGCCCCTCAACTTGGTGTCACCTGCAAACTCACTGAGGGTGCACTTAATCCCCTCGTCCAGATCATTGATAAAGATATTAAACAGGACTGGCCCCAATACTGAGCCCTGAGGAACCCACTTGTGACCGGTCATCAACTGGATCTAACTCCACTCACCACCATTCTTTGGACTTGGCTGTCCAGCCAGTTTTTAGTCCAGCACAGAGTCCAAGCCATGAGCAGCCCGTTTCTCCAGGAGAATGCTGTGGGAGATGGTGTCAAAGGCTTTCCTAAGGTCCAGGTAGACAACATCCACAGCCTTTCCCTCATCCACTAGGCAGGTCACCTTGTCATGGAAGGAGATCAGGTTCATCAAGCAGGACCATGCTGCATCCTCTCACGGTCACAAGGTATCTATTGTGACCAGAAATCTGAGTATGCCTCTAGCAAACAGCTGTCATTCAGAGATTAAAACAGATATCTCTTTAGATACTGTAACAGGGTTTTTTCTATGTATGTTTTAAAAGGTACAAGGAAAGCATGGAACCCAGGAAGCTTTGCAGCTAACTCCATTTCAGAATAGCAGGCTTCCTCATGTTTTGGCCACTGGCTGGACTTCCCCTGACAGTTTTTCACCACTGTGAGGGATTCCTGGCCTTTCTTGTGTTTTGTTTGTGCTGTTCCTTGGGGGGCTCTATGGAAATCATATTGAGGGAGAAAATAGGAAAAAAGGGATTGGGTTTTTTTGTTCACTTTCATTCGTTGTTGGTACTCTCCAAATGAATACCAGCAAGAAAGGGAGGAAGGTAACACAGGACGGACTTGGCAGAAAGCCAGCACACAGGAGTGTTGCAGCAGGCTGAACACTCTGAATCTTTTGTCCATTTCAAATATCCCTGTTTTGTTCTGAGCTGTACAATCTCTACAAGCCCTTATTCATATGACAAAGCCACTTATGCAGGATGTCACAGCAAAATTTTGTGGGTTTTGTTGTTCACACCAGTCCTGATGAGCTCTTCACTTTGGGATCTTATCTTCTTCATTCTGTTATCCTTGTCACTAGAATTTCTCAGTGTATGTCAAAGTAATTTCAGGACAGCTGCTCAGCTTCGCAGAAGACACCAAATGCTTCATGTGGTACCCACTTCTTAGGTGTTATTGATCCATACTATGGTGCATGAACTACTTTATACTGATGAGAGTGGTCTGATCCCTGAAGTCCTCATTCTGTGTCATTTGCCCCATGTTTGGTGGCATTACTGAGGATCAGCACTCTTTAAACTCCCGCCACCGGTCCTTCTTGTCCCTGAGCACTCTTAATTCTGTGTGCACGTCCCCTTTCCTTAATGCCCCACAGCCTTCTGAATCCTTCAGCAGGCACAGGGCAGATGCACAATTTTTGTTTGTCCATATGGTTACCTTCTACCAGAGTAAGAACTTCAGGGTTTTGGTAACTGGCTTATTTACTGTGGCATCTGACTTTTAAAGGAGTCATCGCATTCCCTCTGAGTTGAATGCATGGGTAGTTCTCATCCAGACGGGTAATATAATTCATGGTGCTGGGTCTATTCTGGGATTTTGGATTGAGCTGTGCTCCCTTTTCAATGCCTAATTAATAGAAAAGAAGGGTAATATGCTGTTATGTATAAATTGTCTTAGAAAAACATACGTTTTGACCTTGATTTAAACAAGCTCTTTAATAATATAGGAATGGGGAGAATGGGGGTTGGCATGATATCCAGCAAGGTATTTACAGAACTGTTTGAACAGACTTTACAATAATTAAACCAGGGTATAGGTTATGTTAAAGTAAATGAAATCAATTTAGTCCATCATCATTTTTACAAGTGTTGCAAATTAACATAACAATGACAACTACAATTGTCATTGACTTGAGCAGCAGCACTTAATCATTGCAATTAATCATTATTAATACATAATTCACAATGATCAGTCATGCTTGACACTAGGATTATAATGAGTTTATATTAAATATTATATACATATAAAAGGGCATTAATAGCTGTCCAAAAGCTAGGAAAATCAGGCCTCCTTTTTCCATTTAGATGTACTGTTATAAGCCATCACTGCTATGTGTCTGAATTTGTTAGGACTCGCTTAGTTTGAATTAATCTTGACAGGTGAGAAGTAAGATTCCAGCTCATATATGCAAATTGCGTAAAAGTCCCATATTTGTCTAATATAGCTGTTACACGGCTCACAGATCTGGTAAGTCAGTTAGGCAAAACTCCTTTGCTCAGAATCGAACCAGTGCTTTGGCCTTGCAGTCCTCCTCTCTTTCCCCATGGTGCACTGAACATCATAAAAAGTAACGTTTGGTTTTCAAGAACAGCTCTCAGTTCCTCTTCAGCTGCTATTCTCAAAATTGTTGAGGAAGTGCTGCTTCCAAGGTAGACATTGAGCTGTGGTTTATACCTATTGCAATACTGATTTCCAGGAGCACAAGAACCTCTGAAAAGTAATTTTGCAGGCTGCCTATGTGGCTTTACAAGCTGCAAGTATTCTGTTGCCTGTATTGTAGAATCCCATGCACTAGACCGTGTTTTGGGTGTTTTTTTTAGCAATTTCTCTCTTTGTGTGCTCATCTACTTCTCTGGGAAGCAGAAGAGTAATGACATGAATTAAGTACTTTTTCAGAAAGCTTTGGAGTACTACTTTTTAAGTTAGATCAGCCTAGATATTTTAATAAGTCTTATTCGCACAGAAAATCAACCATGGTTCAGACACATATTGTACCCCAAAACAAATCAATTTGCTTTAAATAGAAGGCTATCTTAGAGAGTGGGTTTGTTTTTTTTCTTTAAGACTCAAAAGCAAATACATATTTCAATTTAAATTAATTTTAAATATTTTAGTTTGGTTTAAGGAAAACAAGAGAACACAGTGTGCATATTGGTAATGAACTGCAGTAATATTTAGTTCAAAATGACTGTTGTTTCAGCATACAGCAGTGCCTAGAGAAAGCCAAAAATTCAATACAAACAAAACAAAAGCATTAAAGTTTGATAGCCACATGATTTCTAGGCAGAGGGTAAGGACCCACTGGAGAAGCTGTTCAGTGTCCTGGTATAGCAAAGGATTTTTTCTTAACCAAACAAAACATTTCAAAAGCAGAAAACCCCTTTTAAATTCCTCCTTGAAACGGAAGTGTCTTCAAGGGTAGTTTGGCAGAACCAAACTAGTAATTCATCAGATTTCAGCAGTGTCTGATCTCTGAATGGTATGAATACCATCTATGCCTGAAGGGCAAGCAGAGCCATGAGACTTGCAAGTGGGTAGATGTCCTCAGAGCAAGCTTGGATCAGCAGGTAAACACGTGGTGTATTGTAGAGGAATGAAGGCTGTAGGTTGATTAGCATTGATAATATGCAGCTGTGGCCTTGCCTCAAAGGCAGTAGCTCGTTCCTGCTAAGTAGTTAAATAGCACTGAGGAGTGTGGGAAGAGGGGATGGACAGAGGAGGAGCAGTGTGGTCTGGCCTCTGGAGGAAAGAGGCACAGCAGGGACAGTAAAAGTTGACTGATGGTAAAAGCCTTGTTACAGCCTACTGACCTGCCTGTGCTGTGACAGTGTATCTGCCTCGAAACAGACCAGGCAACAGGCAGACATCCACTGGCGTGTACTGATTTCAGAGATGGTCCTCCTACTGCAGGTATAATTTCAATCTTGTTTTCTATCCAGGGAAGTTCAACACACACACACCTGCACACCCCCTTTTTTTTTTTGATCTTGCCAATATTTTTTCCTGAGTTTAAGGATCCCTCATGAAACTTATTTTTATCAGGTTGCAGTACCTGTCCTCTGGGAAATTAGTCCTTGTGCTGCTAAGGGCACGAGTCAGCTTTTCAGCTTCAGTCTGGTCCTTGGCCACGTGTTTCTCCTATCCTACCAGTGACACTCTTACTTCTATGACTGCCATGCTCAGAGCAGATGCTACCAGAGCAAATTATTTCTCTGTGCATTGTACCCATGCACAAACACAGAAATATGAGGCTACCAGTAATGTGGAAGAGCCAGGAACAAGACTCTGTGCACCTTGTTTCAGAGCCCTGGCAGGGAGCTATTACTTGATTAAAATAGGACTGTGCTGCCTTTCTTCCCCCTGCGTGTTCTCACTGTTTAACTGTGATAAAATGATTTATTATCTAACTTAAATTAAGAATGGATTCCATCTTTGTCCTTCTATTTTTCGCTCTGAACGACACATGGAGCTGGAGGGAGGTGAGCAGAAAAAACTTGAAAAATAATGTCGCTATTAAAAAAATATTTTAAGTGCCTATCGCTTCCTCAAAACTAATAACTGCAAAAGTTTTTAGCAAAAAAGTAGTCTTGAAATGACGTGAGATAAAAGAAGGTCATATTAAGAAGATATTCATAAAAGATCATATTAGCTGTTAGGACATTGCATCCATCACTGGGTTCTTGTTTTAAGAAAAAAAAATTACTTGACTGCCAAATCTTCAACATTTAAATTTTCAGTCCCCTGAGAGAGGAATCATATGCTGAGTACCTTGACTCCCTGAAAAAAGTTTGGGAGGAGTGGGGCAACTCGGAGCTGGATCCAAACCAGCTGAACTGCAAGCAGGTAGAGCTGTTAGGAAGGAGATTATGAAAAACTACTTCAGTGGTGGGTAATTACTCCTTCTGTCAGTTTGGAGCTTCACCTGGGATTACAGAAAAGCACCTTTGCCCAGCTGAGGTCCACAGCTTGAAGGAAATCACCAAAATTATTTTTTTTTTCTTTTTTTTCTTCTTTTGGTAATGGGGGACTGAGCTGGGTTCACTGCTCTGATTAAGGAGAGCAGTAGCAGCAGCAGATGTACGCAGGTGCAAGCCGCAGTGCTTAGGGGATTCAAGGTTAAGGAGAGCATAGGTCTCTTCAGGCTGATGTGGTAGCTGGTGTCTGGTTTTGAATTGTGGTTAGGGGCTGACAGGCAAATGCTCTCTATAACCACTCCTTGTGATGCTAAATCTCTTATTGTGTCCAGCTCTTTATCACTCAGATCTCATAGATTCAAGACAAAGAGGACAGAAGCTCGTTCTAGGCACATTTTTTTCTGTCTTGTTTGTTTATATCAGTCACTTTTCCATTGATGAACTATTATTACCCACATACAAAGTTCAGAGTGAATGACTCATCAAGATTGATGTTTTCAAGAATACTAGATTATAAATAATAATGTATATGTTTACCTTCTTTGAGGTGGGTGGTTGGGAAACTAGTTGGTTTCTGAAATGCAGTGAACCTATATATTTTTCAGGGTGCTACTGTAAAAAAAGGTTAGGTGGAGCTTTAAAAAGTTGACCAAATCATTTCCTTCTAAAGAATTTCTCTTTGTGTGACGTCCTAAATATAATAATTTATCAACTAATTTCCCTTCTGTTGTATGTTCCGTTGCAGCCCTGTAAGCCCCCTAACTAGATCTGTGATCCTTCTACTGGCAGATTGAAAATACATAGATAAAAATATTTTTATATGGACATAGTAAAACTCTGTAACATATGGTGTGTGAGTGTCCTAAATTTTAAAATAATAAAAATAAGAAACATGTATACAAATTAAAATTATATATATATGAATTTTCATCTCTAGAAAGTCACTGCTTAACTTTAGAATATACAGACCAATTAATGTGTCTGTGAATGAGTGACATTGTCACACTGACATATTGTTGCATGCATGAGGAATGTGTTATGATATATTCTTCTATTCCTCACTCTGTTTAGGAGTGCGCACAAATTATTGCGAACCCCAACAATGCTAAATTAATTTGCATATTATATGCATAAAAAGCTGCAGGCATTTATGTAGGTAATATCGATATGTCTGTACACACAGCAGAATATGCATTGTTATTTCCCAGTCCTTGTTAAAGTTTTGGTAAAAATCTTAACTCTTCCAGACTGAGAGCTCTTGATAGCCAGTTATGAATGAGAACTCTGAAAATCTGTACTCCTGTGAAAATCTGTATATTTCCTGTGCATTCCCCTGCTTGGGTTATCAAAACACAATTTTTACCAGATGCCAGCTTGCTGTGTTTTTTTCAGACCTTGGATTGCACGAGTACCCTGTGTAATCTATGCATGTCATTGATGTTACATGGAGATTTAAGTATCTGAAAATGTAGTCCAAGATCTGGTCATCAAAAATACAGGTCTTTATTACCTAGAGCCAATTGTCAGTCAATACTGATAAATTTTCACTTGGTAAAGTTCAGGTGCTTGGAGGGAAAACAGTGTGGAGAGTATGAGTAATATCAACAGGAAAACATTGTGTTTCAGTATTCATGTTGTATGCAAACTACCTCTGTCCTGGGAATGTCTCTCCCTTCTCTTACCCACAACTATAATTCAGTCACAACCCTAATGATGTCTACTTTCAAAAACATCGCTTTCAGGTTCTCTGTTTTTTTTAGGGAGCTGTGGCAGTGGCTAGCTTCCTCTTGCATCCTCTTTATCATCTTAGTCACATCTCCAGACCCCTGACAGATGTTGAGTGAGAGTGACCTGCAATGTCTATATAACAGCTGCAGTACAGCTTGATGTAGATTTTTAAATTATTATTTGTGCAAATAGCCTTCCTTGCTGTTGAGTCCCTGCTTTGGCAATGTGAGGTGAAAAACATCTACAGATGTAGAGCAGGAACGCGGAATTCTTCATGTTACTGCAATAACAGGGAGGGTGAAGGAAGCATAGATAGCATCTTTATTATTGAACCAAGGTGTAAAAGTAGCAGTTTTCTGTGCTGTTATGTTCCTGTCAGGAAGCAGATGCTGGGGAATCCCAGTGCCAGCCTGAGTCTGTGTCGGCAACCTCTTGAGAAATGCCACCACTGTGGGGCCTGGTGAGGCTAGGGTGGCTCAGTGAGGACCCCCAAAAACAGGCACCAGACCCCTCAAGAGCTTCCCTACACACTACTGTGGGCCCATCTGGTTGATTCTTGGACACTGCTGCTGAGACTGGATTCAGAAGTAGGAGCACACTCAGTTGTTCCCTACCTGTGCCCACACAGAGGTCACCATTACTGTGCCTGGAGCTCTTTCTACACCAAAGCCCAGTTTAAATGTTGTGAGATTTGAAAAGCAAGACACTATCACAGCTCAAGACCTTAAAATTAATTATACCTTGGACATGATTAGAGATAATCTCAGTTATCCGTTGCCTGGGTTGATGAGGGTTAGTGATGAATGATGATTTCTAAATACTTCAGTTCAAGGTGGCTGGCTGATTTTTGTTTATAGATGAATACCAATAATGAAGGGGTTTTGGCATCTGCCATTGCTGCAGCATGTTTTCAAGAACTTCTTGCTATACATGTTGTGAATACAACTTGTTATGGCAAAATGTATTTCCTCCATTCAAATGTGATTTGAGGGTACTTTTTCATTACATGGAATTCTTCTTGCTGTGAAGAGTCAAACAGCAGCATAAAATTTACCTTCCGTACCACACTCCCTTTAAATTCCCTTATGGGCTACCAGTTTGAGTCATTTTTCCAGTTAAATCTTGTATATTATCTAAAGGGGGGAAAAAACCCTTCCATTCTTGTTACAAATAGGAACAGGTTTAAAAACTAAAAGATCAGGTTCACACAATATCTGTGAATTAATTCAATGAGGTTTTGAGCTAATGTCAGTGGTTTTGGGTTGGCTTATTTTATATGCCTAAATTTATGCACATTAATAGTCATATTTCATCACATAATTTATTGTTCTCCATTACCACATTTTGCTTTTAGCCTAATTTACTATCCCTACTTTTAACACTATGTGTTACTTTGTATGAAAATAGTCTCACCCAGACCCTTACCAAACACCTTTTCCTTTTGGGTCTCATGCCACCTGGGGAGCAGGGTTAGATAATTTGGTTCAGAAAATCTGTTACAGACTAGAGAGTTGAAAAACATTTCACTCAATTTCTACTTGAGTAGGCTTCTAATTTTTAAAGAATTTCAGAGCTGGCAGAACTTGCTATATTGACAGGGTCTGAGGCTGCAGTCATTATCTACATAAGCAAGACTGCACACAGCAGCAGAGCAAATTTTGGGTGAAGGTTTGTCAGCTCCTATTTCATCTGAATGTGTCATGCAGTCCCATTAAAAACTATAAATATGAGCCAGAATTTGCACCTTTTTTCACATTACTATGACTGTTCTTCCTAAGTTATTCTTTTTACTCTGGTAATCCGCTCTACTTTCAAAATATATGAAGTACTACCCAGCATGGAAAACAGTGGCAGAACTTAGCTGCCTCATGCAAACGACCAGATTTAAATGTATTTATGTGCCAAATGATTCAGACAGAAACTGCTGAGACCTGAGCACTTGGGCACTCACCATGTTTCTGAGTCCAGATACGTCCAAAAAAACTGCACTAAGGCCCTTCCTAGACCCATCGTTAGTCGTGCTGAACTTCATGACCACTCATCTAAGTGTGTTACCCCTCTCCACTTTTTTCTTAGGATAATCTGAGGATGCTGTCACAGATCTTCAGCTCCCCTTCCTTTTTTAAAACTTACCACTGATAGTGAAATCAGTGAAATAAATCACAAGAAAAATTTTACTGCAAATTCTCTCTTCTTCCTAAACATATTTATCATTGTTATTTTCTCCTACGTGGTAAGATCTCCCAGAGTAATTATATTTAAACAAATTAAAACAAAAGTATGCAAATATTCTTCATACTATAGTGATTTTGGAAATGGGGAACTTTTACTATTCATATCCTCATTTCAAACTTTCTTCTAATCTGTTTTGTATGTTTCTGTAACACAGAAAACATTTAAGTAAATTCAGATCATAAAAAGCTAATATGGTCCATTAATGGGTCAAATAGTGTTTTCAGATTTCTTTTTGAGTTTAGTGTTTTTTCCAAATCATGTTAGAAAAAGACAGAGGAATATTTGTAGCAGAGACTTGAGTAAGATAGACTAAAAGCACATTTTTTTTCTCCTAGATAATTTATATACATCTTCCTTGGCAAAACATGTACATCTCAATTTAATCTAATCTTTTTTTTTTTAACCCAATCCCATACACCTTCCATAGCCAGACTTAAATGTTAATTGAAATTAATATGAAAGAAGGCCTTATTTTTAAATCCAAAGCAACAAAATTCTGATAGCCATCACTTCACGTTGGGTGAAACTGTAAGACTCTCCAGTCTCAGAGGTAATAAATAACAATTTATATGGCTCCACTTCATGTTATAGATACTAAATCATTATGAAAATCAAGGTCTTATATTTCATCTTTCATTTTTTTTCCTTTTTTTGGTAACAGGATTTTGTGGGTTTTGTTTCTAAATTCTAATTCTGGGGTTAGATGCGGCTCATTTTTCTGGAGAAAAGGAGGCTCAGGGGACACCTTATTGCTCTCTACAACTACCTGAAAGGAGGTTGTAGGCAGATGGGGGCAGGATTCTTCTCCCAGGTAACAAGCAATAGGACAAGAGGAAATGGCCTGAAGTTGCGCCAGGGAACGTTTAGATTGGGTGTTAGGGAAGATTTCTTCACCTAAAGGGTGGGCAAGCACTGGAAGAGGCTGCCCGGGGAAGTAGTTGAGCCACCACCCCTGGAGGTGTTAAAAAATGCATAGGTGTGTTGCCTAGAGGCATGGTTTAGCAGTGGACTTGGCAGTCCTCACTTAATGGTTGGACTCAATGATCTTAAAGGTCTTTTCCAACCTAAATGATTCTGATTCTATGATTTTCATGTCATGGTTTGGAAGTTTTTATGGATTATTTGTTTCCATAAAGATTGATCTAGCAAGAGAAATTGCTACTTTCTCATTGAGGCTTGTACCCTATACATGTTAACTCATTATGTAGTTGAACTCTACAACCTATTTATCTCCCTGAAATAAACAGAAATTGCTTTGTCACAAGCTGCAGAATATATGCAGGACTGCACGATGCTCAGTCCCTACCGCATTCTGAACAGTGATATATTTTAGCATCTAATAGTTATGTTCATTTCAACTTGTATTCTCATTTTTCATCTGCAGTGGCCTTGGTGATCATAGAAATTAGTTTTATTATGGTTTCCTTTAAAGGACATCCAGGCTTAGAGGAAAAACAGGGAGGAGAAAAGTCATCTGGAGGCATGGGCTCCAAATTGGTATGTCAGGAAAGTATATCCATGAATTTCCTGTTGAAGTATAGTGATCCACAATCCTCTCTTGTATTATACACTTATAAAATACCTTCTTTTATGGTTTGTCATTTAACTATACAGGTCTTTATATCAAAACTACTGTTTCAAGCCCAGGCTGAACCGTCAGTGCTATGGGGGTCACCCTGGAAAAACAAAATGGATAGCAGTCTCGACTTCCGTTCCATCAGACACGGGCACGGATCTAGCTGCTACAAGTCCATGGAAAGTCCTTGTGGTAGCATTTGTTCCTGTTATGTGAGATGAGGTTGACACTGCTATCTGTCACTCAATGCATTACACAGGTTTCGTGTTTATGCTGCATCTCACTTTTTTCCCCTGACATGGCCTCCCTCTAGACTTCTGCAGTTTAAATCTCAGCAGTCAGGTGCTATTTTTCCTGTGTCTAGCCTGTCAGCCTGGATCTTCATAAAACCTCCAACAGGTCCTTTTCTCCTCCCCACTTCCAGAGGGGAGACATTTTAAGTAAGCCAAGGCTTAGTATGTGACAGGAAATAGATGAAATAATAAAGCATCCATCCGCACCATATGAAGTTGTGGTAAAGGTGTAGTGAAGGACAGGGTAATTACAGGGAACAAAAATGTTCTGTATTGCCTGATCTTCAACATGCAACTTGCTAAAAAATAACTGAAATTATACTATAGCTGCAACATTTTTGTACGACTGGACCTAATTATCTGACACTTACTTGGTCAAATGGACAAAATCTATTAAATATATATGAAAATGTTTTGCAATATAGAGATAATAACCTTGCCCTTTAGACCTCTGGTTGCAGAGATAATGATTTGGGGATTGCTAAACATTTCACTCATGTTTCAAACTTCTGCAAGCTGTTTTTCTTCTGAGAAGGAGCTTGCAAGGTTTTGGTAGTGCCTCTACATTTCATTACAGGGAAGGAAAACACGCAGGCAGGCACAGGGTGTATAATCAGAAGCTATTTAAAGAGAAGGTGAATGGGGGAGTGAGCAGAGTGACTGATAGAAATTCCAGAACTTCCAAATAAATTGACTAATGCAAGCTTGCGGTCTGAAGATAAATGTGTTATTCAGAGTCTCCTGGACTTCAAAATTTAAACCTGACACTGCTTCTTGCTGTGGCCTTCAACAGCTCTGGAACCTGAAGGCCAGAAAAATGATGATGTGGATGAAAGCTCATCCAGGTTGAAGGAGTTTCCAAGAGAGAGTCGGTCAACCACACACTCAAGACCAGCTCTGCTAGGAAGAAAAGAAAGGTGGTTGTTATCAGCAACTCCACACTGAGAGGAACAGAAGGCCCAATATGCTGACCAGACCCAACCCACTGGGAAGTCTGCTGTCTCCCTGGGGACCAGGTGAGGAATGTTGCTAGAAAACACCCTTGTCTGGTACAGCCCTCTGATTACTACTCATTACTGGTCTTCCAAGTGGGCACTGTTGAGGTCCAAATGACAAGAAGTCTGAGGGCAATCAAGAGAGACCTTTATTGACAATCTCAATGGTAGGATTGAATGTAACATCAGTAAGTTTGTAGATGACACCAAGTGTGTGTCTGTGGGGTGTTGATCTACTTGAGGGTAGGAAGGCTCTGCAGAGGGATATAAAAAGGCTGGATCGATGGGACGAGGCCAGTTATATGAGGTTCAAGGAG
>JAVJGI010000001.1:72215376-72302349 GCA_035590275.1 Ibycter americanus | reverse complement strand
ATGGACTTGGCAGCCCTGGCTTAATGGTTGGACTTGATGATCTTAAAGGTCTTTTCCAAACTAAATGATTCTATGATTCTATGATTTGCCTAATTTCCTCTTTTATCCTGTGTGCAGATGGGGAAAATAATACTTATTTACAGGATTTGTGCTACTCTCAAGCCATTTACAAAAAACTATCTGCACTGAATGCAGTCTCAAAATAATCTTTAACTAACAGAATATTTACATCATCAGAAAGCATTTTCCAAAAGAATTGCATGTCATAACCCCCTAAAATAGAGGGTGTTAGATAAACAAAGTTACTAGGTGAAATTCTTGTAACGGTTTTCTTGTTGCCTTCCTCACCATCCCCCTTGAGGGTTTTTGTGACCTGGATGATTTCAGTCCATGCCCCTAAAAGTTGAATTAATTCAGTGAAGAGGATGCTATCTAGGTGAGATATAGATGTAGGACCAAGCTGCAAAGGTGATAAAACCAAGAATATTTTAAGTTCTGCTGCTAAAGGACACTTTACACTGGAAGCTATGCACTAAATCTCCAGAGCCTTTGTCCAATCTGCCTTGTGGGTTATACTCTCTTCTTTTCCCTCAGCTATGCTGGATACATAAGGGTCATTTTGGAAGCAGGAATTATTGTTATGTATGAAGTAACTGCTTTATATGGGGAAGACTGGCACAAAATTCTTGCATTTCAGTATATTAAAAGTAAGTCATTTGCCTCTTCCAGCACTGCTTAGTAGGAAAGTCCCCAGCTGACCCTGCCTAGTCTCCTTCAGCTCTCTCCAGGCTTTCTAAATCATGATACTCAGAGCTGAGGCAGGGACTGTCAGTGGTGCTTCTTTCAAACTGACTGCAAAAGCACCACAATAGAATTTCAAAGACAAAAAAGTAGGTAAGAAACCAGAAAAATGTTATTAGTATTATATTAGCATATTAGTAGCAAAACAAACACCCTGTGAGGGGGTAGGGGGACTATCACTGGGGAGGAACCCACATGGCCAAGTGTTTGATACAGTGCTTGAATATGGCACAATTTATTAGAATTGACAGAATTTTCTCTGTTGTAGAGAACAGTTCAGACTCATGCTGTCTTGCTGCCTGGCAGAAGCTGTGTACAGGCAAGGGGGATATGTGGGAGCAGCATGGATTTGGAAGTGCTGGTGAGTTACTGAGGCACAGAAGGAAATTAGTAATGCTTCTGGGAGGGCAGTGAGAGTCCCAGGCAGTTGCTTTCAGTGCAGACAGGACATGATTGACTGCAGGCTTATTTTTGCAAGTTAACAGCACGGTGTGAAATACTTCTTTGTGTACACCTCAGTTACCACTGCTTCTGAAAAGTCCAGGCAGAAAGGATTGCAGTGCTTTGTGATTGCCATAGTGTCTTCTGTTGCTTCCCAGCTGCTGCCTGGAGGAGCTGCTCTCTGGTGCTGCCCTGCCCTACAGGCAGAGGTTCTGAGAATGGACAACTTCCGCCAGGTAGCCGTGCAAAGGTCAGGCCTCAAAATTTCTGCATGTACTAATATAATCCTAGCAGCAGCCGCCCCTTCCCACACATTGCAAAAGGTTCAGCTGGAAGGAGTGCCTCCCAAGCCCATGGGAAAGATTGGAGTGAAAGATGCTGTCTTCTGCAAAGGTATACCAGAGTGTAGGCTGCAAGCAAGTTTTGAAAATACGAAGTGCAGTGTTTTAGGGCATACTCTTCAAAATGAAAGTGAGATGTTCAAGAGATGTAGAGCACCTGTCTTTTTAGTGAGACCTGTGACATCGTGCGTTGCATCTCTGATGGAAGAAAATGGTAGTCCAGGTGATGTATCTGACCATCTTCATCTTTATGTAATTCTTAATTTTTTTCAGGTAGTCTTCAGATCTTATCTTACTTTTGCATAATAGGGCCAACTTATTGTATTCTCTAAATTCAGCCAAACAAGTTCTTGCCCAATATTAAATCCTGATGCTAGGGGAATTGAAGTTACAGTTATTATGCTTGTGTTTAGGAACTGTATTCTGAAATAAGTAATATACATGAAATACAGGAAAACTTGTATAGGAAAGACACAAATCTGTGAAAGCCATCACCTCTGATGCAACATGTTATGTTTGCTTGTCCCTGTCCAGGGAGATTTTTCCCCCAACATGGCATCTTTCTGTTGCTGTCCCCTTCTGTCTGACAGAACCATGAAGTTTTTGAAAATTTTGGGACTTGCTGCTCCCTCTCTTTTGCATTATGAAAATAATTAGGCATTGATGAATGTTCCTCTTACAACAATTCCTGAAGTGATGGCATATTTTCCAAATAAATTTGGCTGTCCACATAATATCCACAGTAGTATTTGGCAGGAAGGTTTACCTCAAAGTTCTTCTGAAACTTTCACAAGGAAGACTACTTTGTGACCATGTAAGCATAAGAAATTTGCATGGATTCAGTATGAAACCTCAGTCAGCCTTCAGCAACACAGTGATACAGTTTGTACTGGCCTTTCTGTGAAGCAGTCCCAGCAATGTCAAATGCAGTGTAACCTGTTAATCTTGCAGAAAACATACTTAGTTTTACACCTGGATCTCAACCTGTAGTCCATTAAAATGTCAATATAGATTATTCTGCTTAGTAGGAAAATGTAAATACTACTACTACTAACAACAACAACAGTACTACTACTAATAATAATGACTTACAATAGGTAATGAGTTAGTAAATGATCAGATGTTGAACAAATCAATAAGGAAAAGGCCTTTGGGGCCAAAAGAGCAAGGAGTAGGCTGAAGACTGGGAATAGAAATAAAAAGGAAGACAAAACAGATCAAGAAGGCACTAGAAGGTAGCTAGCATACAGCGTAGAGAGACATGCAGCAAAGTGGAAGCAGAAAAACAGAGATGTAGAAAGAATAAAAAACAGGAAAGGTATGAGAAAAACTAATAATGCTAATATGCCATGGGAAGGAGAAAAACAAGTCTAATATGAAATAAGCTCTAGCAGAAAGCCAGATATCTAAGTGTATCAAAGTGATAACAAAGAATCATAAGAGAAATGAAATATTGAAGAGAGCTGTGGGAAGTAAGAGGATAAACAAAATGCAGAAACTCGGCGGGGGAGGGGGGGGGGCGCAAAAGATTTTTTTTATGTCTTCCTCCTTATTAAACCTTATCATTAACAGGAATAGTGTGTTATCTTATTTATAGCATCAATACAATGCTGCTGTAAAATCTTCTCCAATACTTTATCATTGGCAGCAACTACATGTTGCACTTCTCTGCTGAAGCAGAATAGTGCAAGGTAAAGCCACATTCAGCCATGAGCTTTCTCTCATTTCCAATGATGCTGATTCTTTGGATTTTGGCAGTTCAATGCTCCTCTGCAGAGAATCTTTTAAGTCTCTCCAGCACCTTCTTTGGATAAATGTGCAAAGTAGGCAACCAGAGTGACAAGAAGCCTGTTACGGTAATGACTGATTAGGAGGAGGAGAGGAAAACAGACAACTAGGGAACACACATTTGTGGTTCAGTGCTGAAAATAATGGGATTGATACTATAAATTATAAAATAATAATGACAGAAGGCTACAGCTAATACAGAAAAAAAGGATAGAATGGGGGGTGGGAACACTTTGAATAATGCGAATAAGGTATGGATGCAGAAAATAGATACCATATGTAAATGACTCTCTTGAAATAAGAACCAGGAGTAAGATAAATACTCCCATACGCTGATGTCAGTTTTGACAGTAATAGTGATTAGTATGACTTGATAATTGATGACAGAAACTGTCTGCGCTAAAGTCCTGTGACACTATTACTTAACTCAATTAGTTCAAATTACAGAGATGTAGCTGAATAAGCAATATTATGGACTGTGACTCACATAAGCATTTCAGTCTGGGAAGGTAATTCAGAATCTACTAACTAGAAGCTAATAGCCAGCAGGAGCACATGCACAATTTATGACTTTCATTTAAAGGGGACTCGTTACCGCAAAATAGCTACTTTAAAAATAAGAGCACTTAAGTCTGTTTTAACAACTTTCTGGACAATAAAGAGAAAAATCTGTGTTAAATCAAAATTGTCTTTCCAAGCTGTGAAACTTGCATGTTTCACTATTAATTTTGACAAAAATCAATGCAGCATCATTGACACAGATGCCTCCTTCTATCAGAAAGGTGTCATTAGCCTTACTTCAAACATCAGCTGAGCTGTGGTTCAAAAGAGGTACTATCAGAAGCATAAACAGTATTTCTGAGTGCATGTGGTTTCATTTACCCACTCACATTAGCTACCAGGTTCAACTTTCCTATGACATTGATCCAGGAGGGATTTCTTCTGACTCTTACAGCCGCTACCTAGAGCAGTCAGGTCAATTGAGTCTAATGGTGAAAATATTAATATGTCAGTGAGAGCTTTCTCTGAAAAGGTCTTCAAAACTTACCCCAGAATAAAAAAGATTAGACTCCATACCCACTAACAAGCTCAGTGCTTACAATTGTCACCTTATGTTCACAAGCAATACCAATTACTTTTCTTAAAACAGGATTAATTTTTTTCATCACCACATCATCTATCACATATATCTGACCTGAGAAAGTCATTGCTTCTACAGTCATCAGGGAATATGCAGCCTTCTTATTTTCCGTTCTTATTCTTGTCTTTACATTGCCAGAGCTTGGGGGATCTTGGGTGGGGTGGACAGGCTGTTATGTTGTGGGTATTTTTGTCTTGAGGTCTTTTCGTGTTGATTATTTCCTAAGCTTTGTCTCACAGTGCTTTTGTGCATGCCACTTGTAAAAAGATATTTTAGGATTTAATAATGTACCACACTGACCCTTGAGCTTTCACAAACAGATTTTTTGAGCAGTACACAATGCTGAGAGAGAATGAGATTGTCCTCAGAACATCTGCTAGATGTGGCATGCTCTGGGGCATACCATCACATTTATCCCATTGATTGACAGTACAGCCTGCTGCACTTTGGTAAGTCCAACTAGATGGCATTAGTACACACAGTATTTTCTGCAGCCCACTTTCTCCTTGGTTTCCACTCATTCTTGTGCTTAAAAATGTAAACCCCACTTTGAATACATACCTGAAATGATGGCAGCATAACCTTTTTGTTTTTAAGGATGAAATACCAATAATGTTTTTTTAAAAAAAAAACCACAAAAACCTGATGTCACGGTGTGCTTCTCATTTAATAACTTCTCTTCAAGGTCTCTTTCCTCTAGCAATTGCAGCTGATGTGGCATTATCTCATTTTGAAGTACCTGCTCAGAAACCATTCTCATGCAGTCTTTCTGCTATGCTATTAGCTTAGCAACAAAGACCAGGTTAAAAATGCTTAGAATTTTTTTGTAGACTATAACACAGTATATGGTTCAAATTTAGATTCATATCAGAAAAATTTCCTGAGCTGGGCATCTAAACATATGTAGTGATTCAGGTGTAAATTATTAATAAATTTCCATTGTCAAAAATGACTGTCAGAAAATTACAAAACTGGATTTTGAGACCTGTGTCTCAGTTACTGTCCTGAGGTCTCTTTGCTCATTTGGTATCTGGAATGTTTGGGGTCTGAGGAGGGACTAATTTTTGCATTTTACAGTTCCTCAGGTGCCTGCATTTGCCCCTCAGCATCATCTCAGCAGTCCCAACCCAACTCTGACCTCCAACATCAAGACAACAGGCTTTACCTTTTCCCCACAGAGCTCATTTCAGTAGACAGGGCCCAAGTGCACCTGCTGGATTGGCTTAGTTGGGTTAGTAGCCCTCAAAGGCTTTTGAAGGGAGACTGGAGCTAGGGATTACCAAATCAGGAAGATGGAGATCCTGGTCCAGTATGTTCCCTGCACAAGGATTTTAGACACCCACATGTGCCACTTTCCAGCATACTGACCTTGATGTTAAAATGCTCTAAATGGGTGTCAGTGGGACAGCTGCAAAAACTATGCTGTTGTGCAAAGGATGCAGAAAGGATGCAGAATCTCTGCAGAGAAAGAGCTGTGCTCACAGCCCACTGCTGATAACCTGGGAGGAAGGGAGAAGATCCAGGATATGCACTGCTGTGATCCACTGCTTCGGTGGCTCAAAAAACTCAGAAGAGCTCATGCATTTTTAAGTGTCGACAACCCTTGTTTTGCAGGTGATGAATTACAGTTCCTTTTGCAGCTATGACAATCTCTAATCATGTTTTCTCAAATGAGCTCAGAACTCTGAAAAACTCTGGCATGCAGCAAGACAAGCCAGTGGGAGAGTGGGATTTTCCTGCCTTTGCAATAGTGCATAAATGAAAGCTCTTTTCTATGATATTTACAGACAGATAACGAGCTCCTCACCTAAAGCACATCTGAATAGATTGACTGACTTCAGTGAGACTACATATGTTTACATCAGCTGAGGGTCTGGCCTGAAGTATTATTAAATTATATATTACAGTTTTATAAACAACCAGGTCCTGCTGAGATGACATGACTGATTCATGGGGCCTGTTTTGCCACAGAGGGCAGCTGATGGGCAAGACAACCAGTAGTCAAATAATTAAAACACAATTAGACAGAAGGAAGCCAGAAATTCACCCACAATTCTCACTCTCCATTTTGTGCTTCACCATACGCTGGCAATTCCCTTGGACAGCTGCACACACACAAGGACATTCTCTCCTAGCTGCCTTGCCATACCTTCTCCAAGGAGAGCAGCAGCCAACAAGCAGATTGCTTTCCTGAAAATGGGGCATCCTGTCAGCAGGAAAAACCAAAATGAACAAAAGGTCTGTTTGAAAATAATGTGGTTGTACTCCAGCACAACGTATATTCAGACCAATTTTTCATCAATTTTTTTTTTAGATAACTCGTCCAAATAAAAAGCAAGCAATAAGTGAGCTAGCAGGATATTTGTGGATATTTATGGATTCCTAAACCAAGGCTTTTCTTGCAGGTGCTGTGATTGACATGTTCACAGTAGAAACACTAAAGCTGGATTTGTAAAGAAGTTAAAACAATACTTTAATCTTAAGAGTGTGCTGTTAGGTCCTGGAAAAGAACAGAAAAACAAAGGAAGAAAAAGAAAAAAAGAAAAAACAGAAAGAAGACTAGAAAGTCTTCATGTGCAAAAAAGAAAGAGATTTTATTTTGGCATAATATCTGAGGTCACAGGACCCTGCCCTGTAGGACTGCAGGAGGATCTCTCAAGAGCAGCCCTTCCCCTCTGTCCTCCTAACAGAGGAAGCCCCAAAAGCCTGGTCGGTTTAGGCACATCTTTATTCAGCTTTTCACTGAAGTTTCTTAGGTGCTCAGTAAAAAGGAAAAAAAAAGGGTATTGGAACAAAATATATTTGATATCATATCAAATATAGGTGCTCTTAATTTTTGTATGTGTTAGCTTGTGGAAAGGCCTTGAGGTTAATGATCCACTTTCAACAGACTTCTGGGCCTGAACCTGAGCGTCTGGTCATGTTTCTGCTCCTTACCCAAGCAGGCTGCCTGTGCCTGGCACCGTGCTGGGAACCGCGCTCATCCCTAAGGGATTTCTGTCTGGGGGTCACCCAGCAGGGCTGGGCCGAGCAGGGGAGAGTGCTGCAGGTTGCCTTGGGGCCTGCAGGAGTCACCTGTCCCTGTACTAGCACGACAGGCCAGGCCAGCCGGGTGGCTTTTGGGGAAAGCACCCAGCAGCAGTGGCCTTCTTTGCGGCTGTGGAGGGGGCAGAGCTGGGTAGGAGGGAGCCCCCCTGCTTCAGCAGCTCCCCCGGCTGCGGCCCCCTCCCCAGGGCACCCTGTGGGCCGTGGCAGCACCCAGCACCACGGTGGCCCAGCGTGACCCTCCCTGGCCCCAGGCAGCAGGCCCCAGCAGCAGGGCAGAGGCAGGAGGTGCCAAGCAGCATGCCACGGGGCCCTTTGCTGCAGGTCAGTGGGCAGAGGCGCCTGGGTGCATGCCCGGCCTTCCCTTGCTGGCAGCTTGTCCCTCCCCCGACCTGCAGCCGCCCCAGCAGCACAGCTTGCTGCCTTGGGCTGCCCGAGGTGCCCCTGCACCTGCTGATGGAGGAGCTCCCGCCCTCTGCCAGCAAGTAATGTGTCATATGCCAATGGCGGACGGTTTGGGCCCTCTGTCCTCCCACTTAGGGGATCCTCTGATACTCCTGACCTGTACCCCTAAACTCCCCTGCTACCTCAACCATCCCCATTTCCAGCAGGTCATTCAGGGGCAGATCTGTGGTATTTTCCCTCTTTTCCCCAAAGCGAGGCAGTGCTGCCCACACCACCCTGGCACATGGGTCGGGGTGGACCAGGGCACATGGATGCTGCTGCATCATAAACATCCGACCCCTCATTAAACATGCATAAGCAACTCAGCAAGACACATAAGCAGTGGCTCAGCATAGATGCCCTGAAAGGGATCTGCACAGCAAGAGCCATGCAGGTAGTGGCCAGTAGCACAGGTCAGGGAGGAGTAGGAAAGAGGGTAAATGCGTAACTTGGGGATTCCCTAAGCAAGAAGTTGATATCTTTCCATAATATCCTTTGAGGGACTTTTTTTTTTTTTTTCTTTGTTCTTACTCTTTAAACCAATGGGGATATGTTGCTTTTTGTTCCTGTGACACCCCACGGAAATACATGCCACTGCCTGGTTATGTGGCACGTGAAGCAGCATCTGCTGCTGTCTGCTTACCTGATAAATTCATAATACAACCGATCGTTGTATTAAATTTATTCATGAATCTCTGATCCCCACATATACACCTCATGATTCTTGGTATTTTTTACACCTTTATCATGAGCTTCAGAGTTGAATTTTTCTAAGATCAGGGGTTCTGTTAGATCCTTATACAAATCCATGTCTCTTACTATCCTTATTGCTCTTTTGGTTTGGTTTATTTCCTCTACATGTTGTAGTGGAGGGGGTAGACTGAAACAGTAGCAAAGTGATCACCGGTCAGGTGAGGTATGAGCTGGTACTGGAGCATGCTCTGTTCTCCAGGTTTTTTTTCCTGTTGTAACAGCTCAAAAGTTTTTCCGTGTCCACCCCCACCAAGTCATATTTCCTGAAGCTATCTAATGGAAAGATCTATCTCCTAGACAGCTATCTGCCCACTCCGAGCCCATTTTTGTGTATAGTTAAATTTGTTTTTTTTCTCATGTATAGTACTATACCTTTATCCACATTCAGTGCCTCCAGCCCTTTCACCTGCCACTCAGTGCCAGAGATCTTTCTGCACCTTTACATAGCTGCTTTCCTTTTTAACTACCTTGGGCAAATGAGTATCATCAGTTGCCTTTGTCACCTCAGTGTTTGTGCTGTTTTCCAAATCGTCTAGCGTAACTCACTTTTCTTCAGTAGTTATGCTAAAAAATAATTTGATGCACTGGGTGAAACCCTTCTGCTCTGCTTTCAGTAGAATTTTGTTACTGACTTAAATGGGGTTAGGGCTGGACATATCAGGCTTAGGTTATTCCAGCACTTCCTTTATTTGATTTTTAAAATGATAGAAATGAACACAAATTTTAATTCTTTTTCCTCTTTCTTTTTTATATTTCCCACGACTAAAAGGTCTTAAACAATCATGAATTCTGTGTAAGAGAATGTAACACACTAGGGGCCTTCATCCTGATTAATAAATATTAATATTTTCTAGGGCTGTTCTGGATTATACTATGTTATTATTGATAGTTTGCAAAATATCACTACCTTCATACCTTTAGGATAGATAAGATTTCATTTGTTGCAGTTAGGTGGTGGCCAACACTGATGAAAGTACTGGAGAATTATTTAGCAGAAATATAAAGTCATTTCAACTATGTAAACCGAACTTACCAAGATTTGAAAATTCCTCTTTGCAGTAATATTTAGCACTTCTACAGTGTCTTACATCTCCAACACAGAGTGCAAACATTCACTAATTAATCTGACACCCCATAGGTAACTTGGAGTTGTTATTTTATATGTGAGGTGGTAGTTTAATATCACATCCCTGATCAGCTACGGGCTCTTTGCAGTTCTCCAAGAGAAAAGCTAAAGACTCTGACCATTTTTTTTCCACACTACCATTTTTCAGAATTGTTAAAACCTAAATTCTGTCGCTCCTTCTCACGTCATAACAAGCTGTAAATGAAAACTTTAATGTTTTGTCACTTTTGGAAACTTCAGTTTCTTTCTGTTTCTTTTCACAAAATAAGAAGTATGAAACTGCATATGTAATTCAAAGAAGCTACGGGAGCTTCAGCTATATGGTATGTAACGTTCTGCAAAAATGTTACTTTTTTAAAAATTCAGAAAGTGCATAATGACCTGTTTTCAAATACAGCTACATGTAGCTGACCACTTGATCCTTCCTTATGCCTTTTTTGGCAAGAACCATAATTTCCCAAATCTGCCTTTCCTTTGTAATAAGTAATAACTTTGATTAAAATTAGTTTCAAAGCTTTTTCAGAGAAAGTTTCCAATCTTCCTGCCACTTAATCTAATATTATCTGTTTTTATATAACTTTCCTGCTCTTTTATGATTTAAAGTGCCCAAAGTCTACAAGTAGCTCTTCAGTATGCCAGAAGCCCTCTTAATATGAATCAATGTTGTATACATTTTAAAACTGTGATTTTAATGCTCCTTTAGACATTGCTAGATTAATGCTTTCTGGTGATGAGCTGGCATGTATTAGTGTGATAAAGAGGAAGACAAAGTGGGAATAATTAATAATTATTGCCAGTGGACTCTGAATCTGGGGAGAAGGATGTGGAGGAAAGGAGTAGTCATTTGTAATGTGATCTCTTTCTTTTCCAAATGGAAGAAGACCAGCTTCTTAAGTGGCACACCATCCATCATTTAAGGGTTAACAAGATTATTTTGCTAGGAGCAGTAAACTGCGTACATGTTACCCAACTCGCAAAATGTGCATATGGGCTCAGACTTTCAGAAGTGATTTCTCAGTCAAGGAGGCTGCTCAGACAGTACATAACCTTAGTCTTCAAGATCCGTTAGTGGACACTATTGACACAAGCTGCTTTCATTATCATGCACTGCTTCAGACACCTGATGTGTGAAGGGCAAGGATAGGTGTCCAAATACTTGACTGCCCCGTCTGTCCTTTTTGTTCTGCATCCTACCCAAGAATTTCCTTCTCATTTCTCCACAAAACTGAAACATGTAAATTGTCATTTTCCTGCTACACTAAGTAAGTCGTGTTAGGATCTGATACCCAATTTTGCCTATATGTGTGTTTCAAGCTGTTTTTTCTCTGTTTTATTTCTTGGCATCCATTTGACCATGGTGTTTACAGACAGCTGTGTATTCCTCATGGTGCTGCTACTGATGGCAAAGAGCTGACTTGATGTGCTATTCCCCATCCTTCTCACCCCAACATGTGGTGAGTTTGCCTCCCATTCAGTGACTGGTGGTTGACTGGTGGTGTTCAACATTTGCATTGCAATCTTTAAATGAGCCAGTGAGCTCTTCTCACGCCCAGCAGCTTCTGATAAAGTGAGTGTGCCATAAATGGCAGGTAAAATTGCCCTCTTTGTCCTGGGAGCGCTTCACAGACCCAAACATTTGCCTCTTAGTAGGCACTCTGGGTTGTGGCTGTTGTATGATGTAGGAGCTGTCAGGAGGAATTCGAGGTAAAAATGAAGCAGACATTTCTAACCTGTCAATCAATTTGAAAATTTCACATTCATTTTATTCTTCATTTTGTGTTGCCTTGGTTGCGCGCGTGTGCGCGCGCGCGCACACGCACACACTCTTGATGTATTTACTGTTACTGTCATCTTAAATTGCTCCTTGCCAAAGGCAGCATAGAAATATATATGCTTCAGATTTGGTATGGTAGGCAATCTCAGTATCCTGAATACTTGCAAACATTTCAAAGGAATCTCATTTTAAGAATTGTAATTTAAATTTGCTACTTTTTATGGAGATAAGGGAGAGACCCCAACTTAAGGAAGGCTGCCCACAGCATTTTCCATATGGCTTTGATATTGTTGACTGTTGCAGCACTGACATGGTTGTGCGAGTAGGATGTCAAGATTATGCAACTCTTCAGAAACCATTGCAATTCCAGACAAACCAAGTCACTGCTCAGTGCTGCTGGACCGCTGCAGATTAAGGAGTCTTTAAAGCTCAGGACAGATGTACAGATTAGGTAAAGTGGCTTTAGTTGCAGTTGAAGAGAGCCAAAACCAGCTTCCTAGTAGAAGGCTGGGCTATGATTTGAGACCTGCTAATGCAATTCCACTGAGAAGATTCTCAAGATGTAAATGAAGTGATAGTCAGATATGTAAATGGGATGGAGATTATTGGTAAATGAGAATCTGCATATCATGGGAAGTAAGGGGCTGAACACCTGGTCTAGGTAAGGGACTCTAGTATTTGGGTACCTTCCTTCAAAGAAACAATCCTGGTGCGTGTGCTCTGCGAATAGAATATTACATACACCTAAATATATATAGAAGTCAACTGTCTCTGAGTGTCTGATTCCTGCCTAGCATAAAGCCAGGACTGACAGAGTATGTGGAAAGGGAAAACATTGCGATAGGAAGTGAAAGATGATAAAAATGTTAAGCCAGTAGGCTGCTGGGATCTTATGTTCTTCTTGAGAACTTTTCAGAATTTGTGAGTTACAGAGAAGGAGCTAATTTTAGGTCTCTAGTTTTGTGAAAGTCAGATAAGTCCTTTTACAGTACAGCTATTCAATCTTTAGGGCCAGTGATACACTCTTTCCTACGCTGTCTTGCACATGTATGAAACACTGAGATGGAAGACACATTTTGTAAAAGTCTGGCCATCCTTCATCTTTCATATACCTTGACTGAATTCTTGGTTGAGCATGTGTGCATGTATATTTTTCTAAATTGTTACAATCTGATGGAAAATGGACTTTGAAGGGTAAAAAAAAAAAAAAAAATAATCCTTTTTCTTTTTTCCATGGGCTTCTGTTTAAAAAATATTAAATGAATGCAGTACACACTTTTTAGTGTCTGACAAGAAGTCAGCTGTGAATTCACTTAGGTTTTAGTGATAAATTGCATTATTGGGTATTTATTGGATTAAGCAATGTTTAAAATCAGAAAACCACATGTGCGTTATTTAAATGTGAATACTACTTCTTTTGCTGCACAAGCTACTGCCATACAGAACTTCTGCACAATTTTTTGAAGTCAGATACATGTAAAATTACTAAATATTTTAAAGGTCTGGTCACATACTTAGGAATTTAATATGGGTTCAGTATTGTCTTCTAATAATTTAGATTTGTTAATGCATGATATAGAGTTGTTGATGTTCAGAGGACAGTTTTTAGTGTGTCTGTCTTGCATGAAAAGAGGAACACCTTTTCCTCCTAGTCTTCTGAAATGTATTTCGCATTTCTAAAACAAACTGATGTGCTTTTTATTCCTAGAGCATACACAGATGCTTCAAATTCAGTGATATCTTTTCTGGCAAGACTGGAGCATATTAGTCAGAACAAGAGTTTCAAACCTTCAATCTATAGCTTTCAACCTGCAACCTAGCAGCTCTCTTTTGCTGCAAGATCAGGGTATGTGATTCCCTCCCACTGACCATAAGAGTTTAAAGCTTGGTCCTGCTTCCTTTGTGTGACTTCAGATCCATGTCAGACTTCAAATCAAGCTTCACAGCCAGTACAGCCAAAGGAGGATTTTCATCATAACGCCAGAGAAAAAAAAATCGTGCTCCTATGAAATCAAAACTTTACAAAGCCTCCCTGTGTGGTCTGAGCAGAGTAGCCAAGAAATCACAACCAGATCTCCAGCACTACAGTCCATTATTCTCAGCAAATGTTTTCCTGCTGACAAGATGCCCCTTTGCTTCTCTCCATGTTGTAAACAATTGCTAGTTAATATAGAGATTAATTACCTTTCCTTTATATGCGGGCACTCATGGGAATAAAAGAACTACTGCATACTTGCAGAAGATATTCTCGTTAGTGTCACCTTGGTGTTATTGATAACTCTGCCATCAATCTTCTGTAACCTTTGATCCCACCTGTCTGGGCTATAACAGATATAACAGATAAACCTTAATTGAAAATATCACCAGCACACAGTCTTATTTTTCCAGATAAACTTCTCATAGACTTGAAAGTGAAAAGTTCTTCATCCTCCTTAGCCTTCTGCAAGTCTGGGTCCAAAAAGATTTGCTTTACATTCACAAACGTAGTAGATTCACGTATTCAAACATAATCTGAGCATTGCTATATGTGGTTTACTGTTGGAAATAATTAAAAATCTCTAAGGCAGTAGTGGCACCATTACCTTTTATTTCCATGGAAACTTTGTAATGGATGGGAATCCAGATTGACTGGCTGACAGTGGCAGCAGTCTGTTACTGTAATACATCAGCAGTCTCACTTTTGGCACTTGCATGCATTATTTGAATATTTACAGCAGAATTATTTTTCAAAACTGTAATCTGAGGAGTATAGCAGCTCTAGGCAGCTGTAGATTAATTTTTTTACCAAAGTTAACTGTGCTGTGCCTATAGCGTACCTGATTACTTTTTGCTTATTCAGCATGGACTCTGTTTTTAAAATAAAATAATCAGGTAATTCAGTGGCGTGTCCCTGTTTGCAGAGAGCTAGAATGATCTGCAAGGAAAAAGAAATAATGGCCTCATAAAAACTTCAGATACACTACACGAACCACATGCATCCTGTGGCTTACATATTCTGTGAAAACTCAACAGCTGATATTGGCACTATGGCTATAGAGATAGTGTAAGTTTCATTTTTCTGAAAAGTTTAAAATCCAAAATTTGGATTGGTGTCCTATAATTTACATTAGACTTCCCTGTTATATTTATCAGTAAGTCTGCAGAGCACACACAGGGAGCATTCACGCTTTATGCACTGGCTCAACATCTATCATACCTTTAGGCTCCTGATGTAATGTTCTGTATTTTTCTAAGAAAACTGGACCTTTTTTTTTTTCATTTTTTCCCATACATTATTTCTTTGACTCCCCTTTGTCCTTTTTCTTACTAATGCACAGCTGCCATTTTCCAGAAGTCTTCTCACTATCCTTTGAAAGCTAAACTAAAATGATGGGCAGTGAAGGACTTTGTGATAAAATTGAAATCTTATCCATGGTCTTTAAACTGGTACTCCACTGAGGTTAGTCAGATATATACTAGACTGGCTAAAAAACTGTGATACCAGCAGACATGACCTTTTACCTGGTTCAGGCAGAAAATTTTTTTCATGACTGAGAGGTTATACCCTCCCTCTACCCCTGCCACGCAGTGGGCACACAAGGGAGAGGTCAAGCCCTAGGTTAGGTTTTTAACAGCTGTGACACTTAAACCCAGCATTTGTGAAAACACGTGCCTCTTCTATGGGAACTAGAGGTGTGTTTGGCAGAAGGCACAAGGAAGAAATAAAGCAGCAGAAAGCTTTTGTTGGTAGGAGCTTGAGGGGGAAGGGTCTATGCCAGGTTTTTGTCTGCAGCATGGTGGCACAGTCTCCATGAAGTCAATATGAGCACAGCCTCTGATGGCACTAAGTCCCCTGTGTTTCCTATGGGGAGTATAGCTTGTGGGGTGGCTGAGATGTTAAACAGCACCTATAATGGGGAAGGAGGAGGGTTTGATTACATCTAGCATCTAATTTAAGATATTGATGCATTTTCCAATATACAAATAATATTGTTATTATTTTACTTTAATTATGAGATAAAAAAGCCTTTCCCAGCAGTGGATTGCATGGAATGTACTTGACAGAGGTTAGACTACTCAGGGGAGCTGTTTCACCAGCACTCTGCGCATTACAGGAGCTATCAGCCTTTGGATTATGCACTACGGACTATTATACCTGCAGCTATTATATTCGTATCATTTTATGGATTTTCACTATTCCTATCTGACAATCTTACTTGCATCCCTTCATATACAAGTTTCTATGTGCATATGTAGATATAAAAACGTATTGCCTTGGCTTGATAGTTTAGGAATAATTAATTCTCAGGCAGAGAGATGCATTTGAAAAAACAAGAGATACCTACAGCAAGCACTGCTTGTTTTGTTGAAACACTGCAATGGCTAGTTTAAAAGTAGATGTTCTTCTAAAATGTAAGCCAAGGTTTCTGAAGTTTAGGTAAATAAGACTGTAGTAACATCAATAATAGTTACCTAATATCTGTCATAAAATGTAATCTATATATTGTGTATAATCTATAATATGTTTCATAATCTTGTAAACATTTTTCAAAATGTCAAAGAACAAACTGCCTATTGGACACTGCTTTCTTCTGACTTGTAAGGTTTCTAGCGTATAGAAGAGATTCTTCTGCAGCCCCTTTGTAAGGACTAGATTAAGGATTATTCTGCCCTGGACATGTGCTGGTGCTCCTGGAGAGCATCCACATACTGTCCTCAGGCTGTGTGAGACTCTCAGGAGGAGCAAGACTCTTCTCTGTAGAGACTACTGCTTTCTCCTTTGGCATCTGACTTCATGGCCAGTGGGGGTTTTTTATGGAGTACTCAATTTGTAAGGAAAAAGCATTTTAAAAAGGCAAATAAACCAGAGGTTGGATCATTTTTACCCGGGTTTCCTCAGAACTTTGATGTGCTGGATATCCCCACTCTACTTTTGATCTGCTCCTCTGCCTCCCCAGTGAGATGGCTCTGCCTCCTCAGAAGCAGATCCCCAGCTACACACAACTACACACAATATGTGACAACATAAACCAGTTGGAGAATTCCCTAGCAGTGAAATCTGTCTCAAATACCTTCTTCCTTCTGCATAGCTGTAGGGGAATCATCATGCCTCAGGTAGCCATGCAAGCATACAGATGGGTTTTAGTTATAGAACTAATTAACAATTATATATATGTATGTATTTTCATTTTATAACCAATGCCATTTGGATGATTGCTTGTTTGTGTATTGTATCTTTGCAGCAAGGAGGGAGGGAAAAAAAAAGGAAGGGGAAGGGGAACAAGGGCCTTGAGGGTCCTGTGTATTGAATATTGAACTAACTGGTAGTAAAGTAATACCACTAAGCAGTGGGTTCTCTAGCAATCCCTCAGTATCCAGTATAGCAGAGATTTCAGTTTGTAACTTCTTAATTAATTTCTTATAATTTTTCTAACTTGTAAATTCTTATTGGTGACTGAATTTAAAGTACACCTACAGTCAGAATACTAGATGTTTTGCTAGAAGCATGTTTTTATATTTTTCTGTCAGCAAAATCAATATAGGTATGGCAGAGCAAGCTGTATTCCTTTGTCTACTGTATAATAGAGCTGGCTGGAAGACAGCAGTCCCTTTTCACAACAGCCTTTGAGATTTAAAAATTTATTTTCCTTTTGTTTTCTTGTTTTTTAAACTAAAATTACTTTTGAAGTTTTGAGGAAAAAATGAATTGCTTCAGAGGTCAATTTGTACACTTTCCTAATAGTTATGAAAGTTATATAAGAAAAAAAGAAAATAAGTGCGTCCACATTGATTTACTTCTGCAATACTTTACCACTGGTAAGAACTCTCCTCAGATCACAGGCTGTGGTTCATTCAATATATTTTATAACTCAAAAGTCTGTAAGGACCCAAATAGATTTAATCCGTAAACCAATTCTACAACATGCCATGTTATTTCCTCCAATGAATTTCAATTCATTCCTCACAAAATAATCAAAAGAAACTCATGATTTTCAGTGTTGATACATGATCCAGTCAAACTGTGCCTTGTTTTCAAAAGACGTAAGTTTAAAAAAAAAAAGGAAAAAAACCCGACGCGGCTGGGAGGCATAATGGAGTATCATTTGAGTAGGAAGATATTTTAACCTATTCATTTCACCTTTTTCACTTTCCTTTGATTTGTTTTGCTTTAAATTAACGTACTCTCAAATATGGCAAGTGGTCCTCTTCAAGACAAAGGGGTTTGGCTTTTTTAAAATATGATTGCAGACCTTCAAATAGATTTTTAGTGGGGGAGAAAATAGTAATTGTATCCTATCACCTCTCACCTGAGCCATTCAGTCCCTTGGCAATAGTGATTTTCGGGTAAGAATTTGCAAAGCAGAAGGTTGACTGGCTTTATCTCCTGCTCCCGGCTGTCATCTTTTGTGGTTGCATTGGCCTTCCTGCTTGCTGTCTCAACACTGGGAAGGAAAGCTTACTATGCAACATGCAGGCAACCCCCTTGCAGTCACTATTGCTGGCACGTAATACATGAGCTCCCAGTGCACAATTCAGATCTGTGGCTCTGGCACAGCAGCACAGCCCTGAATTCTGTACAATCATGCAACTTTTCCAAGGAATCCCAAACCTGTAATACGTTGATGTACTTTTAATACTATTTTGTGTGAATTTACATGGTTAACGTATCTGCTGTTTCCTCTCATCCTTTGCAAAGGAAGAAAACAAACAAATCATTGGTTTCTGGAAGTGGAGAAGGAGGGCTGATGGCTGGCTGTACAGGTCTGCGTAGCCAGAGTGAATTGTCCTGCAGGTCATTGAAAATGTCTTATTCAGAAATGATCATCAGTGATTGCTGATGGACCTTTTTGACAAGTCATGTGTATATCCCGAATTCAATGCCATGCTGAGACCTTCTTGGTGCAAAACCATGAAAATTGTTCCCTTGGCTCATCAGAAGTGATGTATTTGCAGTAGCTGTACAATGACAGTGATACTGCCTGTTTCTGAACAAAAGAAAAGCCTCCATTGGGACCCTGCTTCTCCTTGCGTTCTCACCTCTGCAAAGCAGAGATGTTTGCATGAGTAAGTCCATCCACATACATTATCTGAGGGAATGAAGCACCCAAGCCTTGTATGTTTAATATTAAAAAAAAAAAAAAAAAAAGGCCTTTCTGGTTTCTACCTCAGCCTACAGGATGTAGGTGCAAGCCTTTATTAGTGCTGTACATTTTTAAATCCCTTGAACCTTCATCGGTTTTGTACTGTAGAATGCAGAGAGTAAATTTGGATTTCTTCTTATAAATTATGTTCTTGATACTTGAGTAGAAAAGCACAGTATAAAGAAACATAGCTAAACACCTTGTTATAGGATGTTTTGTCTCAGAGGAAAAGCATGGCTAGTAGAGTGTCTTACAGGAAGGTTTCAGGGTTTTTTTTTAATACTTTGCGCGGGATATATGTATGTAATGTTATTATATATTGATTGTAGATAAAGATCAAGATATGATGATTCACAATTTTATAGCCTGCCATAAGCAGAAGACAAGCTTGATGTGCTTGAAGTAGTTTGTGTTGCTAAGGATATATTGTATGGTTGTAGTCCAACTGAGCGATGATCAAGGAATGAATAACTGAAGCCATGTTATTATTCATCAGATAGGAGTCCCTTGCCAACTGGAGATAGAAATCATAATTCACAAAGGTTGCCATGTGAGAATTTAGCTTCAGGAATCTAAATAGGCACAAACTGAATTAATAAGTGGTTGGTATTCACTGTCTATGATGAGACACCTTGAATCCAAAATTTTTGAAATATTTTCCTATGCCCAGCAATAAGATCTTCCTCTTATCCTCAATTTCATTTGCTATTGTCCACCTTTCAGCTCAGTTGTGATGATTATGAAGCTGAAGCTTTCTAGTGAGAAATAATAGAAACTTGAGGTCTATAGCAAAAGCTAGGATGAAAACAGTCAAATGAAAAACTAATATGAACTTTAAAAAGTTTTGTATGGCTGACTTTTATCCTTCTTGCCATTAGGCACCAACCCAGTGCCCTAAGGCCTTGTTGGCCTGTGATCCCTTCACAGCTAGGAGAGAGGGTAAGGCAGTTACCTCCACAAAGTATTTGAGAGCTTGGGTAAGGCAAATTGCCACAAAGGTCTCTGTGTTTTCCTCTCTGCCTCTCCCCAATCAGGGGGTGTCAATAATGAGGACAGAAGGGCTATGGTTATCATTGTGACCAAGTCCTGTGTCTCACCAATGGCTAAGGAAGCAAGCTACTGCCATAATACTACATATTAGTATTTCTTAACAAAATGACATTTTGCTTTCAGGTTTAATAGATCCTTTCATATTTTCTTCTACTCTCTAGGGACTTAGGATAAAGAGAGGGATGTGCTACTAGCTGCAGGGATGTTGTGTTCCAAGGGTAAAATTGTGTTTACAGGAGCTCCTGGAGTAGAAGGGTCAAAGGCTGAGGGAAGTGGTGTGAGCACAACCCAAAATATCCAGGAAAAGAAAAGAATAGAACAGGCATATTTTAGGATTTCTCTCTTCTAACAGGCATACTTATCTATGTAGATTAAACAAGGTTAGGCTGGTGAGATCATTCGATGCTTTACAGAAACTCATCAGGACAAGCCTATTCACAGGCCAGGGATGTCTTTAGCTCATTCTGTGGTTTTAACCTTGTTGCCTGAATGCTGATAAGGAAAAAAACCCAAACCCCAAGCACTGTAAGTAATGAACACCAGCATCCATGTAGCTGCATGGCTTTACAGCGGTCTAGCATAGATACTGAAGCAGATCTGCATCTTTGAGTACCTGCTGTGGCTGCCAGCCTTGTGCTAGGGACAGCGCTGAACAGCTGGAAGCCCAGGGATGTGGCTTCTTATCCTCAGTCTGTTGTACTGGTTCCTGCATCAGTTAAACCATCCACTGCTGCTGGATCTGACTAATTCTCCGTTGCTATGTATCTTTTGCAGTCACTTACTGCTGTGCAGTAACTGTGAATGCTAACCTTGTTTATTACGTGAGTGTAAGAGACTTAAGTAAGCATAATTTCTCTTTCCTGAAGTATAGTTTCTCTTGTTCTCTTGCACTTTACCTTCTGTGACCAAGCGTAAGAAGAGACATAGGGGTGTTTTTTGTTGTAAGCTTCCATCTCCTTTGCTTTCTTGCTGTACAAAGCACTCATAGCATGTCAGGGACGAGTTGTGCTTTGCATTTATAATTTCTGTCACTTTACTGAATCCAAAGTGTAAGTGGCATTGAAACTCAGCTGCTTCTGGTTAGGCTAGTAATTCCCTTTCAAAGTGAAAACAGATTGTGGAGTGGTATTCTCCAGACCCACCCAAAGTCTGGGTTTTTTTCTCTCTTTTTGCCACTGTTGTGGATCAGACAATGATAACTTGTAGGAGAGTTAAGGAAGTCTCTATTTTAGACTATGGGATTTTTCCAGTCAACTGGATGAACTTATGAAGGACAGATAGGCCTGATCTCTTTTACTTGTGTGTGTCTATGGGACTCAATGCTTTGAAGTAAGCAGATTTCCATGAAGGATGAGTTCAGTCCTGCTGGTTTCCTTCCCTGTATGACAGAATATATATTTATAATTATGCTTGTATCTGTAATAAAAACACTTATTTAAATAAGAGAAAGGGGAATGAGTGACAGTAGGTGTTAAGCCCACAGAGTGAGTGACTAGACAAAGGCTAGTGGTTCAGAAGCCCTGCTGAGTCAGAGCCTGCAGAACGCATGCTGCCAAACAGTGCCGGCTGTGGCTGCTTGCTGTGGACCACTGATCCATTGGATGAACAAGGCTCAAATCAATGAATGAAATCAAATGTCTCCTAGACAAGCCATGTCCTTTCCTTTTCAACCCCTTTGCTACCCATTACCCACCCCCTGCCTTTCCTCTAACATACATGCAGACATATACACATGATCATCTGTCCTTCTCGCTGTGTTTCATTTCCAATGAGACTGATGAGGAAGCCTCTTCCAAGATGTTCACTGCTAACATATCAGATGTTCATACAGAAACAAAACAAAAATAAAACAACTGTATATATTTCAGGATTTGTTTTTTCTATAATATTTTGGTGGTCTTTCATGTCCTGAAAAACAGTAACAAAGAAATATGCAGGTACCTCTTTAGCTCCATTGCTAACTGTGAGTGACTTTCATTGCAAGAACATTTTGGAACTTGAATTGGTAACTGCTGCTTCAGAGGCAGGTAACTCTGATGGATTATGGCATAACAGAGCTATGCAACATTTGAACACAAGTCTAAGTGAACTAAGGCACATATATTGGTCTATATTTACTCAATGATAAAGAAAATCTACTTCTGGTACTCAATGTACTTTTCAGCCATGTATCTGAAAGTGTTACCAAAGAAAACCATTGTGTAAATGGCCTAACAGTATCTCTGGTTAGGTTTTTGAGCTGTATGGCACTGCCGGTGGGGAATATTAACCTTAGTGCTGTGGACAAGGTGGAATGCCTAGATCCAATGCAGCTCTGTGTTTTCTCAAAATTTCAGAAGCATTTGAACCTGGAAGTGTCTTAAAATCAATTTTAAATGTTACTAGATTTTTTCTGATCAATATTATCAGGATTATGGCTAAACACAGGAGTAACTTGATATTGCTATCATCATATGTAAATTGGAGCGGACTGTGCTACAGTGGTGCTATTTATGTCTGTTTCAAAAGAAAAACAGTGAAATGCATTTTTAAAAAATTTTATGTGTAGGACAGAAATTCAGTCCATCTAATGGCAGGGTGAGATTGCATTGACTGTTTACACTCTAATCCAATGAAGGAGAACAATGAAAATTTAAACAGGCAAGCAGTTAATTAAAGTTCAAGATTATTCAGAATATGCTATGCTGTTTTTTGTTGATCTTGGATTTTGCGTGATGTGAACCAGCTGAAGGTTAGGTTTCAGGGTCAGAGGCAATAATATTTCTCCAAAGAGCTTTGTTACGTTCAGACCGTGATTCAAAGCCAGATTCCTCTTGCCACAGACCTGATTTAGAAAGCCTGGGCTGAATTTGTGAGCGTGTACAAGGGGCTTGCATCTGTGCTTCTGTTCTGCAGAGCTCAACTTTTCATACTGGGATGGAGAAAAAGGGAGAAAAAACCCTTAAGTGTTCCTTATCAGCAGAAAACAAGGACTGTGTAACATATGGTTCTGTGAGAGACAGTCCCTTAATAACAATCCACATTTCAAAATTTATATTTGCTTCTGGCAAGAAGTTCAAAAACTGCACTCTAGTGTCTCTAAGTTACTTGTAACACTGGTTTTGGCCATGACTTTCAAGGGCTTTGAAGGACTTTTAAGCTGTGTCAGGATCTCCAGGAGGAAAAAAAAAAGTTCATAATCTTCAAACTAAGAAACTAAGCCACTTCTTTACACTCCAAGATTTCTTTCAGCTTGGAAAAGTGTGATCATGGGGAAGTCACTATTTTTAAGTTCCTCAGATTTCCTAACTGGAGAGGGGCATCTTTGCCTTCCATGTTAAAGTCCTTTGAGGCAGTTGAGCAAAAATAGTATATCACGACAAACGTATTATTTTGATAAGCATTTACAGTTTTTAGAAGATTTGAATCAGTGACTGAACTGATAGCAGTACATTTCTTAAAAGAAATGCAAATTGTATTTCACTTATAATATGATGCTTAATTACACTGCTTATCTTCCTTGAAACATTTCACAGTAATGTACGTTTAAAATGCAATGTCCACTAGAAAGGAAGATTGATCCAGGGAATATATCCACTTTAATTAACTATTAAATACTACTGGAACGTGTCACATTAAGAAGCCACTTGCTCAATGTGCCCCATCCCAGCACGGATTGGTCCTGATTAACCAGCATGACCTTGCAAGAACCACAAATGATCCGTCAGTTCATGTTCCCTTCATTGTTAAGAACACAAAGGTAATTGGAAGTTGCTCTGCAAAGTGTTTGCAGCCACTGCTAGCAGCACAACTAGGGAGGAATAAATCAGTTCGGGCTGGTTTCCAAAGTTGCACTGGAGCGACAGAATGCATTTTCATTTTTAGGACAATCTTACTTAAGTACTATTTGGATAACAAATTGACTTAACTCAATTACCTTTAATGAGTTTCAGTGCATGTAAGTCATACTTGCAGGGGGGTGTGGGGTGGTGGGAATCCAATAGTTCTCTAGTTGTGAGAGCTGAGAAGGCATTGATTTTTTGTCCTATCCAGTGGCCTTCTGACCTTTTACTTTTCCCTTTCTCCGTAACACTTCTTGACTGGGGCAGCTGTGATGGAGAGGCCTGTGTCTGATAGCCCAGGGGCAAAAGGGCACTGTCTTTCTCTCTGAGGCTTAGTCCCTGGTTAGTTGATGACCCTGGACAAATCACGTTGCCTCTTGGAGCACCACAATTTCTCCCTACAAATTAGAGGCAATAATGCTTTTCTACACTGACTGGTAGACAAAAAGTTTGTATTTCATTAGCAAGGAGTGCTTAAGGGCTTGATTCATGCAGTATGGGAGTAGCATCTGCATACAGTGGTATCCTCCCATCAATATCCATCCATGGCTGCTTCTCACGGTACAGAAGAAAATACATATGAAAAGTCTGGATGAAATGGGGGCTAAACCTAACGCATTTATAGAGAAGTGTTAGAAGAAAGGAGGGTGTGTCATTTTTTCCCAGCACTGTGCAGACTATTCTATAATGGTTTACACTGAGAAAAATAAAGTTTGTAGTAAGTGTATAGTTTGGATAAATGTACATTCTGTATCTCCCTCAGAGAAGAGCAGCAGTCCTTTATGTCATTCATGTCTTTTTAATATGCATACGAATTATACTATAGGTTTTTCTTTTTCACCACATCTTTGTACTTCAGAAGTGTGTTTGAAGTGCCTTTCTCCTTTGAGAAACGTGTAAGCTAGCTGGTCCTGTATATTATTGAAAAATATCAGAAGTGCAATTCACCCACCAAACAGGCTTCTGTGTCTCTCTAGTGAAGACTTTTTACAGTTGTCTGGCTCAGAGGTTATTCTGGTTTGTATCCTTCTGTCCACTGCATTGGGGCAAAGATGACAACACATTTAATGTGTAAAGAATTGGTTTTCCACCTCTAGGACTATGGCTCACATCCTACTTGACCCTCTCAAGTGCTATCACTGAAAGAGATGGAGATGAGCCTTGGGTGGGCATAAATCTGAACAGTTACGAGGATGGCTTTTAGCAATTTGAACTCAATAGACAGAGAAGACAAAATATACATGAGTAATGGGACCCGTGTTGAGCACATTTTTCTGGAGAACACCAGTATGCACACAGGAAAGAGGAAGGAGTAAAAAGGTTTTCAGAAAACTGACGAGTTCGGCTGGCACATGTTTTCAGAGGAGCATGGAGTGATGGGTAGGTAACAGGGTTTCCTGTCCTATATTACATCCAAAATCAAAAGAGACCCCACACATGCTTTGCTGTGTGTTGCTTCTGATGATCACAGTGCAGAGTTCAGATTAATAAAACTTAAAGGTACTTGAAAAAGACAAAAAGGAGTTCAGAAATGAGCTACTGAGTGTAGGGAGCAAAACAGGACATCTTTGAGGTACTTGGGGCTCTTGGGGTAGCTGCTGTTCTTATCCCTGAAAATTTCAGGGTAATGTTCAAAGCCTGGACACCAATGGCTTTGATAAACATGGTTATCCTTGGATATGTAGAATTATTACTATTTACTCCACAACTCATCTACCAGTTCCTTATGATCTTTCATGGGTATTAGTCAAAAGTTAAGTGGTCCAATCTGTGTAGTTAATTTTATTTTTTCCTAATATCTTTGCATAGGCCAGTAGAGAGACTTCTGCAGGTCATCTTTAAAACTGCAACATCATGTTCTGTGAGCTTTAAGAAGTGCAGTTGAGCTTATAAAGGGAGGCGAGGGAGGTTTAATTTTGTTTGCTTTAAATACCTGCAAATATTTGCTACCTACCCCAGGTAGCATTTTAGCTTTCATTTAGAGGTTTTTGCTTTTTTTTTTTATTTGCCACAGATAGCTTTTTTATTTCCTACCCCAGTCCCAGCCCCACACTACCTCAACTGACTTACTCAGGTTTCAGCTTTTCAGACTTTAATTGCTGGTGTTAGCAATTCACTTTTTTTTTTTTGATCCCATATATGCACTTCTTTATTAATCTTTAAATTTTGTTTTGAATGCTGGCATAATTAGATCAGTAGCTACCAGGTGAGATAAGTTGAAACAGCCATTCAGTCAAGCTGAAAAAAAATAGCTTGGGGGGTTGTGTGTGTGTGTTGGTTTGGTGCAGTTTTATCTGTTTTCCCTCCCAGATATTTTTCAGTTGTACCCTAAGGATAGCATTTTGGTTTTTAATGATAGTTCCTGAGCCTTCTCATGCAGCTGGGGAGCTGGCAGTCTGGCAAAGGTCTCCCATATGAGGATGTGGTTGAATTCTTCGACTGGCCAACCCAGACAGCTGTGCAGGATGGTGCTGATCCATAGGCACAGTTATATGCCCTTACTAGTGGGCTGCAATTAGTGATGAGAAAGCACTTTGGAAAAAGATTTGGAACAAGGATTAGGGACCTCACTGATGGAAAAGAAAAAACAGGAAGCTTTCTTTTTGAAGTGCTATGACACCCAGTAGTCCACAATTTGTTTTTGAGTTATAAAATACATGTAAAAAGAACAAGTTATTAGACATCAACCTTCAAGACAGTAATTATGAAGTAAAATAAACAGAAAAAGAAATCTATGAATAAGCTTTAATTTCATTTTTTAACAGAAGATAGTAACTTTACTTAGAATTTTGTGACAGCTAATTCATCTAAGCATATAAAGACTCAAATTTCAGAAGAGATTGATGAAGTCAGGGGCTTAAAAAAGAATTTATTTAATTTACTTTAAAGAATCCTTTAAATGTCTTTTGTTAATCTTAGTTTAAAATGTCATAATCTATCTGAAACTGTTAGTTTTCCTTAATTTTTATACCGAAGTGGTCTGAGCTTGAAACCATCCATCTAAACAGTGGAAAAATTCAAAATTGGAATAGATTTTAACAGATCTATAGGAAAAATGTTGTTCATTCTATTTATTTGTGTACAGCCAGATTTTCATATATGTTGGTTTATATGGCTTTCAGTCTATAGGCCCACTTTGAGAAATTCATAAGCACTATCCCAAAGACCACTAGTCTGATCATTAAAATTAACAGTGTACAATTTTAAGTCTTTTAAGATATGTTTTGTTTCCCTCTGACCCTACTTGTATCTGAAAGGAAGTAAAGTTTTCTGAAAGTCATTAAAATTGTTCTTAGTTAAGAGAAAACAAACAAACAAATGAGCACACTGCAGGCAATCTGGAGCAATTAATATGAGAGCTGTCAGGGGGGTATATTATAATAAGATGAACTGACAATGCTGTTCAAGGGCTAAACCTAAAGTTTCCACTCCAAGGAGGAAAATGACATTTATGGTGATTACAACTTCCTTTTCAATTACAGCTTTCTTTTGTGAAAGATTAATTATTTTGGTTTGTGGTTAGATGAGGAAAAAAAACCCTCCATGTTCTTTTCCTTGAAGGAGCTATCTTAGGACTTTAAATTACGGTGGCTGAAACATTAGGGAAAAATAGAAAATTCACAACAAACACCCACCAGCTGCTTCTGCTGTATATTTAATATGTACAGCTCTATTAGACTGGTTTATTAATACATCTGCAGGTATTCTGCAACAGGGGCCAGATGGCACAGGAGATGGATAATGGCATAAAAAGGGTTGCAAGTAGCAATCTCTTGCAGGTCAGAAATCGCCAAATGATGTTGCCTTCTGATGTCTATTCAGCAACTAGCATGAATGACTCGAGAGAGAGGGTTTTGCTCCAGCACCTGGTCCTGTACCACCAAAACTGCTGTGAGTTATTCTCCCTTATGAGCAGAAAAAACAAAACATGTAGAAGTGGTGACACGTAATTAGGCAAGCACTGCCTACACATTAGCAATGATGTTCCTTGGTAGGATTGTGCCAGACATTTGTTTTATTTTGGGGAGTAAAAAAAGGCAAAGTCCAGCAGGTGACTCTGTAGATGGGAGTGGATCTGCATCTGCAGTGAGCTCCTGGGCTCGGAAACACACACACAGTGGGTTTCCAAAAGGTGTCATCAAGGGCTATGCTGGAAACCTGTCAAGGCACTGAAGTTTGCACTGATTCGTACACACAGTAGTATAGCAGGCTGTTTTTAAACTTACATGACTGACTCTATGGTCCTGAATTGTAAATTGAAGTTCATTCTTGAGGAAATCCTTTTATCTGGTTTTTTTTGAAAACCTAGGCAGCAAATATTAGGGAAAAATGAGTGCCAGGCTTTGTGCTTGTTTCTCTACTTTTATCTTCTAAAAGTTTAGAAGTAGTTTGTTGTTTTGAATTTATGAGCTATGGAAACTGGTATTATTAGGTGACAGCAGGCAAAAATTTGAGAAGTTATAGTACTGCAGACTTAATAAAGCTGGTATAAAATGAGTTATACAGATGTAATACAAACATGATCCTGCTTTCTCTGTCTGATGGGGCCATGAAGAATCGTGGTGATACTCATTATATGACCAAACCTGCAAAAACTCAGTTTAATTGTCAGAGCATACTGTAGGTGTATTTGTCCAGAAACCCCACCTGTGTGTGGATATTACCTTGTCACTCAGGCTAATATGACATAGTCATAATACAATATATGCTTTGCATCAGACCCCTTGCATCACTTTGAGTTTCAAGCATCAAATGTAAAATTAATGGATCCTGCCTCTCAGGCCACAGGAAGGCAATCCTTTGTCTTTAATCCTTTGAACTGCTTTTGGAATTAAAGGAGTGATACTACCTGTATTGTAGGGTTGCACTTGAAAACCTTTTCTGATGTTAGCTAGCCCAGGTGTGCCACATAACTCAGGGGACAAATGGTGCGTGTGCGCATGTGTGTGTGTGTAAAGGGTATTAGGCACAGCTTTGTACCCAGATGAACAGGGATGCTGTTGCCTGCCACTGCCCTGCTATAAGTCTGGGGGTGTGCTTGGAAAAGCTGTTGAGGGTGGTCTAGGGAGGTATCTCTGACACCAAGATAAGTGTTTGTCTGATATCTCTGTCTCTTGTAACACTCTAAGTTTATTTGTACCTTGCAGCTCAGTTTGTAATAAATCACTCTGATGGCCGTTCATTACAACAGTGGCCTGTTGCTTTACTTCAAATTCAAATAATCCCCCAGTCTCCCCACTTTTTAAGGCATCTGTTGAAACTTAAACTCCTTCTCCCGAAATGCTAATGGGTATGGCTGTCAAAATAAACACAGACTCCCTTTTAATGAATTATTGTTTTGGAATTTGTGTACATGCAGGCTCTCGGTGTGTTCTTTAATTATTATTTATTTGTTTGTTAAGCTCTTCCTCATGCTATATTGTTGCTAGTCCTGTAGATTATACCAAAGACAGAAAATCCTGACACTTCAAACAGGAGCAGGGACAGGCTTGAGTAAATCCAAAATTAAAAGGAAAAAGTAAACAGCAACAGCTACATGTGTGTAATTCTTGAGAATGATTCTGTAAAAGCACATCAGCCTTGCACTGTGAAAGCATAGGAACCATTTGTTTGCATGTGTGTGCGTGTCAGCTGATGTACACTTGTGAAGTCAGTGATGTTAAAACACAGAAATAAAGGCCAGATCCTTAACTGGTGTAAACAGATTCACCTTCATAGCTTTCTCAAACCCATAGCAGTTTACATTTGCTGAGGTTGTGACTCAATATAATACTAAGTCCAAATATCTATTAAAATAAAACATGTAGAAATAGTAAACAAAAATTAATATCTGTGTTACATAATGAATTTTAAATCTTCATTATTCCATGGAAAAAGATAGTTTGACATGAAAATAAAATTCTGTTGAAAAGAGTGGCTATAAAACTTATTGTTAATATGACCAGACAGTAAGAACTGTTCAGTGAAACATGAGCTGAAGGACTTGGGGAGGTAAAAGCAGTTATTTCAAGTCTAAAATTACATCCTGTAAGAATTCAGATGGAAGAATCAGATTTGCAGTGTTAAATCTGAATCCAACAAGAATCTGTTTCTGCCATCGAGTGACTTATAACTTGATCTGCTCAAGCAGATAAGTAATTATTATATCTTAAAATAAGTATTTTATTTATTTAGCATGCTTTCAGGCTGTCAGAAGTGTTACAGTTAGATGTGAAACATCTACCACATATAAAATAAGAGAAAGCAGAGCAAGAAAGTCCTTGGCTAAAATTGAGTGTATTTGCCTTTACAAGATAAGGGTCCAATTAAATGCCTTACTAGCAGAAGAATATCTACAACCTCACAAATCAATCATAAATTCATGTTATAATTGCTACCACTATTCTTCATTCATGCCAGGTGTTCTACCTATGGAGAGTTCTCTAGCTGCCTGTTTAATGTCCCCTGGCTTGTTGTAGATGGTAATTTTTTTCCTCATGTTAGTTCTTTTGGTCATGTACTTCAGTTTCCCTTGATTTTCCCTTTTAAGGAAGTTCTATTATGTACTTTAACTTTCCACCTCTCTCTTGGCATTACTTATCTTCATGACACATCTCTTTTAATCTGCCCCAAAACTCACTCTTGCTTTTTGCTATATATCTACTCACTGTTCACACATGGTAATGCTTCATTCTTCCACTCATGTGTTACTCACTCAGTCACTTTTAATGCATGGGAGGAAGAAAGGCTTTCCACGCCGCCTGCTGTCAAGTGCATTTAAGGGACTGTATTCATAGCAGAGAGTAAATGCTATGTCTGGGGGCAATTAAATGCACTAGTGAAGCAGAGGAGTTCCCTGACTGCAGGGTCCACATAAGCATAAACCTTCCAAGAGCTGAGAAATTCTCATCTTTTGCTGGAGCCACAGGGAGCTGAAAGGCTCTGAACGCTTTGCAGGAGCACATAATGAAATTTATGGAGAAGCCAAAGAATATTTCATAAGGATGACTTTATGGAACGTTACTTTTGCCTTGTAGAGGCCTGTAGGTTTTATGGTGCTGCCTTGTTCAATGCAATACCATTGTCAACATAGGAAGAGCCTTGGCAAATCATTAGCTAAGAGACAAAAATGGAAAATGCACTAGTGAGACCTAGATTTTGCTGATTTCTTTGATGCCGTGTTACAGCAATGGCACTGCTGTACTCTTCAGTTGTGAATAACCAAACCAACAAACACATAACCATGGCAGTGGGAGCGCTATTAAATGTAGACAGAAGTACTAATAATCTTGCCTCTTCTTTTGGTGCACGGGTTGAGGTGATTAGTTGTTATGCAAATAGGGGGAATTGCATCTCAAAGTGTGATTTTGTAGTCTGAATTTGTTAATAAGCTAATTGGTGTGTATACTAAAGAGGATTTGTAAGGTATTTACACATGTACAATGGATGATTTTCAATCTTTTATCAGCTTGGCTGCAATAAAGAAAATCAATTAAATGAAATAAAATGCCATGTACTAGAGATTAGTGCTTGCAGAGATTTCACTGCAATAAAAATTTTCTAATAAGAAAAGCCTAAACTAATAGACTTGAGGGTTTGGGTGGTTGTTTTTTTTTTGTCTTAACTAACTGGCTTACATATTATCAGATGTGTTTCAGTTAATTTAAATGTTTCACTTGTGTGTTCCTATCCCCATCTACTGCTGTGTTCACCAAAAAAGAAAACCATGTACTAACCCAGAACAAAACTGTAATCCTTTAAATTACATTGAAATCTTGAAAATGTAGAGAGACAAATATAAAAGTTTTCAATTATATGCAGCATGCTTCTAGTGAACATGGATCAAGTGCAATAGATTCAGTTCAAAACTAACTAGCTCCAAACCAGCAAAATCCTGCTCTACCTTCCTTCCAAAAACGTGCTTAGGTTATTCCATGTGAATGAAATGAAGCTGAAACACCATCTTCATCAAAAAATAACCCCATTCTGCTTTCTTCATCCCACTCTCCCTCAAAATGCCTTGCTGACTAACAGTGGACAAATATAGTATCCAGTGCATTTCTGCACTCAAAATGTTAAATCTCATGATACACTCAATAATAATAATGGTGATGATTGTTCCCTTCAGGAGAGCTAGGAGCCCAAAGCTACTGTGCCACTGTATTTTTTCTGGTGGTCAGAAAAACAGTTTCTTAGCACATTTCTTCTATTCCCACTTATTTGGCCATCCACACTGAACAGGAAGATTTCCCACATTGGTATCCTTCGTACATAGAGAGATTCATACATCACACCTAATGTGCACAGACAGATTTCAGAGCTGTCTTACAACTTTATACCAACTTTGACCTGTAAGTGCAAAAACTGTTTAAACAAGATGGTGCCCAAAAACCAGTTCATAAGATATTTCAGAAGGATAAATATGCTGCTAGTTTAACAAAAGACTGCAAAAGTTCTGCTGAATGGAAAAGTAGCTGGTACTTAAAAAGAAAGATTTGGTAACTAAATTTGCTGCTAAAGGTTCCCAGATGACCTTACATACTGATTTAGTCCTCCAGTCAAGCCTCACTGAAATTTGGAGCAGTATGTCTGTTGCCTGCAATAGGCTTCCTGTAAGTGTGTGTATGTGTGTACGGACCTGCAGGGCCACAGTCAGTTAATGTCCACTAAATTATTTTTTTCCTTTAGTGAAATGATGCAGGGGAATGAAGGAACATGCACGTGCAGGTCCGTGCTGGAGTAGCCTACTGATATTTCCCTCTTGGTAAATTTGGCTCAACAGTTTCAAGAGCAGATTAAGCTGCTCTGTTTATTTAGCATGCAAAATATTGTCTATGTTAAAATATTCAACCCAAGGTAGGCTAATAGCAATATTAAACTCTCAAAAGAGTCAACATTCTTTTAAAATGTCTTTGAGGGCATAAGAGGCAATCTCCACTGAAAGCAGTAGGAGTTTTACTACTGATTTCTCTGGATTTGGGATTAAAATACATATATGTTATTGTATTAGATCAAATTGTATTCTCTTTCTCTCTCTTCTCTCTCTCAGTATCCACAGAATGGGGCTGGATTAACCATTCCAGCTGACCAAAAGGTGCATTTCTAAGAGATGATTCCATGCCTGATGGGTTCCTATTCCTATTCAGTACAGTTTATGTATATAATATTCAGATTAGAATTATACTGGAGGAAAGAATAGTGAAACATCATGATTGTATGGAGGTTGAACAATTATAATACAACTAACTACACTGTTTAAATATTCATTTTTATGAAAGACATTCATTATGCTCTTCATCTGGTAAGTTGCTCTCACTTAAGACTCATTCCAGTGTTCAATCTCTGATAGAACACTGGAAAAAATCATAAAATATTTAAACGCTCTCATTATGTTTTGGACAGCTTGTGTTGACAGTGTATCCCATGCTTCATTTACAACAAAGCTTACAATTTTTGCCACTTAGAGATCACTGCAGTTCCTCTAAGGCAGAAAGTATTTGCTACTAAGAGGCAAAATGAGAATTGCTGGGAGAGCACAAATTGAGAACTATTAAAAGGCCATTGACTAGCCTAACATTTTTGAGACTTACACTGAACCATTATTTAAAGTTACAGGGTAGATAACAACATTTAGACACACTGCGTGGCATCCAGCATAACGTACAACACCATCCAGCATAATATGTAACACCAGCATAAAAGTGGCATGAAATAGGACCCTTGTGCATTAAGGCTATTTAATCTCTTAGCTTGCATTTTGTTCTATCTTGTTCAGTGCAGCTTCTGCCAATTACTGTACAAACCTAACACAAACATCTGGAATTTCATGCACTTGCTAAACCACCTATTGTTGAGTGTGTGACTGTGCCTTAGACTGAGTTGCAGCGCTAGCAGCATTTTTGCTGTGTACCTGCCTTAGACGTCTGCCTCCCTAGCAAAGAAAGCTTCCTTTCAGAAAGGAGAGTATCAGGCTAAGATATCTGAATCACTTTTGTCTTTGTGCTGAAATCCTTTCTGTAAGAACAACACATTATTTGAAGGCAAACTGAAAAAAAATACATGTCTATTATTGGACAGAGGCTAGCCACTGGAGCGCTGAGGCTTCCTTTTGGATAAGCTTTTCAGAACTGAATTCTTATCTGAGTACTTTGAGGAAGGCTGAGCCTTTACAGGCCACATCTGCCTCTGTATTGTCTGTAAAGTCTGCCAGGAATATTCTGAATGCAGAGAACAACCACAATCACCAGCTACCCTCCGTAGCTGTTGAAGACATTGGTCTCAGCTAAAACCCACCAGCACAGCCTTTAAGATGATGTTGTTTTGGACGTGATGCCAAGAGCTAGCAGGCCTGCAGCAAGTGGGGAGGGGGCTGTGGCTTGGCCCCCACCATGCTGCAGTGCCCAAGGCTGCAGGCAGTCCTGGCTCTCCCTCGAGCCCTATGCTTCAGGAGGGCAGCTGTTGCCCTCTGGCTTCCACCTGACAAAAGCTCCCTCCTCCAAGCATCTCATGCACACAGCTCCTGGCTGTTCACACCTACCCTCCAGCCTGCAATGTCCCTGCAGTTGCCACTGCAATCTCATCTTCCAGATGCATCCTTGGGCCCTGTTTAATATCTTAAGGCACAGATTTGGAGTTTCAACACTTTCTGTGGATTTGTAATGATCAGAAAAGTTGTAAATATGATGTACAATGAATTTGACTTCAGTGTCCTGCATGTCACACGTCCCGGGATACAGGCTTTTCAGGGTAGGGTATTGTAGTTTTGCCAGCGTTTGCATGTTTTGACCAACAGTGCCTTACTGACCTGAAGGTCTGGGTATTACTGTAATGTAAATATTAATCATAATGTAAGCCTCTGAGAAGGTAAGAAGTTGTTTGCCACTTCTTAATATGAAGAGAGCAAGAGATGGTCACAGCTGCTTTAGCTGCATGAACTATTTATGCACAATGCCAGATAAATAGAGATGAAGGAACCATTCAGCTTTGGGTGGCCATGGGGATTTTAGGGATAGGAGAAACTTTGTTGACCAAAGCTTTCCACTCATCATTTCTCAATGATGCTTTAGGAGCCATTTTAACATATGGGAACTTAAAACCCTCTCTGTCACTAACCAAATGACAGACAGGGAAAGGGTGTTCTTTTATAGTGATGGAAATGCTCAGTGGATGTTTGTGCAATGCAACATGGTGTCAGTCCCTTCCTGGGGTTGAAAAGAACAATAGCAAAAAAAAAAAAAAAAAAAGAAATAACAGGAATACTATGCTGAACTTCACTATGTGAGGTGATGGTGACACAGTATTTCCCAGAAAGAGCTGTTGCAGATAACCACACAGCATGGAAGATAAGCAGAGTTAAATATGATGGGACCATACGATCTGAAATACCTACGGCAGAATGAGGAAACAGAGCAGGGCCAAGTGCTGGAGGAATGCCTCCATTTTGGGATCATGCTGTCCACTGCAACTGAAACATGGCAGGAATTTCTGGAAGGGAGGAAGGATCAGCACAGTGGTGAGGGAACATATGATTATTGGATATTTGCACTGGAGCAGGATGAACAAAGGTAATACATCTGTTCTGAAATAGAGGGTTGCTTTTTTTTTCTTTCACCAATGAATTGTCAAGTGTGTTTACAAGCTGCCCAGATAATTTTTTTTTCCTCCACTAAGGTTTTTTTTCTTTCTTTATCCACATTATTCATAAATAGGAGAGTATTAAGAGTATTGCTATATATATAATAATGCATAAGCAATATATAATATTACTTACTAAGAGTAGCTTAAAAGCTGACTAGTGAACCCTCCAAATTCTAGATTGATACACATGTTATCATTTTAATAGGAAGTCTTAGTTATTTCCACCCATCCTTTGTGCCTACAACTGCGTCTGACAGAATGGTTATAATAATAATCCATTCCCTGCTTGATGCTTTTGCAACACTGACTTATTCAGTAGCAATCACGAAGGATTATTCAAAGCACAGGCCATTGGGCAGGATGAAGAACAATGCCTTCACAAGTGCAGGGTAATCAATGATTTCTATTTTCTGAGCAAGAATACTTTCAATTGTACTGCAGACAGAATTCCCTTTGGTTGAATAAGTTGCTGAAGTGGAAAATTTTATTTAGCAGCATTTGGTAAGAGTCTCGCAAGTCTCCACTGAGTCATTAGGAGCAGTACAAAAAGTTCACTTTATCTGAGAGTTAAATTCTGGCTCCTTCCTGGGTGAACATGGTTGTGAGAGGTTGCAGTAGCCCTGCAGGTATTCTGTAACACCCTTCCTTCCCATCCATACTAAACAGCCACATAAGCACTTGGTCAAGGGCTTCTAGGGAAAATTGCCCAGGTTTCTAAAATTCCCCATCTGTAGCTCTAAACTAAACAACCAGGATGCTTAAATATGATGGAACTTGGTTTTATTCTGTTACATCAGTGTTTACCAGAAGCCCCTAGACTTACTTCAGTGATTATCAGCAAGATCACATTTATGCCTTCAATGTTGTTTGCTAAGTTCCAGGTTGACCAGAGATCCAGGAAGCTACAGAGAGCTAATATCAATTTTACCTACACTTCTTCATTTACTTCTCCAGTACCATGAACATTATACATGCATAACAAGAAAAAAAGGTTGCTAGATGATGTTCTGTCATGCTTCCTATAGCTTCACTGAGGTATTTCGTAACATGCTAATTATTGTCAGAAAATGCTAACTGATCAATGTGTTCCAAATTTGACCTCACCCAGCCCAAACAGGTGCACAGGACAAGCATTTTCTTGGGAAATGGGAAATGAATTTTCAAGTCCTCTTACTACTTGATTGAGCCTAACCTTTCAAGGCCAGCCTCCTGTCTGAATGCTTTTCTGTGAGGGAGACAGGTCAGTCCTTCTGGGGTTGTTCTGCCCTGTATAAAGTAGCTATCATTTACCTGCCTTGATACAAACTTGTGCTGGCCCATACTGAAGTTACTAGACAATCTGTCCTTCTTTCGCTCACTTTTTTTTTTTTCTTTTTTTTTGGGGGGGGGAGATAAAGATATTATTGTGAAATATTTTGATTGTATCATGACGTAGAGGGGGAGAAAAATATATAATGAAGGGAAAACAATTTCTGAGAAACTGCATTTGCAGTAGGTATTTCACTTGGTTATCTTAGTCTGGGTGAATGAATACGTACACTTTCTGGTCAAATTAGAAACCTACGACTAATCTTTTGCTAACATTTTTGTAACATTCCTGGAGATACAGCATCATTGGAAAGATGACTAAATGCGTCCTACAGGTTTTACATCAAGTCAACTGTGAGGGCCCCTTTCTGGGTCCAGCTGGTGTCTGGCATAGAAAGAGAGAGCAGGAAGACTACTCTGCCCTTTCTTCTCTTCCCTCAATGTCATGCTCTGCATTAGCTGACACAGGCTGGGGCCACAACCCCCGGCCCACGTTCCCAAGACAGAACCTGCACTTGCGCTAGCCCCCAGGGCCAGAAGACAAATGAGGGCACCTCAGGAGGACCCTGACTGAGTAATAGTGGTGCCAGCTGGAAAGGTTAAAGGGCACCCACCATTTGCACTGCAGTAGGTTAACATCACTGGCCTCCCTCAGAGCACAGCCAACAAAAAAAAAAGCAAAAGATGCCACTTTTAGCTATTATTTGGAGTTACCAGAATGCTTTAACTGAAGCAGAGCAAGCAAAGCCAATTCAAAATGTTATTAACAGTTTGTCTTCATGGGGGTCATCCGGACAGCACACTAGCCTCTTGTGAAGGGATACCTGAGATATAGCTCTCTTTGAGCTAGTTCAAGTACTGCAAGTAATATAACCAGACTAGCATGGCACTCTGCCCAGACTAATTTATCTGTCTTTTCAAAGGCAGGATATCTGACAGGTCTGTTTTATTCAGTGCCTCAGTCGTCACTAATGAGTGCTGTGTAACTAGAGCCTCTGAACAGCACAATAATCAATTTAAAACAGCTCTCACAAGAACTCCTTGAAGTTGAGTTCTCAGTCTTGCTAATGATGCAAGATGAGTCCATCTATGTAGACTGGTTGTCTAGGTTAAGGTTGCATGAAAACTACAGAAGTTCAATACAAGGTAGAAAACACATCTCCATGGCTAGAAACATACACCCCAGCTTCAGTTTCTGAGAGTCATTTCAGAAATACCAGGGCTGGCCCAACTGTGCACCTATTAAAGGTCAAAGCTAAGACATCAAGGACTGGAGACAGCGCTCAACCTGTGCTTGAAAAATCCAGCCTGCAGTCTGTAATGACCCTGTTTCAGTTGTTACTGCATTTCAAATTCTTCAGTGTGCTGCTAAGTCAGGCCATCAGCAAGAGGGCAGCAGAGATGTTAAGCCTCACTGTCTGGCCCTGGTTCTTTGCTTTGACATTTTTATCAGTTTTTCACTTCTTTTGTCTGTTTAATCTATTTCATTTTCCAAAGCCATCAGTTGTCTACTGAGGTTATTTCTTTCCAGACGTTATTACTTTTTTTTATTTTGAGATGTTATTGACGGGTATGATGCGGGCAAACTGATACCTAATGCAATAATAAATTAGATACAGCTGAATCCCAGTTTCCCGATATAATCATATTACAAGAAAGTATTCTGTTATACACATGAGACCCTAATGAAGTCAACACAGCTGCTCATGTGTAAAAACAGCAGAATCTGATCCACTGAGTTCAGTTGGATCTGGCAGGTTTCCAGATTTTCTGAACTAAACTATTCTCGTTTCAGACATCACAGTTGCCAGTAGGAGCCAGTAACATTCAACATCAGAGTGGCACTTCCCAGAGATAGTCCTCTCTAGAGCTGATTAAAATAACATAACCTCCAGAAATATAATATCAACAACTGTATTTACATTCATTGCTTGAGGGGATATTAGTTTACTGTTTATTATATAGTAACATTCAAAATAATATTTATCATAGCCTGAACCATCTCTTTGCTCAGAGCCATTTATAAAAGTCAATGAAAACAGTAATTAATTACCAGCTCTATTCTAAATGGTTTGGAAAACTGTATCTCCATCCTTGAGCTGTCTTTCCTCTAAACTGCAATTTTAGTTTGTTCCCCTGACCCCACTTTTTTCTTGTTTTCATCTTAAACTCAGAAAGAACAAATTGGAATATCTAATATTTTTCTTCAAGCTCTGCTGTGCCTGTTCCAGAAGATGATGATCAATACGTCCCTTCTTCCTCCCATGCTCTTTTCCATTTTGGCATCTCCATGCACAGCATCCAGGCTATGTTTGCTTCAGAGAAGAGTTTAGGATCCTTTTGTCCCTAAACTGCAACAGCAGCTCTAAGATACAATCGTTTTTGCTTCTCTAAATGTCTAATGGGCTCATTTGCTCTAATCACTTCTCAAGTACTACAATGCTCTTTTTACCTGTTTTGGTAAAGGATATTTTACATGGACAGCACCTTCCTGAAAACACCATCTCCCTTACCTAAGCTTCTTTGTTAACTTCTTTCACATCTATCCTCAGATGTGAAAATAAACACTTTTTTTTTCCTATCATATTATAAAATTGTTTAGTCTATTAATGTGGTATGATTCTCATAATCATTTTGGCCATGCATTCTTTGCAGGTTCTTACCTGTTTATAATATCTACAGATATTGCATCTTGAAATTTATTTTTACTCAATTCAATAGGATAGAGTGGCTCTGTGATGCGCTCATACAGTCCCTAGCCTGAAGGGTTTCTAATAACAAGGATTTATAAGCACTGCATAAGTATAAATTACAATGTCAACAGTATTTTTAATTTATATAGAATGTATAGCAACTCTCATTTCAGTCGTTTTTTTACTGTATACATCTTGTCATGCTTGCCACTGCTAAAATAGATATCTAGAATGTGGAGCTTCTGAATAGTGTGAGATACTGGAAATGCAGGATGATCAGATAGCCTGTGGAAATTATTTAAAAACAAACCAAAACAAAACAAAGAATAACCAATATACTATGACTTAAGCAAAACCAACAAATTACTAGTGATGTTAAAAGCTTCCACTATTTTCTTCCACATTTTCAGACTACTTGGCAGCCAAAAAGGATGAAACCAATGATAAATTTCACCAAAGTTAGATATTTTGTCCTGTGACAGATCAGGGGAAGGGGGGGAGTAGTTTTGTCCAAGGCATGCATTGAGTCTGAATTATACAATAAATTCAACACTAGCATAAGATGGAAAAATGTGTCACCACTACTACTATTTGCTGAAGCACACGTGGGTTCAGTAATTCAAAATGTGTAACTTACCCCCACTACCTCTGAAAGACATGCCAGCAGGTAACTGCTCTTGGAACTAATACTTTGGCCTTAGAGAAGACCATATTAAAGCATACCTTATTTTTCAGGTCTTTCTCAGAATCCTTTTCCTGCCAATATGTAAATAAGATGCTAATTGAGAGGTGTGCAGGGAAAACATTCTGATACGTTGGCGCATAGCATTTTCAAGCAGTACACAGCACATTTATCATTATGTTAATGTGAGATCCCAAAGGCAGCATTGCCTTTGAGGCATACTTGAGCATGCCAAAGTTTTCCCTTTCGTAGGAGGCAAAATAGAAGATAGATTTGTCATTCATGAAAATGTGAAGATTCCCTGAGTTATGCACAGCAGTCAGAAAACTTAAAATAAAATAATATTTTGCTTTTGTGTAGTGATTTTTTTTTCATTTTCAAACCGTGAGCAGTTTATTATCCACGTTATTTTCCCCTTTTTAGAGATGGCATAAATGAGGCATAGAGTGAAATGCAGCATTTTTTAAATAATGGTGGTTGAAGTCCCATGCAGTTGGGCTGCTAATGGTGTTAAACACCAGTGGTTTCCTTTTCCTTTCCTTCAGTAACTTATACCTCAAAAGATTGTCTAGATGAACAAGCGAACAAACAACAATCAAAGAACACAAGATCAGAGAGAGCTCCTAAAGTGTTTGCCTGATCCACTTGCTCAAGGTCACATAGCAAGTCAATGCAAGGTCTGGGAAAAGATACGTGACACCTATTTCTCAGCTCATTCCAACCCTCATGTCAGATAATACTCCAAAAGCTTAAAAGATGTTCCAAATGTCATATGAATCTTCTTTGAAAAGAGATGCAAATCTCAAGGATATGGCTTATGGTAAGCTTCTGAGAATAGTTTTTTCCTGTGAGCTTTAGGTGGTGAGATTTAGTTATATTCCTGTATCAGTAAATGTCCACAAAATTTCAGGTATCCCAGGTTTAATTTGAAGATGTAATTGATAATTACTTAGCCTGTATCTCCTTAGTTTCTCCTTCTACTTCTTGTCAAAAAGCAAGGCGCAGAAATAACAATGAAAATATACAAAATTTAAGGTACAGGAAAACCCTTCCAATACAGAACTCAACAATTTGCTGGTTGAATCCAGGCCCCTACTGCCACAATTAAATATACATAACATGTATAAGTGCATCAACAATCATTTTAACATCAGTTAGATGTCTTAGCTTTCTTCTCCTTTTACTAGAAGGCTGCTCCAGAAAATTATTTATCACTCATAAAGCCTACATTCCAGATGTTTGCAAACTATTAGCTATCCTCAAAACATTCAGTAAAAGGCAAACAAATCCCCTCAAACAAAGAACAAGTACTTTGTTCCTTCAACTCCAGGGAGAAATTGCACGTGACGGGTTCAGAGGAAGTACTGGACAAAAGTGTACGTTACATTTCTATTCTAACCAAAGCACCCTGTACCTCTGGTATCAGGATGCAATTTGCTACTGTTACGAACCACTGCTCTGCCTTCTATTATGCAGCTTAGTGACAACGGGTTCAAGTATCAGAAAGATGTTCTGGATGTCATGGATGATTAAATACCCATCTGGGCCTCCTTACACATTTACAGGATTTTGCTGAGAACATACCTCGTGGCAAAAACATGCCCATTAAGGATTATGGGTGCCCTAAAAGACAGTCAAATTCAGTGTCAGTAAAACCATAAAAAGCATAAAAGCAGCCATGTCTTTGTGGCTGTTTATGCCTTTAATACATTAATCTAATGTGAATGTTTAATATAAGGTTAATTATGGTTCATTTAATGCACAGGGTTCAAGTACGCAACTTTCCCTACAGTGCAGTAAATCCGCACGAAACCAAAATGCTTCTGGTCAGCAGTGCTAAAATCTGGAAATGTTGCTAGGTTTTGTGTGGTCAGGAAATCTTTTTTGCTTCATCATAAGTTACTTTACATTGTTTTAATCTTACCTATTTGTGCATTAAGATAGACAGTGATGGTCTAGAATGGTAAACTCATCACAGTTAACAAAGCAAGCAAAATCTGCAACATTCACCAAGGACTTTGGCTTGGGTTTCTCTGTTGCCGGGAATCTTTAGTAAAACAGGATGTATTTATGAAGCAGAGGGAAAACTGCAATTGACATTCAACCCTGCTAAAGCCAAACAAAAAAGACACTCTTTTAAGAGGTTTATGGGCAACAATATAAGCATTGTGCAGTGGGAGACGTTAAAAAAGTACAAGTAGTCTGGCTAAGAAAGACAGGAATATCTATTAAAAAAAGGAAACCACAAGTTAACAAGATAATTGAAAGCAGAAAATAAATGAAGAATTGTTAGTTGGATAGAAAGCTCACTAACAAAACAACACAGTAACTGCAAATGACTTTCATTAGTTGTGTTCTTTACTAAAATGATGTAATTTATATCAGCATTGCTGCCCCAGAGCTAGTTTTGAGCTTTCACTTGCTATTGGCATTAATGGTCACAAGCTGAAAAATCAGAATCTGTATTTCAGGTGCTTCATAGTCTGTGCATTCAGTTCATTTACCTTCATGGCAATCCAGTAAAGCAAACAATTATTTTCCCGCTATCCATAATCCTCTTATTTACCAGCCTTTAAGCAAGTGCACTTTTAGAAAATTAATTAAATAATAATATAAAAAATAAATATAATAAATTGAAGTTTCTTGGGAAGGCAAAACATTAGGAATAGCTCTCCTAGACAGTTCTTCCTTTGGAAGCATTGCAGCAGTCATTTTAAAGGACTGGATGAGGCTCTACCATGCACATGACTAACAGAGGAGGCTGAACAGCTGCTGCCGTCTCTGATGGTACTCACATCGCTGTTGTGACAAGAGACAAGCCTTTCCTTATTGTCCCTAGACCTTGCCACCACACTCAAACTAGAGGAGAGTACATGTTGTCCTTCACAAATGTTTAGTTGCAGTTCCCTTAAATACCTGCTTCCCAAGTTGTAAAACTAACAAGCAAAGCCTTTTCACGTATGAATAAACAGTATACCTCTCCTTATCTCACTGCACAGGTAAGTCCACAACTTACCAGCACTCGCTGGAAGTAAATTGGAAGTATCCAATTTACTGCATTGCATTGTAGATGTTCCCACATTTACAGATATATAGCTAAAGCTAAATAATTCAGGAGATGAAAGTATAGCTCAGAAAAGAGCGCCATGAGCTCTCCTTTCATGTTGCATTACCAGCTGCAGGCCCTGACAAGGAAGGAGGCCAGTACAGTAGTACAGCACAGCATGCATACCCTGCCAGTACAGCAACATGAGTGCACCCATGAGCAAACCCACCGCCTAAACAGGCAAGGCAGACGCAGGCAGGAAAGGTCGGGCAGTACAGGGGACTGGACCACTGGCTGAAAGGTCGTGCTGCAGGTAAACAACAGAGCCAGAATCCTGAGCCCTGACCACAGTGATGTTCCAACTCAGGCATGCTATTTCCAAAGTCTTTGGCAGAAGTAGCTTTAGGGCTGGTGGTGATGTCTCTGTGTCACCCACTGTGAGGCTCTGTCTCAGGGCATGGAGGTTAATTGCTAGGAATGTCAAATGAGAAGGGCTAATGATGAGCTCAAAGAAATTTCATCATTGCTACTGAACCAGCTGATTACTTGGGTAACACTGTGGGAGTAAAACACTCTAATGCAATCTTTTTCCAGAGGGTTAATTCTTTTATATATATTTATATTTACACACTTTTATGTACAAACACCTGCACACAGACACATTTGTCATTCTAACAATGCTGGGACATGAAATAAGAAGCCTAAGTACTTCTTGTCAGTGCTAACTTGCCAAGATGCCACATCAGCAGCACTAGAAAGGAAGGACCCCCTGATTGTGTTTTACCTCTTTGTCAGTGCTGACTCAATACTCACCTCCCTTCCTATTATCCAAAACTTATATACATCTATAATATGGCTGATACTTCTAGGTCATGTATGTCTAGAAGTTTCCTGAATTTTCAGCACTTTTAAGGATTATTTTGTGACTCTTCCTTACAATTTTTCTTCCAGATGCAGCTCTGATGCCTCCTCTTCATCTGGAACTGTTATCTGACTGTTAATGAGGTAACTGGGTATATCAATGACTGCAACTATTTCTACAGAAATTTTTGTGCAAGTAGTGATTCAGTTTTTCATTATTATTGCTTTAAATATAACTAAAGAAATAAAATATTTTTCAAGGAAACATCTAGAACTATGAATAATATAAATTTGTCTTTCTGTGTCCACCACAAACACCCAAGTGTAGATTCTCATAACCCACTTCAAAATCCAAGTGTTTTTTTCTTTCATATTAAATATGGTTAATTGTTTGCTACTGAGAGTGCAAAAATATCCTTTTGATTTACCTATTCTATTTCAATTAGAATACTATAATTTTTTTTTCATTTTCACATTACTGCATTTCTCAGATTTAACTTATTGCCATGTAATTGCCCAACATTTAAAAATAGAATGGGTTTCAGTCCCAGAACATATCACAGAGGAGTCTTAGCCAGCAGGAGATGTCTGTTTAATCACTACTTTGAATTGTTACAGCTACAGCAGGAGAACTATAGAAAGATTTGCCTTAAAAATTAAACCACGGAGAATGTTAGGACTGCCAAAGACTGGCTTTCTGAAGAAAAAAAGAAATTTCTGACACACATAAATCTGTAAATCTCTTCTGTGTGTTTGTAATGGTAATGTTTTCCCACAGTTGTACAGAGAAGATTTAGGGATTTCATTAAAACCATGATACCCTGATCATGAAGACTCAGATAATTTGTTAGTGCCTTAAAACAGATGTTCAACTTACCTGCAGTAAACTCAGGATGCAGCACAGTGTTGCAATTCCCTGAACACACACTATCCTCATGGTCATGACCCACCTCACACCACTCTGTTAAAAGACTGAACAACATTGGAAATGGCTACACCAGTAAAGTCTTATCCCACAGTAAACATGAATCCCTTTGTAGTCACTAACACGGCATTCCTAGTCCAATAGCAACTCAAACTGCATGGCCAGAGAAGTGGCTTACATGATGAAAACACCTGTATTTTAAAACAGAATCAGTATTATTCAGCAGCCTGCGGTGACTACCCTCTGTCTCAAGTAATACATATTCCTAAAGCTGCTTAGATGCTCTAAACATCTACTTAAAAGGACTCAATGACTCTGAAAAAGCCACAAATAATGTGCTTGCTGCCAGACTTAATTTTCCAGCAAATTCTGACAGGACTTTGTATCTGAAGGACTTTAGATAGAGCAAGGACTCTTTTTTCTGTGTTGTGCTCGTATCAGGATTGTGTTAACTATTGGTTTCCTTGTAAGAGAAAGAGACCTTCTGAAAGCCTACATAAGTTTGTCAGGATTTACTAGGAGTGCTTTGCAAAGTTTCTGTGTGTGGCTGTAACAGTTACTACCCCAAAACTTCATAGTCCATGATGAAGTAGAGCAGGTAGCATAGCTACCAACATAAACCAGCGTCACTGCCTCACTGCTTGCACACTACCAGAACCAGAAGCAATTACTCCAATAACAAAATTTAAGATACATTGTCACAGCACTAACAAAACTACCAGGCTGCAACAAGGCATGCCTTAGCACCACCATCAGTCCCACACAAGGTTTCAAAGGCTCATCTACTATCTGTGCTGTTTCTTCACCCTCTTCAGGCCAGTCCACCCTGCTTCTTCCTCTCCTGCATCCAGATTCTTCCTTCTCCTGGCTCCTCTTCCAGCCAGCCTCTCACTCATCCAGGCCCCCTTCCTCTCTCAGCTTCTCCCAGGGCCTCTCCTACACTCCAGGACTCCTCTCCATCCACTGCCTCTCTCTTCACCCAGTGCTCCTTCTCTCTTCTGGCCTCCTTAGTGCTATTTAGCTACTTAGTCCAAACAAGCCACAGCTGTACATTATCCACATCAGTCAACCCACCGCCCCTGAAGCAAGCCCACAATTGTATATTATCAATGTTAATTAACCCTCTACAATTCCTCTACAATACATGATCCATGATGTGGTATTGGGGCATCTGATTAAGAAGAGGACTACATCAACCCTTACACCCTCCTTAACTACCAGGGAATTGTACTTTTGTCTACATGATGGATATCCCTGTACAGCATAGTGAAGGATAGACATGTTAAAACAAAGAGATGTGGTGAAGTTGCCCCATTGCAGTAAGTACTCAAATACTGTTTGAAATGTATGAATTAGTTAAGTCATAATATAAATTATTTAACTATTATTAATAATAAAAATATCTGCAGTATTCCTGCATGACATTATGTTACGCTTTCTAGCCAAGAATGCAAAATATTGATAAAACTGCACCAGAATGCTGTAAAGATGGGTAAAAAGCCATCTGCATCTCCCAATCTGAGTAAAGATGATGATCTGATGTTGTATTAACATTTAATTCTCGTGTGAAAATCATGCATCTATCATGGTTTTTTCATACATGAAAACTGTAGGGTTTTTGATTTAGTCCTAGAGCTGGCATTGCCTTCCCTTCGCCACCCCCACCCCTCACCCAGTCCCCTTCACTAGCACCAGTTCTGGCCAGCCCTGAACATACATTATTGTCTCTGGCATGGAATCAGAGGATGTAGTTGTATGCACAACCACGTGTGATGATCAGTATAACCCAACAGAAAACTTTGCAAACAAAAAGGTACTGTGGTTTATAGTTAATGATCTTCTGCTGTGACAGCATCTATTTAAACAAAGGTTTTCTTGTTTTAGCTGTAATTCCACTGGTTAATTGGAAGACTTGCCCTTTGTTTAAGCATTCACCTATTCCTTTGCAGCAGCTGGAAACTTTCTGTTGAAACAATTTCCATGTGAGAAATGCCACTGAACTAAAGCCATTTTCTTAAATATATAATACCATTTTTTACACCATTGTTTTAGGGGTGGGGAGAAAGGATTTGCAATACTTCCAGAGATTCATTGTTCCGCTCTTTTAGAGTATGGACTTAAAACATTTAGGAGTAGGGCCTCATTGTGTAGATTGTAATGATACAGCAGAGGGAAAAGGTTTACTAGAAATTTTTGCACTGTCAGTAGATGGATTGTGGCAGTGATACCTTATTTCAGAAGTTCTTGCCTTTATAAGGAAATAATAAATCTATGTGCTGTCTTTATTTTTAGAGAATATGATTAACGGATCTTTATAATAGAGGTGTGAAAGTATACAACGATGCAAGGATTTAATTCCTATCTACTTGTATTCCAGAGAATTTTCTGCAGTGTGTGTTGCTTCTTGGAAATCTCCTGTAGCATATCCATGCATTCAAGCCACTGAAGGCTTCGCTTGGATCTTGTTTTTGCTATAAAATCCCCATTGTATACCATGACTTTTAAGTCTTTGAGACTGTGCCTGCAAAACAGCTGGGCAGTCTTAAGGAGGTTTAAGAGCTTTAGCTTTAATACTGGACTGTATGCCCTGGTGCACTTGGGAATGACAAATGCCGAGCCCAGGCAGTCCCATGGAGCCTTCTGCTGGCACTTGCTCTGAAGACCCACACTCCAGGCTTTCTCTTATCTCCCACCCTATGGCCAGTAAAGTACTTGAGAAAGGGAATTTTTGGCATTGGAAAGAACTTGGAAATATCATTTTACCTCCTCTGACACCTTCTGAAAAAAAGGATAAGTATTTCCTAAATATGACACAAAGCCAAAGCCTTAGCCTTCTTGATGCTGTCAGCGAATGGAAAGGCAGGGGAAAAGCTTGTATTGATTACAGAAGGTTAACCCCAAAGGGACTGTGAAAATGTGTTTTTTCACACAGCTTTAAGAAAAATTGTGTGGGCTTCAGAGATGTTAAATTGTTGTTTTGAAGTTGTAAGCTGTGTTTAATGACTTTAGTAACTTTGCTATGTAAAGTTGGACCTGCAGATGTTACCCAACATGAACTAGGTGTATATACATACTTGGTGTGTACGAAGTATGCCCTACAGTATTCATAAGGCTATCTGTTTTTTTCAGTTGATTAGATACGGTAATAAAAAAAAAAATCCTCCTATAAAAATGTGGGCAGTCTCCTTGTGGAAACAAAGGGGTTTGATATACTATGTTCATTCACACACACACTTTTTATCCACGATACTGTTGCAGTATATATTTTGCAATATATACTGTACACACAGAGCTTTATATCTAACAGCGTCTGGAAAAGCTACATTAAAAGTACCACAGGCTTCTGAAGTTCTGTTCATTGTTTGCCAATATCATGTGTAAAACATATTCTTGTCTGATACTGGAAGCGATCCCTATCAGTTCTACTTCATAAAACTCCTAGAGCTTTCATTTTCATGCACCTTCACATTCTTCACAACCAGTGGTATTGATATGCCATTTAACAGCCTATCTCAAGGATGACTGCAGTAAATAAGTACTACTAAAAATATCACAAAGATTGATCCCTTTTTTCCTGCCCAGTTATCTAATGCTCAAATTATTAGATAGTTCCCCTGGGTATAAACATGAATAGCAAAAAAATGCCTTTGAGAAGCAGTATAGAAAGTTCTGGACGAGCACCAAATTTGGGGGCAAGTTGGGCAAACCTTGACCCAAAGGTATACACATTAAATCACTCTCTCCTACGTAAAAAGAGTGCAAGATCAGCACATCTGTGGTCATCTAGTCTGCCCAGGGTTTTCCCTGGCCAGTTTGTGACTAACTGAGCAGGCGGGTGGTGGATTCTGATGCAGACTCCACTGGCACTAAAAAAACATCTTTGCAAGCTTCTCTTTCGATGGGACACAGTTTCATTATGCTTCAGATGAGCTGGTCTAATCTGTAATAACAGATCAATAAACCTACGTGCAGTAGCCTTGATGTGGCAGTTCATGTGAGCTGCCGTACCTGCGCACACCAATGCACTCTTTGCGGCCCTGGCACCCTCTTCTCACACCCACGCATACAAATAACTCACAGAAGCATCCAGGACTTTTTGAATGGCTAGTTACAAGCCCCCAGTGCCCATGAAGAATATGAAGAACAGCTTCTGCAGCAATACCATTACTCCTGTTGAGTATGGCTTGCTGTGTGAAAAAAAGCTATTCAGTTTTGGTGTATAGATTTCAAGTGACTGCATGAATGGTATGGATGTGATAGCACTTACCAGGTATGCGTATTTACAATACATGTGTGTAAAAACATCAGCAGGAAAAACAAAAATACATGTGTCCTTCCTTGCTCACATGAAGTTTACTAAAGTTTGGGACTGAACTAAGAGATTTATAAGCGTTTCCATTTCATCCTCTTGACTGGGCTTTTCAAATGTGCAGAGAAGTGGCTAAACCAGCTGAACTACCCTGTGTCTGAAAAATGGCAAAGGAGAAAAGAAAGAGTCTGGAGAGGAGCTCAGAGGTGAGTTACTTCCAACAGTCCTTCAGCAACATTGAGTACGGCCTTGTTCTCACAGCAGCTTTACTCACTAACATGCACCGACAACAGATACCACCCCCAAAAAAAGCAAAAAGATCACACTGAGTACATGACTTCTACCCCCCAAGAAAAATTCTTGCTCTTTCCATTCAACCAAATGCCCCCAAGGCCAAGGCAACCTAATGCCTTTTTTCTTTTTACCGTAGGTCTTGGTAGCAGAGGCAACAGACATTTTACCATGCACTTCAAGAAGACAAGAAATTTCCATCAGAAACTTGAGATGGAGGAGTGCTGGATCTAGAGGATCCAGGTGCAGAGGCTGGGGGTACAGAGGGGCGAGCCGCTTCCCAGGGAGCAGTGTGGAGCTTCTGGGTTTGGTTTTAGCTTTTTTTGAAGAGGGTGAATACAGCAGTAATGCTTTGAGGAAAGCAGAGCATAGGTTTAGTGGATTTAGAGCAAACCAACAGAAGCAAAATCTGTGGAGATGGGCCTTTCCTTAAAATATTGGCACCATCTTGCTTTGGCTTACACTCCCTTTATTAACTATTGGCTTTCAGAAAGGAGATGCAGCAGTTTCATAACTTTGGTTTGGTAATATAGCACCAATAAAAAGGTGTGTGGGGGGGAAGCCATTCCTCCCAAAGCTAAAGCATTCCCAGCTAATGAAAACTGTGACAGTCATTACCACCATAGGGGTTCTGATTACATCTGTTGATACAAGATTGATTTTTCTTGGCCCACAGTCAACTGCCATCTCTGCAAACAGTTCACAGCAATACAGCCCGTGGGGGGGTATTTTAGAGCCGCTGACCTAGGCAGCACTGTTTGGTTTACTGTTTTCTCGTGAATGCTCCCAGACATTTTGGTGCCTGCATAAGTATGGGGCTCGCCAGCAGCAGCCAATGCAGGTCATAAAACACTGTAATAGAGGATTTCCATCTCAGCTGTGACTCTGTCCTGAATTCAGGGCAGCTTTCTCTGAAGCACTATACTTAAGGGTGTTTATGATTAAGAAGAAATTTCCAGCCCATACAGTAGTTGCAGCTTTTATGTCTTTGGCTTTGATCTTCTCTGTATTCTCTTAAATATCATTAAACCTGTCACATCATTTCCCTCCTTCTCACTTTCTCTCTGAAACAAAACATTTATGCACAAATTAGGAACTTTAAACAAAGGCAGTTACAAGGAGTAATAAAATAAATTTGGGACATTTCAGCTCCACCTCATATATCATTTCCCAGCAAACATGGTGCATTCCATCCTGGCTAACTCCTGAACCAGATTTTTTTTATTTCATTTTTCCTAGCACAGTGTATTTTACTGCAATTTCTTTTAAAGTCTGCCATTGCTAACCTGGAAATGGGAGTGTGAACATTAATATCCTTCTTATAATACAACATTAAATGAATTTGACAATGCTGGCATCCAACCAAAGCACAAGCCTCACTGACAAACTGCACAAACTCCATCTTGTGGTTTGACCCATTGATTAAACTCATGAAAGAAATTTGTAAGGAAACCTTAAATTCACTGAAACTTTCAACAAAGCTGTGTATTGTTCAAAGTTTTAACACAGGCTGAGGAAACTATGGCTGAGCTTGCCCTCTTAAACAACTTCATCCAAGGTCAGTGACTACTGAGACATGAAGGGCACAGTATCACTATGACCCATCCATTTTAGTCCTTACCATGTATGGAATTCTGCACAGCGCAAAGAAACAAAAACCAAGCTGCTTTTAAAAGCTTGTTTGTGTTGTCCTGTTAAAATGTTGATTCAGACCTCAGAACTTTTGTGTCTCCAGCAAGGATTCTCCACTTGTTATTAGTAAGATCTTTCCTAGCATCTGTAATTGTAAAATCCCATTACATTCCAAGTGCTTATGGGTTTATTCTCACAATAGTTTCCCATCCCATAGCAGCACAGGTATTACCATCCTACAGAGGGAGACCTGAGGCACAAAATGATTACATGATTTACCCGCTGATGCAACCGAATTTTGAAGTGCAGTGAAATTCTAACCCACACTGAAAGGCTGCTTTTACACTGATACTAGAATCCTATGCAATAAGAAGAAAACTTTAAAATAGCATGTTAGGAGAGACATCTGGTATGATTAGCTCAATGAACCTAATAGACTACATGAAAGACTGGTAAATTACATGAAAAACTAATGAAACTACTGAGTGTACTGTGCTGGGTTTCATTAGAAGTGTACTTGCTTTAGAGTGATGGCTTGATCAGAAAGACAGGAGCTAGCCTGCTTGTGGTTAACACTGTAACAGACGAATTGCAAAATGGGATACTTGTTGGGCTGTACTTTGCCCTGCCAGATCATATGAAGGGTTTCTCTAAAATCTACCTGAACAAGGTGTTTGCAAGTTACTAGCCCTGTCCAAGTGACCTGAGCCAGGTGAGGGCAGCCAGGATGTGTTAGACTTGCTGTGCCTGTGCAGTCTGGGTGTGATTGCATTAGTTCTCGTGCTTCCTGGGACCACTGGGGCCACTGCACACATGCAAGAGCTTTGCGGTGATTCTGAATGCAGCTATTGCTTAACATCAGTCAAGTGACAAGTTTAGAAATCAGAGATTCTTGGTTTAGTTTATCCATAAGAAGATTACAAAATGATCCATCTGGGTTTACAAATACTTACAGGTTAAAAAAAAATAAAATAGGACACCAGATGTTTCTTCAAACTAATAAAAGAAGACACTGCAAGATGTTGCCAGTGGATGGGAACAGAAACTGCATAAATTTCAGTGATTTTAATTGATGTGATTTTTTTCACCCTTAATGCAAGTCTCATGATCTAGGGATTTTTCATAAAGCCTCCAACCGCTGTAATTATTTCATTCCTAGCATCTCTGTTTCCACTAACAAAAACAAAAAAAACCCGAAAACAAAAATTTATTTTTGTCCCTCAATGACTACACACAAAACACATCTAAACTATGAACACTCAAGTCTTAAGTATCAGAAGAGGAATGAAAAGATGCCCACACCTTTTTTTATGCATGATGTTGGCAATGGGGAAATTAAGCTGGGTATGAAATGCACAACAATTTTAAGTGAACATAGGAGGTACATAGGAACAGATTGTACAGATGAGTTACCCCATTACCTGGAGCTCTTTAATTTGTACGAATATCTGTAATGAAAAAAAAAGTTAGTTCAAACTTTTGGACATGTAAATATTAAAGGTGTTTTGGCCCGTGTTGTGTGAAGAGTGGAATTAGATGCCTGTCATGGTTCTTCCTCAGCTTTAAAAAAAACCCCACAGAATATGAGCGCCAACCCCACGTGCCACTCACAATGCATCCTGGAGAGGTACTCTGTCAGCCTTACACTACTAATACCCTGCAATACCCTTCTGGTACATTCTCAGAGGGTTTGTCATCTTTCAGCCATGGATCTTTGATACTGCTCTTAAAAGTTTTAAATGAAAAAAAAAAACCAAAAAAACCACCCAAAAAAAAAACCCCAAACAAAAAACCAAAACTAGATGCTCAGTATGAAAAGATAAATAAAAACGGAAGTCCAGCATCCCTGAGAATGTGTGACTACTCTGAGTCAGTGTTTTACAGATAAATGAAGGATAAACAAGTGAGCACACAGCAGTTTTAAAGACAGCACATTCTCTTTTGGGGGAAAAAAAAGAAAAGAAAAAAGACACGTAATTGAGTCCTGTTAGCATTATGTCGTATAAGGGGTTTTTTTCAGCCATATCAGACATTATCTGATCTAACAAGTTTTGGCAGCAACTTGGTGTGACAGCACAACATGGCTTGACAGAACCTCAAAGGAGGTGATTGTTTCAGGTGTGTCTTGTTTAGAAACACAGTCTTTTCCTGGGTTCCAGGCTTTGAAATAGTGCCAGGCTGGAGCAGACTCACATTGCTGGAAGATGCAGATATTTTTGCTGTGCTGACAAGATGTTCCTTCTAGACACACTCTCTAAAGCATGTGAGACTGTCACATGTGTCTCATTAAATGAACTGACATGCTGAGGTAGCAGCATACGTTATTATTTATAGAGCCCTACTGCTTCAGGTCTGTACATAAGAAAGTGCCAAATACTATGCAGGGCTATCCATACATTTCAAAGCTGTAAATTTGGGCATTGAATATATTCATTTTGGAGAGAGAACTGAAAAGGTGAAGTACAATGAATGGGTAAAAAATGAAGTGAACTATTTGTGAATGCCACCTTAAGGATCTATTTTGCAGACCACTGGCCATTCATTACATCAATAAATGGTCCTATTTGTCCCATCTAAATTGAAGTCTTACTTGCCCAATGTCCTTATACTGCACCTGATCCATTGCTGACATCTCTCTCTATGCCAGCAAAACCGATCTGGTAATTACCAAGGACTCATTTGAACAGAAGAAGCAAGAGCCACTCATAGTTCCTCATTCTCACAGAAAAGCCTTCAGGGCATGCTGCAGAAATAGAAGATAAAGTAAAAAGGATACAGAAAAATATTATTACTTATTACCTGTGATTTACTTGGGTAAAAGATAATGCCAATTCTTCAGTTGTCCAAAGTGGGCCACCGTATTTCTAATCATCGGAGATATCACATGGGGAGATATCACATAGGACCTAGGTGAGAGAACACGAATGTCCACTTGCCATGATGTGGTACTGAAAGGTTTATTATCATTTATTAGGGCAGGAAGAATTAAAATAATTGAGATTTATCCCTTCAATCAAATAAGATCTAAATGTAGTCCTTTTTCTTTGGCAAGTCAGTATGACTTAGGAGAAGAAAAGCCCTCTGCAGTGACTGAGGTATGATGTAGACCTAGACACAGACAGAAATACCAAGTAAGTTTCACAACCTACTTCTGATCACATAAGAAATGAGGTGAAATGCTGTCTTCACAGAAATAGGTTCAAAAGTTATATAGCTTGACCGTTTCCTAGTTGACTTATAGTTACAAAACACCTTCAAAAGACTATGAACAACTGAGAATATGATAGGAAAAGTCAGATTCAAACACTGAATTTTCCCTTACCTGCAGTAAGGAAAAGAAGAAAACGGAACAAAAATTGCAAAATTTAACACACAATATAAATTGAATTATCATGGCGGTCAGTATTATCTACAACTATGGCATTACCTGATAGCTGTGCAGACTTGAATGACAGAATGCATTGGGAAAAAAAGAAGAAAGCCCCATACAATTAGGAGATCTATAGCAGCCAAATTTTGTCTGAAAAATTCTTCCATCTCCCTCTACCACCTCTAATGCTGGCTGAAGAACTTTGGCTATTTTTATACGTGACCTAAAGTTGGTAAGAAAGCTTCACTCATTTTACTTCAATATTTTTAACCTCACAGCCTTTGAAACAGTTTCGGAGACTTAAGCACTTCTTATGAATCAGTACAGTTAGGGTAACAGTCAATGTATTATGCTGAAGCATAAAAATAAACCAGCATAAAAATGGGTGTGACAGGGTCTTAGAAAGCCATGAATATACGTACAGTATGTAGCGTTCAAAAACAGGTGACAAAGGAGGCCAGGGACCTAAAACAATGCATAAGCTATATGCTTCAGCTCAGTTATTCCATCTTTGCATACTTGTTTCTTGACTGTACTCAGGTTTATTTTATGTCTTTATTTCTAAATAAAGGAATATTTAAATCAAATTAGTCTTCTGTTTCCTATTGCCCTCTGAAGTCCTGAACAACCTGAACACTCACTGGAGCTGAGAAGCCTTTCAAGAGCCGCTCCCTGTACAGTAACAGTTATTGACACAACTTGTGTTGATAATACAGAGAAAGTCTTCTTTGTGCAGCCAGCACTGTAACACATACAGTATAAAGGCAGCCATACCAGATCCTTAATTACGTTCAGTGGGTTTTTCTCAAAGGCCTTGAGAAATGACTGTATCTTACTCGTCAAGAGAACTCAATAGTTAGCAAGTCAGATCCATAATTTTTTATGAGCTTGACATGTTGCTTCTGCTTTCACTGATTAATGAGATAGTGCCCCTTATAGTAGGTCACAAGTTGGATTCTGTGAAATAGGACATTACGGGTTTACAGCTTTTGGAGGAAAAAGACAGAAAAAGCAAAAACAAGCAAGTACAAGGCACAATGGGCATTGACCAGCTCTTCCTTTGGGACTGTCACTATAGCACCAGGGAACAAATTATCGTTTCTCAAAAATTACTGATATTCTGATCTACAAGGCAGACACATTCAGGTTATTTTCATCAGGGAGTGTTCATCCTCACTGACTCTTGCATGTAAACCTAATAAAGTCTTGGTACATGTCCCACTGTATGTAGCGTCTTTGGGAACCATAAACTGTTTCCCAGCAGCATGCTAGCTTGAGGTGCCTCTTCATCACTTCGGAGAAAGGATCACTTCAATGCATTAGCAGTAGCATAACAAGATGGAGAACCTCTTGAAACCACTTCCATTACACAGCATACCACAGCTACTGACAAGGCACATTACCCACATGATACCCACCTGATCTTTCACTGCAGTGATTGCACTTTTGTGAGCTGTTAAAGTAGGAATTGCTCTTTTCATTTGCCATAGTCCAGCAATTCTATAGAAATGTTTGTTCTTAATTATAGGATATGATGGTCAAATATGCTTTCTTTTTGATCACTGTTTGGGTGATTTATTTTGTGTAGAGTCCATCTAATGGACAAGTACTTTCAAAAGTAAACATATTAACCAGCTCTTGAAAAACCTATACAAAACATGATTCTAAATCTGCTTGCAGTGCATTAATCACGTGGTAGAGTAAGCAAATATTGATGTGTAATTTAATCTTACAAACTGTCTACAAATGAATACATATGGCTTCAGGCAGAGGGTTTCTGTATTTGGCCCTTGGTCTGTGACCAAGTGTAAAATCCACTGCCCTGTAAGGCAGGGAAACACGAGTTTAAGAGTATGCTGCTTAATCATCTGAATTACAGAGTTGAAAAAAATAGATCAATAGTAGTTTGTAATTAAAGGTGTCATCACTGAGGGTGGAGCAGTGCTTCGGGGTAAAGTGATTTAAGAGGACACAAAAAAGGAAGAGGAAAAAAAGTAGACGCTAATGCCAAAAGCAGCCTCCTGACCAGTGCACTGGATTTGTGCATCCCGACTGAATACGTTTTTAGACAGGCTGGTTATGTTTGCAGTGGGCTTTAGGGCAAGACTTAATGGTAGGGTGTTCAACATCACCCCACAAGCTGATCTGAATGCAGAGCTCAGCAATGTTAACAAAATTAACTGCAATAAGTAACTGCAAAGAATGTGCTGGAGGCAGAGGAACATCAGCCTCTTCTGTGGCAGGTATAAAATGTTTAAAATATCCTATTCCTGCCTAAAGGAAGCCAGTGCTTTAATGATACACCTGGCTCTGAGTAACCCTGAAATACATTTGTTCTTTCTGCATCTGAGCTCCTGCTGCTCTGCCATACTGACCACTGCATAGCTACAGTGACTCCACCCACACGGCTCGTGTGAAAGCCTGTTTAGAAATGCAGCTGCCAAAACCAAGAAATCTCTGCTTCAGAGACTGCCCTGCAGCCCTTGTAGAGACCAGGCTGGATCAGATATCCACACTGCTGCCCAAGGAGAACCAACACCGGAGCGAGTGGATATTCCCTGAAGAAAAAGCCCATGCTGGAGCAGGTTTATCCTGAAGGACTGCTGCCCATGGAGGACCCACACCAGAGCAGGGGAACAGTGTGAAGCAGATGGAGCAGCAAGTAGGAGTTATCATGAACTTACTGCAACTGCTCATTCCCCGTCCCTCTGTGCTGTTGGGCAGGGGGAGGTAGAAGAGTGGGAATGAAGGAGTAAAGTTGAACCTGGGAAAACGCAGGAGGGGTAAAGTGTTGTTTTAATTTTGTCTTTGTTTCTCATTGTCCAAGTCTATTTTAATTGGCAACAAATTAAATTTGTTTTCCATAAGTCAAGCCTGTTTTGCCCATGATGGTAATTGGTAAGTGTCTTTATTTTGACCTATGACCTTTTTAATCATATTTTCTTACGCTGTTTTATTGAGAAGGAGGAGTAACAGGGCAGCTGGCTGAGTGGCTGGCTGCCAGCCAAAGTTAACCCACCACACATGTGTATTGAGATCATCGTATCCAGGAAAGAATAAGGCTTAAGTTAGAGCCTAGAAATCCAACTGCTACCAGCAACTCCAAATGCACTAGGTTTGCTAAGTTTCTCAATAAAACCTAAGGTAGTTAAACAGCTGGGAAAGCAGTTCTACCTGGGCTTTTGGTTAAAGAGATTACAGCGGAACTAGGTCATACCTCCCTTTCACCTCCCAAGAAATATAACTGTAAACTGAATTGAAACTTGTCTTATTTCCTAAAAGAAACAATGATTCCTGGGGAATCCTATTTTTTGCTTTTGTTAAACACACCCCTTGAACTGTAACACATAGGACAGGCATGTTCTTCTCCTGTCTGGTGAGGACACTTGTCTGATATTCATAGCGGTGAACGACTCATATGTATGATGTGATTTGTTACTTCATTGCAAGCTTAAAGCAACCTGACTCCCAGTCGATAAACGGCACACAATGACTTCTGATGTTTACTTAAATTAATTTTATTTAAATACCTGTTAAACTATTGGGAAGGCCAAGACCACGGTGCATAAATCTTCTAGGGACAGAAAGTGCATGTGCAAAACACTAAGAAGCAATGGAGCTACAGGAAATAAATTCGCAATGCAATAATGAGAGATTATACAGTTGAGACCAGTATGATTGATGAGCTTTATCACAGAAAAATTGCAAAAGCACTCCGATATCTCTTAGAAAAGGATTATGGGTATCAAAACCTCAGAATTTATTTTTCTGATAGATATCATAGGGGAGGTATTTCAACCATCTTCCAGCATAGTGACAAGAGCGTTCGTATCAGGACAGTATGCATTTCAAAGAGTCAATATGCATTTAGTTTCCTTTATTAGAAGAAAGCTGAATATACACAAATATAAAATATTGGAACAGCAGTACTGGATGTGAGTACAAATTAAATACACTCTCCCTTTTCATATGCCACATTCAGGTGAGGACAAAAGTCCTTCACTCAAACTCACTTTTATATTCCTATACTATGAAGTCCCAAATCTAGGAATGATTTTCCATGGAACCCTTAGTTTCTGCAGGATGCACTATATATGGTTGTCTTGCTAGAAAATGCATTTTCTGTCAAGTGTATTCACCAGGCCATAACAGGAATCATCTCTGTCATCTATGCCAGAAGGATGCTTTTCTCTACCAGACTCCTCTGCAAACTAAAACTTTCCTGTGTCTGACCTCAGAGGTGTTGCATTCCCTCATTGCTGTGATTTCTGCTGGCACACACTGTCCCATAGTGCTGCTCACCTGTGCTGCTTTGGCAATTGTGTGCATGTGCAAGGCCAAAGAGTCACCTTCCACGTATAAAGCTTTTAATCATTTCAGGAACTGTGGGTTCGAGTGTGTGGAAGGGGCACAAGAAGGCAAAGCTGGCTGCACAGACCCTTGAATAAACCAGAAGAGCCTCAGGGCTCCGAAAGGCTGTTCAAGCAGCAGGAGCTGCCCACATCCTCCCCTTTGCACTGGTGCCCTCTAAAAGTCAGAGCACAGGATGCTGTACTCTCTGGAATAAAAAGTCTTGCAGCGTCACTCCCCACAACACGAGACACATGTTTCAAAATTGTTCTTTAATTGCACCATGTCTGGCTCCTGCCTGCCTTCCTTACGCTTAGCAGACAAACAGGGGTTTACTTTGAAAAAGCATGCAAAAGGCATGCCTCATTAGAGGCTCAATTACGCAGCTTGCTCAAGGACTCGATGCCTCAGAGTGGGTACTCAGCTGCCTGCAGGACAACACTCTGTGATGCTATGTGCTAGCCAAAGATGTTAGTCATTATGCTCTGTACAAAGTGCATTTGTTGTAACTGAATATGAACCAAAGTTCTGTGTTGCAAATTGGCAATTCTTTCACCTGCAAACTGTAAACAGAGGCTGTACAAACTGTGAGCCATGGATGAAGGCTTCCTGAAGTCCTCAGAAAAAAACACCACCTTGTTCCAAAAATAACACAGGATGCAAAGCAGCTCTGGCAGAAACAAGGAGAGTAAAAAATGAGAAGCCAGGTTCCTAGGAATGTCAAGGCACCTTTCCCATCAGTTCTGAATTTGTGTATTTTACAGTGTTGAAATTCATTGTGAATAGCTGAATTTCCTTTTTTTCATGATTTATTTCTAACCATGCATTCTTGTAAGGGTTTCTGATCATCGGTTTACCCTGTCGGTTTCATTTGAAGTTAATAAGGTATGTCATGTGGGAACTGTACCTATCCAATCTACTATGCTTCTTCAGCCTGTGAGATACAATACAATGGATTATTATCCATTGAAAGGGATCACCATGCAGTGACAGAGGAAATGACAAGGCAGCAGATATCAAGAAAGAATTTAAAGTAGGTAGATCTGAAGGGTGAAAGGTTGCACCTGGTCTCCAGTATTTTCAAACTGTTGTTTTAAAATGTGTGCAGCTTGTTCATAATTGGAAGCGTGAGATGTCAGTTTTGATTCTGGCTTGTTTTGATGATTACCAACTGTACCGAATATGTTTCTTAAATGGAAAACAAAAGAGAGTGATCATTAGTGGCTCATTCACTGGCACTGGATATCATTAAATAAAATTAGCATTTTTCAGACTGCAGAGCTGCCACATTGACATCTCTGTTATTCTAGGTACAGTAAGAGATTCTCGGTAATGTATGATTTGCATAATACCTAATGAGTTCGTAGCAAAGCCTTTTCTAGATCCGCTCTACTGATAATATGCACCTTAGATGATACACCTGCATCATGCTACATTGCAAAACAGCATCAGTTCCTTAACTGGCAGTACCTTCCAGACACTTGAATCTTGTTATACAGGTTGTTTTGGTCCTCTGTAATAAAGAGTTATAAGCTAGAATTAAATAAAAATTGAGCTAAATTTTTGCCCCAGATCTGAATTCATGTTTTTCTTGCTTTTTCAAGAATGTTCTTGATGAATTTTCTGATGTTGTTTTTCTGATACTATTATTCATTATTCTGTGATCTTTAAATTAGATATTTAAGAATGATATAATAATATATTAATAATCTAGGCCCCTATTCTCCATGTATTTCTATCTAAAGTGAATCTAAACAGATCCTTAATGAACAGTGTTGTTATTTTCACTGTATTAAGAAATGAAACTGCAACTTCTAAAGGAAACTGATGTTATGTGGTTCCTACACACTACAGATGTTAACTGAGATCCAGCCTATGTTGTTTTTTTTATTTTGGGATAGGTTTTTTTTTCCCCCACCCCAGCATCTAGGACTTAATGCAAGGTTGTCAACTACCTTTAATTAGTAAAGTGACTTTACATTCTCTGGCATTTTCCTCATCTATCTTTTTCCACACCTAGTTCAATAGAAATTAATTTGAAAGGAATAGAAGGTAAGGTGTAGTTTTCCAGTTGCATCTGACTGTGACTTTTCCCTTTTTAAAGAAGGAAATATTAACTGCCTGACTCTATACAGGCATCTTTTATCTTGACCAAATCAGAAGGACCAGATCTGCCATCACCTTTCTGGTATCTCCACTCCACAGCTGCCTGGTCCCCTCCCCATGCAGTTTTGCAGGAAGGGAATACTCCCCTTCCCATCCTGTGCAGGGAAGCCCACAGAAGTTCTCATCAGCTGCATTAAGCTGACAAACAGCACAAGCATTAATTGTTGTCTACATCTATCTGTGTGCTAAATCTAGTTCCTTTCTGTCTTTGGAGAAAATTGCATACAAAATCAATAAGCTCAGGGAAAATGGCTATAAAAATACAATTCTTTAAGTGGAAGGAAAGTAAATTGCCCATACTGCTCAGGTAGTTTTGGATTTGTTGCCTGTTTCCATATGAGAGATTTCCTTCTCAATAACTTAAGTCTCTGAAATTATTGTTAGTCAGTGTAAGCCTAGAAGTCTGATGCATTAATCTTTGTATATGTTCCCTTCTATTGCCTCTTGTTTTATTTATGGAAATCATTTTGCTGGGGTAATACCATAAGCTATACAACTTGTTTTCATGAGGAACTGAAGTTTTAAAAAATAACTCAAAATAAAACTAGACATGAAATATCATTTGAAAAGCACCACATAACAATTACAAATATTTATTACTTGCAGTAAATATTGCCCCTGTTTCTATGTAGGTGAAGCTTTTTAATACTGTTACAAGCCACTATTTATACCTCTTCTTTATCATTCAGGAGTTTAAAACCTCTCAAGTGCCTCCTCCTTACTTAGAGGATTCACAGGCCACCTGTATCTTTTAACACATCACCCATCTAACTGATAGATTTACATCTCTGAAAATAGACTACGTATGAGAGCGTTGGCCACAGCACAGATAGCAGCACTCTTTTTTGACAGAAAAATCTCAGTTTGTTTGTTGCAAAAGTAAAGTAACTAAATCTCACCTGAATGGCAGCAAAATATAATACGAAAGGTCATTATTTACCTCCAGAATCTATCATTCTCAAGCTCGTTTTATTCTCTAAGACTTACAGTGTGCTCCAAGCTCATTTACCAGGGAGCCAGACACTCAGCTTGGAAGAAAACCATCAGAGAACTAAGTACTGCAGATGTCACAGTGTTTACAGAGGCTGGTCCATGAGCTAAATAAGGAAGATTATGAAATGTGTGCAAATAGACTGAGCTTGATTTGCATCTGTATCTTTGGAGCTAGGTATGTAAATAGCCATCTTTATGCACTAATATTGCACCTGCAGGTATAATCAGAAGCACTGTTTCAGGTGGGCAGTACCTTTGCCTTTCTATGAATGTGTTATTTTAATTTTATAAAAACCTCTAAAACCTGTGAAGAGCTTGGTGCTGGGGTACTGGAGTGAAAGGGAGGGAGTTAAGAAATGTTGATTTAGTTGTCACTTAGAAACCTTCCTCCCAACTTTTCTCATAGCCTGTCATTCTGTGAAGCATCTCCAAACCTGTTATTCTGTTCCCATCCATGTTGCTAGCAATCATGTAAGGTAACTGTTACTGTAACAGTGCAGTATGGACACCATTTTTATCTCTAAGTGGTGCTGTATGCAAATGATATGTGAAGTCAAAAATATATCAGGGTATTCTGCAGATATTTCAGGACTGAAATACTCTAAGAGTGAGAGAATATTTTGATCCATTAGATTTATAGATGCTAAAGGATTTGTGCACCTGCTTCACTTAAGCACACGGACACCACCATCAGCAGTCTTTTACACTCACAGGCAGGATCATATGTAAATCCTTGAAAGACCTGTGGCATAGACAACATTCCCTTATCCCTCACCCCTGCCTATCTACACTAAGTGGGCAGATGCTATTCCCAGAATCAGTTCACTAGACTGCTAATTAAAATACCATTCCCATTAGTGAAACACTGCAAAACTTGCATTTTCTGATTTTGTTTTGATAATAATTCAAAAAAGTGAAAAATTCATAAAGCACATAAGTTGTTGTAAAAGTGACTCAAAGCTGATCCATACCCAGCATTTCTGAATAGCCTCAATTCATATTTTTCACAAACATCTTCAAGCTTTGCTGTGATTGATCAGAAACAAGTTTCCCTGGCCCCAGTCCCTATCTAAGCATGCTCACTTCGGTGTTAGATAGCAGCATCAGCATCCAAATTAATTCACTTACAAAACACCTGGTAAACAGCTCAGAATACTTCTAAACCTTTTTGAAAATTAGTTTATAATTTTAGTAGCAATAAAATAATAAGTCTTTCCAGTATTCAGTAACCTTGCCAAATATTTTACAATATTTTGTTTATTCTTCAGTTAAAAGTTTATTGTCCTGTGTGTTACACAAGCCTCCTAGCCCCAGTTTATGTCATGAAATGGTAGATAAATACCAGATACATCCCCCAAAGGAAGATGTGGAAGGTCCATTTTTGCAGGATTTGAGAACAGGTTATATAAAGACCAGGCTGGGATGGCTAACATGCTGTACTTGCAGGAGCTGAACAGCTGAACTCGGTATTGCTCCCTTGTTAGTCTGCATACTGCTAATGGCCTGTGATCATTAGAAACTGTTTATAGAATAATCAGAATAATAAAAAGACACAACAAATAAAATAAACGAAACCCACTACCACAAGCAACAAAGACTTTAAACGAGGAAAACGAAAGTAAGAAAAGTATGCTCTCAGACCAGTTAGCTTTCCAGTTAAGCTTCTAGAAGCTCTCCAGATGAAAGCGTGGCAAGTCTGAGGTTAAACCAGCAGTTCCCACACCCCCACATGAAAAGTATAACTTTAAGCACACCAGGCCAGCTGGTATGAAGAAATATCTTTCAAAAACCAATGACGGAATATACATCAGATTAGTAGGGACAGGAGTTTGCATTTTAGTAAGTCAGAGAAAGAAAGAGTGCTAAATATTTCCCAATGCACGTAGCTGCTCACAGATGTTCACCTTGCCAGAGGTGAATTGCCGTTTTCTAAGGTGAAGCATTTAAATGTAAAACTCACGACAAGGAATTCAGTCCTGCAGCTGGGTTAATCCTGTCCTGTACCTTGTTTGCTACTCACCATGACTCCTCCCAAAACCTGGACATGCTCCCTGTCCTGTCCCACCACCTCTGCTACCTTCCTCAGTGCCCAGTATACAGCAGACCCTGTCTGCCACTTTGGTGTCCATGGAAAGAAACCTGCCTTTTTCCTCCAAGTGTTTTGTGCATCGGCCCAGGAATGCAACTGCTTGCAAAATACCTAACAGTCGCTGAGGGTATGCACATCATCGTGCAATTCAGAACATTTTACCATGATGCCATAAAAATACAAACAACAGAGGATTTGATGTTTAAAATTATTTGCTGAATATTTGTTTTGTTCATTATTCAGTATTGCCTGCTATCAAGTTTGGAACAATTTTGTTTTGGCTTGTGCAGCTCCTTGCATGATAGGGCTTTGTTGCCTGATGAGGATCAATTCCTACATGCTACAGTCACGTAAATGGTAATTAATGACTTGAACAGTTTGTGCTCATCTTTGCAGTGCATTTGGGCTATACAAACATTTTTACAAATGCTGGCAGCTGGCAAAATACTGGTAAATAATGAATAATACAACATAGTTAATAACAGAAAACCAAATACATTGGGTTTATTACAAATCAGCTGTTGGCACTTGCAGAAAGCAGTATCTTTCTCCATATTGCTAATTACTTCAAAACATCAAAGGCTTTGAGCACTCTAAATTTCATAGCTTAATTACTCAAACGAAGAGAGATTTGCATTTCAGGTAGACAGACCCACTGGAATTAGACTGCTGTTATCACCTTATTTTTGACACCTAATTACAAATAAGTACTTTAGGTCAAATGACTGGTTGCATCCAAGATCTGCTGACACAGCAGAAGGGCAGAAAAATAAGGGCAAAGTCAGCTTAAAGCCGCCTTGGAGAGCTCCCACATCTTGCCATAATTTAGAGTCTTAGATATGCCTGCAATAATCTTCAGGAAGCAATTATTCTAAGCAAAGATTTTTGGCATTTCAGCAGCTCCCAAGCCACTCCATCTTCTCACCATGCACTTCTATACTCTGAATTACAGCTTGTCCCACTGCCAAACTGCCCTGCCCAGCTGCAGGTATGTACAAGAGCTTTGCAAGTGCAGGGCCCTACTTGTTAACAAAGAAACAAACATGGGGCAAGACGTGTTTCTGGGGCATGTTGATCAGGAAATCACAGTACAACAGTGAGCTCAGTTAAGGTATCGATCCCACCTTACGTTTTCTGCTTTTAACACGGGGAGCTGGCACCATCTCCCAGCTAAGGGGGGAAAAAAAGGGTGCTTCCAAAGGCAACTTGCAGCCAAATTGCATTTGAAAATTGAGCCGCCCACCCAATGCGTTTAGAGGCACTGCCTTTTAAGGATTAGCTACAATTTTATTTGCATGCTGCAAATTGACAGCCAGCATCCAAAGCGTGCAAGTTGCTTCATCTTCCTCTTTAGATGGTAATAACTAGAGCCAGTGGTTAAGCAATGGAAGTTCATTCAAAAGCAACATCTGTTGGCACTTCAGACTTCAAATCGCACTGCTGTGTTTGCTTTTCATCAACACTTTAGTTGTGAAGAGTAGTGGCATTTTGCATAATATTTAAGAATTTGCTTATGTAAAACACAGAAAAATTGTAAGATTTTGAACAAAAATCTCGTATCAAGTCACATTTTCTACATTCTCATCTAGATTCAGAATATGTACATCTAATATTCTTCCTCTCCTTGTCTCTTTCTGAACTTTTGTTAGGCAACATATGCTGCTTTGCACATGAAAAGCATTATTTCTGCAAAACTGGCCTTCTTCAGTCCTTTTGGTTTGTGGTGATCTGTAGTACACTGGTTTCATTGACTGCTACTACATGGCACTACAGCATTGATCAGATGATCTGTGTCCATGTGATAATTAGATCCTACAGATTCTGCTTGCTGACTGAAAGACAACTTTTGAGAGTATCACCGAATAACTCCCTCACAAATCTTTATGGCCCAAACAACATAGACTGATACAGTGGCAGTGAGTTCAAATGAGCTGTGAAAATTATATCAGCCATGGGTCAGGAGAGCAACTTCTTGTTTTCACCGAGGATACTGAGATTAGAGCAGTGGAGATGCCCAAAGTACAGTGGAGGTGACGGAGGTTCAGAGGAAATTCATACCCGTAACCTGCAGTGGTGATCGACATGATCCCCCATGCAGCTTTGATCATGATCTTTGGAGTCCTTCTGAAGGGAAAAGCTGAAGTAAGGAAGGACAAAACTATAAAAGAAGAAAATAAATTCTGAATTATAACCATTTTTAAGAGTTCTTCAGGCTTCGACCAAGATTTCCAAAGGTGACCAGTGAATTTATGTTTCTCATTGGCAACGCAGCAAAAGGCCCTTCAGTAAAGTGCTGAACCACCTAGAATATTCAATATATTACTGTACAGTCTTGGAAAGCTCTTTGCATAAAGGTGAAAAACTTAAAAATATCAATTTAATTTGTTATACCCTCTTCTATTCCCAGTTGAGATGTTTTGTTTGTTTGTTTTATGAGATGATGACAGGCTAAAGAGAAGGTGGGTGATGTGGAGTTTCCTTTGCTCACAGCTGTGGGGACATTCCAGCTGTTCGTAGGACTATGACATGGTACAGACTGGTGCTATGTGTGCTTTCTTATCCTTAGGTCAATGTCCTTGTACAAAGCTGCAACACTCTCTGGCTGAGTGGCGGAGGAGGGGGAGGACAGGAGCATGCCATGATCTGGTCACATCCTTGTCTAGAGCTGAGGCTGTCAAAACTAGGAGAAAAAAGGACCAGCAGACACCCTCCATCACCATGAGCAGCCCTGGCCTCCCTACACAGGACTCTACCGGCCTCAGGCCAAGCCTGTCCATGTCATGTCTCCCTGACAGCCAGAGGACATCTGTCCTGGGCCAGCTATGTCACCAACTGCCTGTGACACAGCCACTGCTAATGTTCTGTCCACAGTAACATGGCCAAAACATCACCATGGCTAGTGTCAGAAACTGGTGGCAGCACTCTGTAACATGGCCTTGACACCACCAGAGCTGTCAGTGCTGTATCAGTGTGACATGGCTACTGTCTTCTACCACTCAAGTGAGAATAAACAAATAAAAGAGAAAAAAGAAAGGGAGGGGGAAGAAGAAAGAAAACATTTTTACAAATAGAAAAATGGAAAATAATGCCCAACAACTGGTAATGCTCAGCTGTGAAGTCAAGTAGCTGGAGAAGCAATTTAAAGAAAAGCAGCTCAGTAGTTTAAAAGGGAACTAAAAGTAACAGGTTCTACCTACTGCCCAATTTTAGAGGTTTGTGTGGTACTTGTTGCTGAGATTTGTGGGTTTGAAGGCTAAATTCTGGAAGAAAAATGCTTTTTGAGTTGACTGAAGGTAATATTTCACATCTTTGGAATGAAAGACATGTCCAGTGCCAAACTCTTCATCCATAAGGGGCTGACAGTGCTGAGGATGTTTCAGCATGGACTGCCAGACTCACATCTGTCTTTCCCTGAAATGGACCAAAGACATTGCCAGGGACGGTCTAATGCTACACACTTCTGTTTGTCACTAGAACAAAACACATAAATAAGCTTCCATCTACTTGGTTCACTGTAGACTACTACATCCTCTTGAATTGACAGGACAAGGGGCAATAGGCACACACTGAAACACAGGATGTTTGAAGGCTGTGGAGTCTCCATCTTTGGAGATCTTCAAAAGCTGTCTGGACATGGTCCTGGGCAGCCAGGTCTAGGTGGCCTTGCTTGAGCAGAAGGGTGGGACCAGATGACCCCAAGAGGTCCCTTTTAGCCTCAACCATTCTGTGATTCCTGAAAAAAACCCCTAAACAAACAAAAAAGATGTGTCTTTTACTCTGCAGACCTGTACTTAGAGCTATCTACAGAGTGCAAGTATTTTCTTCATTATATTTTGTTTTTATATTGTGGAGAAAGGGTGTGGCTTTGGGGTATTAGGAATTTTTTAGTTTTCTTTCTGGGATCACATCTTCAAGAACTGGCTAATAAGAGCTATAGAAAACGACTCTCCCCTCAGAGAACTATGCAAGTTTCACTAAATTAACCTTTCTTTTTTAAAATCTTGGGTCAAACTCTGCCTTGCTTAGAAGAATTCAGAGCAAGAACTGGTTAGATAAACTGCTGTGACACCTTTCCTCTCCCTAAGTGAAGAAAATAAAATTATATGTATTTTAAAAAAAATAATTAAGATTACAGTTCACAGGAAAAACAAAATGGTATTTACATAGTTGAATGATGACCTGTTTGCAGAGCAAACAGAGCCTGAGAAGGGTCCATGGGCATACAAAAAAAGCCACAAAAAAAAGTGGCTGATCATGTCCTTTTCTTCAGACTGTCCCACATTGTCTTTTCAGAGAAAGAGCTCAGCATAGAAACTGGTGCTTAATTAGGTTTAACTTTTGCTTTGCTCTTGCAGTTCACCTTTAAAAGTTGAGAGCCATTGCTTTTCATCAGGTATGCCAGAAGGTGCTGGAAACAACACTCTGTGCAGTTTGTTGCAGATCCTTCCTTGGAGTCAGCAGTTGTGCAGCTCTCTCTCCACTCCCGTGTCCCTGGGGATGTCTCAAGGACAGGTGGCCTATTTTTCTCTTTACAGTGTCCATATCCATCCTAATTAGTTTGAACCAGGCTATATGGATTAACAAGATCCCCTCAGTAAGAGGCTTTGCGGCAAGGGTGACCTCCTACCCTCTCAAGTTGCATGTGTGTGAGCTCAGTTGCAGATATCTGGAGCAGTGTACATGGTAGACCTGCATTCAGAAATGGCACAGGAGACCACTGTAATATTTTGCCTTTAATCCCCAGAAACCAGACACCAAATTCTTTCCTCACACAATTTTATACCGGTATAAATGCCACCAAAGTTGACAAAAAACCCCAATTCTGATACCTACAGGAGAAAACAGGGTCCTGAATGTACCCTCTCTGAACTTCAAGGTTTTGATGGGCTGCTTGGAATACTCTGATTATCCAGTCTTCTCATTTCCCTAGCTAGGTTACCGTATTTAACATGGTGCTATTAATCATATAAACACTATTGACTTTTTTCTGTTGTAATCACTGATTTCAGCCTATCATCTGGAAGTTTTGACTGCTTTTATGAGGGTTATGCTGCTGTGGCAGAAACTAGGTTTTGTTTTAATAGGATACCAAAACATGAATGCAGACAAATTGGAAGCTGTAAGTCTGCAAAGATTTCCAGTGACAATGCTTTGGGAAACTTGATAGAGCCGCAGGTGAAGTATTGTTGGAAGCTGGTAAGGACTAAATGTGAAGACAAAGAGCACACAAAGTGGAACTGTTAAACTGAACGTATGCACAGTTCATACAAAAAGGTGAGGCTTGAAAGGACATCAAAACCATGGCCTTGAAGTGAGTTCACACTTTTGTATTCCACCATGATTTCTACTTAGTGCTAAGATAAACGGGATTTTACCTTGGCTGTTTTAGAAGTTTCCCATAACAAAAATGCTGAGTTCTCACTATGCAGTTGATGTTACTATCCTGCCTATTCTGCAGAATAAACCTCCTGAGGGCAGATTTTGCTTCCCATTACCAGTCAGAGTAACTCCAGGCTTCAGCAGAATGATCCTGGACTTACACCAGTGCCAGTCAGGTCATGGTATCTTGCCTGAAGGTCACTGTCTTTAGGAAATGTTCTTCTGTTTGTAACAATTTCTATTTTGAATTGCTGTTCAGTTTTGCCAATTACTAAAAAAAAAAATATCTTTCTCCTTCCCTTTATTGTTCTTGACGCTTCTACTCCTTATTCTGCCACCATTATTAAACAAGTCCTCCTTATGCTTTTTAGTAAAGGTACTTATGTTACAGGGGTATGCTCTTTACCTACTTTTGATTAAGTAATGCTAGAGTCAAAGCCTCCTGAAGACAGCAAAGCTCTCTCTTTGACAAAGTGTATAAAAAATTTATTACTACAAAATACTGCACATACTATGTAAGTTTGCACTGTATTTCCCAGCACTCTTCTTTTACCCCCACCACAGTGGACTGTAACCACATCTGTCTGTTATACCAGACATAACTGCACGTTGGTTTATCTGCATTTTAGCTGTCCTCTCCTGAATCTCATCTAATCTGTTAATTCCAGTTTTGTGATGAGAAGCCCCAAACTGCCTACATTTCTGACTGCGCTCTTACCGAGACTGCCAAAAAGCTGTTACTTGGAAAGAAGAAAAATTTATTTATTTCAGTCACTCATTCTTATCCTCAGCTGGCCAGACTAAGCTGCACTAGGGACTTTACTTGTGTGGAAGGTTTAGCCAAATATGGAAACTCATGTACCATATTACATCTGTATCATAGATATTACTCCCTAATACACTAAGGATGGCAGAGTCAGAGAAACGATATTTCTTTATAAGACAACTTCATTGTTTTTACATCTATCTTTATGTTATTTTTGCAACATAATTGTAGATTCTTTTAACCTTTTCACTCAGTATGCCTCCCACTAAATACATCACACTGCATCATCCACTAGTACTTCTTCTAAACCAACAAAGTTGAAGTGATGAGTGACACAGGTAATTCAATTGTTAAATATTAATTCTCTTAAGCAGCCTAAACCAGCCAGTCACCCATGGTCCCTTCCAACAGGTTACATCAGTTGATGCTGTACTCCATCCTTGCAACCTCTCTCCTGGTTGTTGCTACACCAACATGTCAGCTTGAAGGTGATCAAGCTGTATTTGTCCTATTTTACAGTGCCAGCATTAAGAAAACAGGAAACAGGGCTTCAAGTGTCACCTTGCTCTCAGCCCAAACTGTCCCGTTCCTGTCTCCGCAAGCCTGGGGATAGCCCACTGAGGGCTATGGCACTAGTGCCTGACAGCATGAGAACACTGCAATAACTCTGACCACCACTTAAAAGCTACGTCTTACATGCTGTAAGAAGCTTTTACATATTGTAACTTAGGTGTTGCAACAGTTTGCAGGAGATTTGCAGTTACCTCTGTTGTGATATGCTGCTGCTGCATGCCATCGTCAAGACAAGATAACAAAGAAAGGCCGTATGAAGGCCTCTCAAATTCTGGTGAAAATGCGCCATGCTATCCCTGATGTAAAAGCCACCCTGGAGGTAATAAACCTGGATTTCATCTTTAGGGGAAAAAAAAAAAAATAATCATAACACTGCCTTTCATTCCCATTGCTTGATTTTAGATTTTATTTTAGTTTAAATGTATGTCTGTAATTTGTGGTCTAAGTATTAACTACCATATTGTGTATATACTTATTTATGTTGCAGTGTAATACAGAGCTGTTGTCTGACACAGCTGATTGAAATCAAATACACCCTAAATTTAAAATGCCTGTATTTACTGTGATAGATAAGATGTTTGCATTATGCAGAAAAAATAACAGAAAACATAAACTGTGTATTAAAAGCCATGATACTTTTAACCATGCAAAGTGTCTGATCCATAAAATAATAAAACTCCGCTATTTAAATATGAAAGTCCAAATGGTCTTGTTCCTTAAAAATCTAGCATTGGTTTCAGTGAAGTCAAGGGTCTATTGGCTTTAATGAGTCTTTGACTAGAGACTTCATTGGGTATTTCAAAAAGTAAAACATATAAACACAAGCACTTCAAAGGCTGAAAAACAGGTCAAGTACCCCCACTTATTTTGTGCTGAATGTCACACTCACATATTTTTTTCCATATTGTGGAAAAGGTTTCAAATATGCATCCAACAATTATGAGATACATACATTACGCAATGCAAACTGTATATCTTCCCATCACAGACTTAACGCTAAATTAATATCAGGGAGAAAAAACCAAAACAAACCCAAAAATAAAACAAAACAAAAGCAAAACCACAAGCAAACTTACGAGTCCTGAAATTTGATATAACTTCTTGTGTTAAAAGATTTTTGAGAAGATGCTGCACACAGAAGAATTCCTAACCACCATAAATGTAACTCTAAAAGTTAGTTTCAATCTATGGACCATCAAAGAAGAAAGACAAGACAATGTCCCTGTAAACAGCCACTCTCTTCAAGTCATGTGAAAACCAGGAAACATTTATATTCCTGCAACTATGGAGTTGTTCAAGCTCCTTCCAGATACCTGGGCAAACATACCAAAACCTGAGAAAACAGGTTCACCTTTTCTGATGCCAGGCTTTGCTGCAAATTCAAGGGTCTGCACAACCCAATATGGCTTTGTTCTCTTGAACCTTTTGGTTTCCTCCATATAAGTCACCCCTAGTCCTGACTCTGAAGACCCAGGAAAATCCCACAATGCTCTAACTTCTAAGCTGCTTATGCCTACCAGTGCTAATTATAAGTATAATCTTAAACTCTGACCTGAATTTGAGACCAGGACCCTTAAGAGGCAGAAATCACATGGATGATCTTGTTTCTCCCTGTTCAATGAAATAAATTAAATATCAAACAGAAACTATTGTGTATTTCCCACCTGCAAGCCTAACTCTCACTCGCTCCTAAAATTGCACAGTATCCAAGATAACACTCCAGACTCCAATGAGAGAGACATACATCCCAGTAGAAGCTTTTCTTCTATCACATTTCCAGAAATCAACCTTAATAACACCAAACATTTTCAGCTTTACTGGTGTATTCATTACAAGAATTAAACAAGACCAGCATCCCAACCACAGTTCGAGTGGCTGATGCAGGCTTATAAGTAGTGAACAGTGAAGCCATAGGAAGAAGCATCTCTTCTTTGTTAATTAGGTGAAAATGAAAGGTGCAGAACAACTTGGTTCATTTCCAGGTCTCTGTGGGCTTGATTGGAAGGCCACCCACTTCAGTGATTTCCTGCTGTAACTGCACAAAAAAGAGTTTCCTCCTTACTCATTTACATCTCTTTCTTGTCCCACTTTTCTTCAGTGAGATGATTTAGCACCAGTGTCCACTGAATAAAAAAAAGGCCTGATTAATGTGCAGCAGCTGACATTATAGCATATACATTCATGTTAGTGATGGAAGAGCCTCATGTAATTGGATCAGAAATTGGATAAAATAATGAAAAATTTAACGCAGCCTTTGTCTTTATACGTTACAGTGGGATGGCTGGGAGGTCAGTGAGTGGGAAACAACTAGGGGCGTTTTATATTCTTTTCTAGTAAAAATTTGTTTAACACAGGCCCATGATTAAAAAGAATGTAGTATCCCACTGTGACACAGAGGTACAAGAGAGGGAATAATAAATTGGTGGCATTGACAAGGTGTCATTTGTTATCTGATTTAAAATGTCAGGTCATGTCATTGCACTGAAATATTTTCTCTCTTGATGAATGTCTTACAAAGCAAGTTCAATGTTTGGCACTTTTCGATTTCAATAAAAGAAAACAGCTTTTAATCTGGAAAGCACAGTTACCAACAGGAAAATAAGGTCAATTCAAGGCTCTTATTTGAACATTTTTTCACAAACCTCTCGAAAAAGCCTATTCTAAGTGGCCTAGTTCATCATGAAGCCCTGCTCTTCCTCACAGAGTCCTGGCTGGCTCTCTGTATTTTTCTTTTCTCGCTTTTTTTTACAAATTGAGTATGCTTCTGTGATTTCAGCAGCAAAAAGTAAAAAAGAGTGAAATTATAATTTCTGTAGAATTTGCATGTTGTGATAAATAAATCAACTTTTCAATCATGGAGACTACTAAGGGAATATTTCCCAGGCTGACATTAATTACATGCTGGAAATACATGTAGGAAATTAAAATAAGTTATGAAATTATATCCATGATAAAATCCATCAAATAAACCAGACATAGGAGAAGAGAGTGGTTATTATGTTTGTATTTTTTGTATTAGTGGAGAATAAACAGAGATGAGTGAAATCCTCATTGCAAAAGCCTTTTTTTCCCATAAATCTATCAGAAACATGGAAGCTGGAAAAGTGGGGGAATGGACAAATAATCACAGAACACAATGCAATTTCAAATTAAGTCACAAATTTTACCCCCAGGATGCATTTGTGAAAAATAAGACAAAAACCACTAGTCAAGGGTTATAGAAAAAACTGAAGCTTGTTCCTACACAGTGCTCACAAACACACTTCCTAATGAACCTGAGTGTTAGTTACTTCTTGAACTTACTCTCCAAGGAGTACTTTATGTTATTGTTTGGGAAAAACACCATGATTAAAAGCAGTATGACAGGGCTGAGAGTCAGCAGCAGCAGATTAAAACCTAAGTCGAAGCACTATGGCTCCTGACTTGCCTAGTCCTTGATACACAAAATAGCTAAGGGAAGGATGGGAGAAAGAGGGAATGCACAATATGTACTTACAGGCAGATTTGGAGCAGTGGATGACTCTTTTGCTGGGGCTGTTGGAGGGCTGGCTGTTGCCAGAAAAGTACTAACTGAGTAAGCATCTAGAAAATGCTGTTGCATTTATGTGCAAGTCTGCCTTTTGCAGTGTTTTTCTCTCCTCCATTCATTAGCACAGCGCTCAAGTTCAGGGCAGCATTGTTGTGCAAGGCTTTAAACCTGCCTTCACAGACTCAACACCAACGTTTGCGCTGGTACAAGGGTGTGTTTCCTGGAAACAAAAGGGATGAACTAGGAAGATCCCTGGCTTGGCAGGACAGGCATGCAACAAAGTGAAAAAATGAAGGGCAAAAGGGTTTTACCCATTCCTTCCTCCACCCATTTGCTACTGGATCCTGCTGTTCTAAGGGTTTTTGGGGTTTTTTTTTCTCCATCAGTGAGATATATTCAGCTCATCAGTCCTTAAGTAGATCCTAAATCAAATTTCTTCCAAATGAAGTTATTTAATATCTCTGGCCCCCTTTATCTCCACCAGTCATTGCATATTTATCTAGAGGAAAATTTGGAAATACAGCAAGTAGTACCATAGGAATGAAGATCCTAGGGCTGTGACTGGGCTTTATTCTGCTTCCTCTATATACCTGTAGAAACTCAGAATAACTCCACTAAAATCAGCAGCTGCTTTTTTTTCCTGTCATCCTAATGAAGATCAGATCCTGGTCCAGCAACCCTTTGTTTCTTCAGTTCAACCACATCTCAGCATCAGTAATTTTCACACAGTCTCTCCTTACCACAACTCCTCTGGATTTATCTCCAGAATTTCAGGAGGAAAACACAGTGGTGGGAGGAGTGGAGAGGAAAAAACAATTTTTAAGAAACAAGATGAAATTACATACCAAAATACATATATATATACCAGGTGTGCATTAAAAAATAATAATAAACCAGTTTGTCCTAGCTTCCTGGGCAATAACTGCTTGCAATGTTACTGACTAGTTTGTACGACATAATACCGTAAGGTCTAATTTATGATCAGCACCTCACAGAGCACACAGCAAGTTCTCTTATATTTGTCATATTTCTGTAGTCCAGCTAGAATTTTTTTACATCACCTTGAGCTGAATGCCTTGAAGACACTAGAAAAAGCAAGCACCTTGAGTTATGTGGCAATGTTTCACTTCAGCTATTACGATACAATTGTTTAGACTAGTGGAGTAATAGATGACCCAATTGTTCACAAAAGACTAGGGATTGTTAGGCAGGGGGAGTTATTGCTGTTATCTGTGGGTTAGTAGCTAGCATTTTGATTTGATAACAGATACAGATTCATAATTACAGTTTAATTTGTGTGAGAGCTTGTAAGAGAGAAAAAATACGCATGCATTGTACAGAGGATGGGGAGAGAGGTATATTGGCTCTGCATATGGACTGGTTCCAGTGAGGGATTTGGGAAGTTTCCAGGGAGGTGGCACAGTAGAGAAGCTCAAGACTGAAAAAAACCTGATTTCTAGGGTTAAGGATTTATTACAGTGCATGAAAGATCATCTAAACTATGTGCACAGAGGGCAGGCAGTTACCTTGATCTAGTTACTAGGAAATACTAACCCTGCAGGTGTTCAAGAAATCTCACCTCTTCAGAGTGTTGGTACCTGCTTTAAGGAAGAGAAATGCCTTCATTCCCTTTAGGATACCAGTCTGGGAATCCATTCCTAAGAGTTTTAACCTTACTCCTTGAACAAACCTACTCTGCTCGCTTCTTTTTTATATTCCTGGAGGAAAAGGAGTTGCTTCTATCACTCAGTTTTATTATAATAATCCAGAAATCGAAGCTACGTTCTTTTTTTTTTTTTTTTTTAATGTGTTGTGATATCTGTATAAGACTTCTGTCATTTACGTGAAGGGATGCTAATACTAAAACCAAATACTTCACCAAAGAATATATTTCAGCAGCCTTATCCCACTTACTGAAACAAGTGCCAGATTTACCAGGGGCAGTGCTAGCAAGACCTTACTACTCTTAAATGCAGTGCATCAGGAAACATCTTTTACACCAAGTAAACCAACAGTAGGATAGTTTATTTTATATTTCAGTCTGGGAATATTTTACATTATTATTATTATTGAAACAGTGAAAGTCACAGAAAGGCAGATGACCTGTCGCCTTTTTAGCAGCTGGAAGTATTTGGCACCTACCACCTGCGAGGAAGCTGTGGCGCAGGGAGCTGCTGCCATAGATGTTCACGTTCCACAACTTTGAAACCCCACAGAGACACACACTCAGACTACTGTTGCTAATAGCTCATTCAGCATTAGAAGTGGTAAGATACTGCTTCTCCACTGATGCAATCATCTGTCGCATGCCCAACTCTTTACTTAATAGTTCACTTATCGATTAGAGATCATTCAGACTTTCCTGCAATAATTTCTGACAGACAAATCATAAAAACTAAAACAATTACAATTTACTGATGTGCAGCTATAGCACTGGACATTATTACCTTCTCCTAGATTTATTAGGAGACAAATAACAGCAATGCCAGGCTGCAAACTGAATTGTGCAGGCTTCACAGCGTACATGACTTATCCCTTTCCCCATCACTGACCCGATTATGTCCTAAGGTGTGTTCTCAGCGATTCTTTAAGTTCTCCAGAAGATATGATTGATTTAACAAAGGGGCTTGGTTTCCATTTTAATCATAATGGTGATATACACAACTTTTTTTTTACTTTTTTTTTCAGTTTAAAAAACTTCCTAGGACTGAGAATTAAACAGTGGTCTATGCATCTGGTGGATGCCACTTGCCTGCTTCTATCATTTGCTCAAAGTGGTATTCTTTAAAAGAATAAGAACAAAAAGTAATAGCTGTGAATATTGGCAAGAAAGAATAAAAAGGAGTTCTAAAAAGAACCGTTGAACAAGTGGCCAAAATTACAAAGGGTAGAACTTGGGTTTTTTAAGAGGAAACACATATCTTTACATGGATTTCAATTAAATGGTTTGTTCAATCTAAACCCGCCTATTAAGCTTCATATTTGGGTTCTTAACACTACTGAAGTTACATTTTGGAAGTCAAAAAGTGATTTTGAAACATCTTAGACATTTCATTCTAAAAAGGCCAAAATTATGCACTTTGCCTTTCCTAAATTTTTGCTTTCCGCAGAACTCATTTGTGAAACTAGGTGAAATTCCCCCCCAAATTCTAATACTCTGGAATCCTAATAGTTAACATATAAAACTGTGCCTGATGATTGGTTGCAAATAATTTTCTATAGTTCTAACGATAAGTTATTTCAAATACTTCTGAAAAACTGGGATGAAAACCTGGATTTGGAAACAAACACATCTAGCTCCATAACCTTACTAGCATAGCTCCCAAAAGCAACTAAAATGTAATATTTGAACAAACCTGAGATATCTGCTTTCTCCAAATTCTACAGCCAAAATTCCAGGAAAATTTTACCTGAATATGCTATTCGAAACTGGCTATAAAACAGCAATATTATCAGGTGGAAGTACACAATCTTTTCTTTCCTCTTGTAAATAATTTCCATACCTTTCCTCTCAGTCTAGAATTCACAAACAGTAGCATTCTCTTCTGGTCATTAAAACACATATACTCTTTTAAAAGAAGACACCAAACCTTTGCAGATAATAAGCATATCCACAACATTCTAAGTGTTTTAAGAAGCCTTTTTGTACAAGTAATTATTCACATTGATTTAAAAGCACCAAGATACAATACACACAAGAGAGAAGTGGTATAACACACTTCTAGCATCATACTTGACAGTTTCATTCCTAAAGTATACAAAAGGTACATTAGCTGCATTGACAATGCTGAAATGTGCTTTTATTTTGTAGTACCATCTCTTGATCAAACAAATTCTCTTAAAACACAGAATTTTTCATTCAGATACTGAAACTAAGGCAGATAATAATTTGCGTGTTTTCTTATTCTTAATGGCTGTGCACTGTATATGAATGTACCGACGTTGCCATTTCCATGTTTATGTCTATTTCAAATAGGTAACTTGGATCTGGGGAGTTGGTGGATCTCTCTCCCATTTTCCCTCCTGACAGAGCCCACCACAGAGGAGGTGGCAGGGAGATGCCCCCTCTTAACCAAACTGGGGCATGGTAGTGACACAGGAGCATTCAAGGGAGCACTCATGTGCGAAGGAAGGCAGCTGCCAGGGAGCAAAACTCAGCATATTGGGAATGTGAGGTCCCAAAAGAGAAGACAGAGCATGCCAGAATTAAATGCCATAAAAAGGGGTCAAAAAAAGTCTCCTTTTATTGGATCCAGAGCAAATACCAAAAGATATTGATAAATATTCACGTCTAACTTGGTATACTGGTTTTTGCTAGGATAGACTTAATATTCTTCACCCTAGCTACCATGGGCCTATGTTTTGGATTTGTGCTGAAAACAGTGTTGATAGCACAGGATTGTTCTACTTACTGCTCAGCTGGGCTTGCACAGCATCAAGGCCTTTTCTGTTTCTCACCCCACCCCATCAGCAAGAGGCTGGAGGTGCAGAAGAAGTTGGGATGGGACAGAACCGAGACGGTTGATCCCAGCTGACGAAAGGAATATTCCATACCACATGTTGTCATGCTCAGAATGTAAAGCTGAGGGAAGGAGGAGGAAGGGGGAATGTTCGGAGTGATGGCACTTGTCTTCCAAAGTAATTGTTATGTGTGATGGAGCTTCCATCACACTTCCCACGGGCAGGCGGGTGTTGCTTTGCTTCTGCGCACAACTTTTGCTTTGCCTATTAGACTGTCTTTATCTCAGCCTACAAGTTTTCTCACTTTTACCTTTCTGATCCTCTCCCCCATCCCACTGTCGGGGGAGTTAGCAAGCGGCTGCCTGGTGCTTAGCTGCCAGCTGGGGTTAAACCACGACACTTGGCAAGATCCAAATACAGCTTAGTGAAAGTTGAGTTATTTTATATTTTTCCTCAACCCCTTCTACTGACTTACTGATAATCAAGACCAAAAGCAACGACATTCCATAATTTCATTTTTTGAAACAGAAGCCTACTTTTGAGCAACTTTGGTAATTTCCAAGAACAAAATTCATTTCTATCAGGCACTGTTAGGCAAAATAATCATTTAGGAATAATGTAATAAACAACCCTTGAGCTGTACAGCATGGGAAAGGTTGTCTTAGTTACATGTTAATATTTTCTTTTTTATAATTACATTTTCTGTTAAAATAAACTAGATGGCTTGGGTTTTGGTTTTGTCTTTTTTTATACCAAGAGAAATGACAGTTACTGACATGCAGGGGCAAAATCCCACCAACTGCAAGATCATAGCCTAAAGGAAAAAAAATTCAAATTTTTTGAACACATCCAGAAGAACCAGTCCGAGGTGAATTCTTTTGTCTTTCATCAGAGCCTAACTGAAGGGCAGTTTATACCTGCAATAAATTCCTCAAAATTTTTATAAGGATATGAAGAACTGACTTTGATCTCATATTAAAATAAATATTTATGAATAATAGTGCTGAATCAAGTGAAGAATAACTTGGTCCCAATGACACTTTTGGAAATCCAGAAGCACTCTATTAATTTCAATAAAGTTGTTGCAATTTAACATTAACACCAAAAAGCTGAGAACTAGGACCACTGCAGCATACTTGCTTAAAAGGTGTCTCACAAGTCAGTAATTAGTCTCACAAACACCGGTTTTCCTCCAGAATAATTCCATAGGGTGACATTAAAAAATCTGATTTCGTACCAGTCTTTGTATAAAAGTCTGATGGCAGAAAGTAAATCTCAGCAGGATGATGGTAATTTAAAGGGAAATGCAGGGGATTTCCAGCAGAAGTGGTTGCACTCCAGTGGATCCCCAAGTGGCTATTGCTGCTGTGTTAATAGCGGAAAGGCAACACAAAGCAAACTTGCTGATGAGTGACAAGTACACTAGAAAATCAAAAAATGTCAAAATAAAATGGTAGCAGGATCTTTTTCCCTGCACACCAAGTGGTGCACCCTCAGCAGCTGGCCTGTGGAGTGGTCTCCTGTAACGAGGAGCGGTGTGTTCCAGCAGATCCCTTAGCCCACAGTCTCAACAACTACCGCCTTGTTGGAAAAAGCTGTGAAAACCGATCTGACGTTCACTGCAGCTGGACTGGGTAACAAATATGAGCAGCTATTAAGGACGGTTGGTGAGATGGAAACCCATGCAACCAGAACTGGGGCATGCTGCAAAGAGCCTATAAAAGAACTGAAGCAGCGAGCAGCAATCCCAGGAAGCACGGCACAGGGGATGAAAGCCATTCTGGGTAGTGTTAAACTGCTGGAGAATGATATCCGAGGGGGATAAGCATTAATGAATCTTTAGATGTGGAGAATTCCAGCTGAAAGCTAACTGAATACATGCTTCCTGCTGACAGCAATATCCTACATATCCTGCCACCATGATGAAAACTGTTAGTGTGAGGCCTAAAGAAAATTTTCTGCTCAAATCAGTAAAAACAGTATAGCTGTTTGAGTCCGCAAATTGATAGTAAAATCTAACTGTACCAAATGCACTCCCAGGAAACACCAGGGCACCTGTGCTTCATGCTGCTGAACCGGTGGTCCAGCAGGCAGAACCACTATTTACCTGGTTCTGAATAACCTTACTCCTTGCCTTTTAATGACACACATAAAAACACGTATAAAACACCACAAAATCAAACAACCTCACAATCTACCACTTCACATAAAATCTAACGAACATCCTGGGGCAATTTGTGTTTATGGTGAGCAAGACTAAGGAAGAATGTTACTGCAGAGGTCTATAACCCCTCCAGACATCACCCCCAACTCATCAGTTGTCAAGTGTTCAAACAGCTCAGATCCAAGCGTAAGAACAAACAAACAAATTCTTGTGCAGAGGGACAGGTCAAGACACATGCAACACCAGCGTGTCCTACTGCCCTAGCCCATGTGCTAGTCCGATGTAGGCAGGTACAGTTTAAGTTGTGTGCTGATATCTACAGTCCACTCACATGGACACCACGTAATTTTGTTACCCAGATATTTATAATGTGAGAAAATGTCCACTTCTGTATACAATCATCCAGAAATTTAATTGCACATACAAAATATGGCACATGGCATATATATGTATCTCCTGAGCAAGACTCCATGAAGAAATACAAAACAAAAAAACTCAGGAAATGTTATCAGTCAGATCACAATTGTCTGAATTTTTAAATGACATTTCAAATTTAGTATTCAATTTTCTGCAAGAAGTGGCTTATTTTTTCTTTTAAAAATACTTACAAAATTGAAATCAGTTGGTAAGAGAAGTGCATATTTATTCAAGAGAGAAATCATTTCTTGTATGACTAACATGAAGACCATTCACAATTATGCCAGCTATTCTTGTAAGCCTTCATGTTTCAGTTTATAAACCAACCCTGAATTACATGGGATTAGAAATCAAAGTGTGACAGGAAGAGGATCTCTGCTAATGATCCCTATTACGGAAGGCTGCCCTCTGAAAAATCTGAGCAAATATTCACCTGGCATGCCAATCTTATATTTTCAGTTCACTTCTCGAAGGTGTGGCTGCTTCCAAAGGCTGACTGGGTAAGGCAAGATATAGCAGCAACAGAGGTAACAGAAATGCTTCTTGTTTTCTGACAACCATCTGTATGGGGCTTCCCAGTGAAGTATTGTAGCATTTTGCTTTTAGATATCCTTGCATAAAATCTACTAACTATGTGAAATACCACTTCAGAATTGTTTGGGCAACAATAGCTTCCCACACACGCTTTTTTTAAAACCAGTTTCTGAGTTTCTGATGTTGTTTTAGTTCCACATTTGAATGAAAACTAAACCTTTACAATACTCAGAAATAAGAACCATAATCTCTCTTCCCTGTTTCTATTGAATGTCAGCGGAGTCCTTTGGTTCAGGGCTTCCCTCTCCCACTTTTTGTCACGTACATAAGAAGCGGTCAGAAACCAACAAAGAAGAAACTAAAGCACACAGAGACTAAATGATTCTCCAGATATCACTGGGAAATGCAACTGTACAGTCAGGAGAAAGAACAGATTTCTTAATTAATGCTACATTGCTTTAATCATTAACCAGTGACATTTGTCCCAAGACCCACACAAAGCAAAATATGTGACAACAAAATCTAGCTGAGATATTGTCCATATTTCAATGACAAAGCACCTGTAAAGTGCAGAGCTAAACAAACTGCAACTGTTTTCATGCAGGAATATGTAGAGTTTGATTTATCATTACCTAACATCTGTTTCTAAGCAAAAAATGAGACTTCATAAATGAGTTACTTCCATAAATAAAGCAAAAAAAATGAACAAAGCAACATTAGTAACAGTGCAGTTATAACTAATAGAACATAATAAAGGGTACTAAAGGGAACAAATTACAATAAAACTTTCATGTAATCTCACCTAATAGATAGGAAGAACAATGGTCATTTGTACTTAATTTTTTATTTTGGAAGAAAAATTGTGCAATCCAAGCCTAGCTTTTTTTGCCTATGTATCCTTAACTTCAACTTCTGTCTAAAGAAAATGAGCATTTATATAGGCTGCAGCCTAGTTTTTCCAGTCTGTTTATACTTTATTGAAAATGTTATTTATAAAATATTCAGGATTTGCAAGTTGTGACTATACAACAAATCCAGGACTCCAATTAGGAATTACAGATCCTGGGGCACAAACCAGCAAAGCTTTACTGAAAGTCCCTGACATGGAGCATTCTGGTATATACCAGTATTTCTACTTTATGTCATTTTTTTGGTAATTTTGTCCAAAATCCATGAAATCAGACACGAGCTCTAGTGGCCGCACATAGTTAAATTTTTCAGCTTGAGATTTATTTCATTTCATTGGAAGCAGGGACATGGGGCAAGGAAAATTCATTTGAAACTAGAATTCAGAGGAAAATTTGCAAATTAGTTCCTGGCTGTCAAAATGCTGCACTCCTTTAAAGCTGAAGTAAGTAAACTGTTTCAGGGGGGAAAAATACAAAATCATAAGAAAATCTGCCATTTTACTGTCTTATTTTTTCCCCTCTTCAGTCATTCATATAAAGTTCTGCTTATAATCTTCCTTTCCAGCAAGAACAGATTGTCCTATTAAAAAGGACACTTCCTCCTACACTACCAACAGGAAGATAATAATATTATGTGGATTCATCCTGAAAGGAAAGAGGCTTTTTAGGATCTCAAAATAAACCAAAAGGCTGAAGAAATGAAACCAGGTTCCATTCAGATTTTCTTTGCTTTTTCTTTTTTAATTAATTTCCTTTTTTTTTTTTTTAAAGATTTTTCACTGCAAGCAGCAGTTCAAAGATAGAGGAAAACCAAGCAGATTTCTCTGACATCAAGAGAGGGTCAAATAAAGGACACTGTGCACCTTTCCAGAGGCACCTGTGCTCAGCAGCCTGACCACAAAATGAGCCAACATCACTTGGCAAATGGTTTCTTTACTGGCTTTAGCAGAAATCCCTTGGCTCTCACTGCTGCCCTAGGTGCTCTGAGTCAGCAGTAATGACGTATTTTCTCTGCAGGTTTTGGTTGTTTATCTTCCTCCACAGTGAATGATGCACTTTTGAAACAAAAGACACAATCTCTCATCGTGTGTTTGCTGCAGCACAGTGGAAAAGGTTGCCAATTCCCAGCAAAGTGGTTACCGTTTCAAAGGGTTTTTCTAACAGATACAGGTATTTTTTTTGTAAAATCTGGAAAACTTAGGGAAAAATAATAATAATAATAAAAAGACCTCACATCTGAACAGAGACCAAAACCTAAAATTAAGAGTTTACCATCAAAGTCTCAATCTCATAGCCATCTGAACCAAATCAAAGAAAACATAATGAGATTCATTTTCCTTAGATAAATCCATCTGTGCACTGCTAAAAACACTTAAAATAGCAGAAAACAACTGTTCCACTGTATCATCATGTCCCTGCCAAGTGGGTTAATTTTTGCACACTAAGACACACTAGCATACATATCATACAAATCCCTCCCTTTTTCCTCCTTAGTATAAGCTAATGAAACTTAAGCAGAGTCATCCAACAAACTGCAGGCCAGCACAGCAGCTGGCTATACTTACACAACTGTTCTAATTTGGCACATCATACTTGGAGTAGGCAATATAAAGTCTCTGCATTAATAATGCAACACAGTCTTGCAATGGCTGGATCAGCTTTTTTCCTTCTCATTGTTTTTAAGCATCTAAAATTCTCCTGTTATTTCAGATGTCTCTACTGTTCAAACTTCACCTTCACTCAAGGTTTTTTGTAGGGTATCGTCAAAATGTACCTCCAAAACAGCTGAAGTATATAGCTTCTTTTTTTATGCTAATGATTTCTTTCCCTCCAGAGAAGGTGAACTTACCACCCTACAATTCCTTGTATTGGTGCTGCAGCTCTAACTCTTACCCTTCCTAATTTCACAGTCACAGTGCAGATGCTGTTGCCATTGCTTCCACAGGGAGTCACAGGTGTTCCCTGCCTGCAGGATGCCCTGCGCACGGCTGACCGCAGGGGAAAGCCGTTTCTGCCATCCTCCTCTGTGTTTGTGCAGGGCCTGAGAAGCAGGAGGAGGATCACCATGGGCTGTGCTTTAAGCCCAAAAAACTGTTTCTCCCTTTCTAAGGCATTAAAGTAGGATCTCTCAAAATAAAGTAAATATCTGTGAAACCAAATAGAAATTCGTATTTGCTTTCTCTATTAACAAAAGCAGAAATTTGCTGCTGTAAGTACTACCATTTCCTCAGGTTACTTTGTCACATCCTTTAAAGATGCTTGGGAAGTTACCTCAATCAAAAAGGTGCAATTCAAAGCATCTACAACTCTGCTCAAGCATCCCAGGTGCTCTTAGCTCCCCCACCTTGTAGAGGTGATACCAACAGGGAACGTTCCTGCAAAGAGGGCCAAGGCGGGAGTCTCTGTTCAAGGTGCTGATGCCCATTAAGAAGATACGTATCAGGAGACGGAACAGTGGAGTCCATGAAGCTTCATTCATTCATGCTCATGTGACAAAGTAACTCACTTTATCTACACAAACTCACAAGCATTGCAACCGAGTCTTAAAAAGCAAGGAGAAAGTGAAGTCTACAGATATAAGAAAAGGATCAAATTCCATCCCAGCTGGTAGGCAATTACTGAAAAAGGGAATTTTTTTTTAAGCAGCTGCAAGCCTAGGCAGGATTTACCTGGTAATACAAATGTATCAGAGCTTATTGAGAAAACCAAAGGTAAGTACTATCTGCTAAGAATATTATCACCTCCACAATATGCCAGCACTACTCGCTATTCGCAGACCAACAGTTTCTTTCCTCTTTTCTTCTGAGCATTCATTTTTTGAAATTCTGAACCAAGGTTAACACATACATTTTTTCATCCAAATATGAGGATGAAGTTTACTAATAGCTGCACACCAGGATCTCGAATTAGGATGTGCTTCTCTGGGGGAAGGACTCCTGAATTTTCTTTCTTCACCATTTGTAATGGGTGTTGCTATGCTGTGCATTTTCAAGATAGAATATGAAAACCTATCAAGTTTTCTGGATAAGTAAATTGATCAATAAGATTTTAGATTAATGCCACCATTGCTTTCAGTAAGAGCTGAATTCCACTCCCTCCGTTATTTTATACAAGAGTATCTCAGCTATTACAGAATTCTTTCTCTTTGGGTTTTGGTTGCTGTTTTGTTTGGGTTTTATTTTTTTAAAAAAACTTTTCATTATCCTACTTTCTCATAAAACAGAAGTCCTTGACATACTATAGAGTTATTTCAACCTGGACTGTAAGAATCCCTCATGATAGACTGCCAAAAGGCAGCGAGCCACCCAGTGATCGAGAACTGCAACATGACCTGCAAGCGCAAAGGACATTGATTTGAACTATCCTCTCCCCATATAAAATTTCAGCTTAGCTTCCCAGCTAGATGCCAGCTTTTCTACTCCAGTTAGGTTTTTCTTGTAGTGGTTTGACCCTGGCTGGATGCCGGGTGCCCGCCAAAGCCACTCTATCACTCCCCTCCTCAACCAGACAGGGGAGAGAAAATATAAAGAAAGGTTTGTGGGTCAAGATAAGGACAGGGAAAGATCACTCAGCAATTACCATCATGGCCAAAACAGACTTGGGGAAATTAGTTTAATTTATTATCATTCAAATCAGAAAAAAACCCACCTTCCACCCAGGGAAGACCACCCCTTCTTCCAGGGACTTAAAACTCTGGATTTCTTTATGTCCTCCCCCTGAGTGGCACAGGGGGACAGGGAATGGGGGTTACAATCTGTTCATCATGTGTTGTTTCTGCTGCTCCTTCCTCCTCACAATCTGCCTCTGCTCCAGCGTGGGGTCCCTACCACAGGAGACAGTTCTTCATGAACTTCTCCTACATGGATCCTTCCCACAGGCTACAGTTCTTCACACACTGCTCCAGCTGGGTCTCTCCCACAGGGTGCAGTCCTTCCGGAACAGACTGCTCCAGCATGGGCTTCCCATGGGTCACAGCCTCCTTCAGGCATCCACCTGCTCAGCATGGGGTCCTCCACAGGCTGGAGGTGGATATCTCTTCCAGTGTTAGCCTCCATGGGCTGCAGGGGCACAGCCTGCCTCACTGTGGTCTTCACCATGGGCTGCCAGGGGAATCCCTGTTCCGGTGCCTGGAGCACCTCCTCCCCCTCCTTCCTCACTGACCTGGACGTCTGCAGAGTTGTTGCTCTCAAATATTCTCATTCCTCTTTCCTGCTGGCATGGCGGGGGGGGGGGGGGGGGGAGGTGAGGGTTGGGTTTTGGGTTTT
>JAVJGI010000001.1:72165579-72215366 GCA_035590275.1 Ibycter americanus | reverse complement strand
GCCCCCCCCCCCGCCCGAGGGGAGGGGTGGGGTTTGGGTTTTTTTCCCTTCTTAAATATGGTATCACAGAGGCGCTACCACCATCACTGATGGGCTCAGCCTTGCCCAGTGACAGGTCCATCTTGGAGCCGGCTGGCACTGGCTCCATTGGATGTGGGGAAAGCTTCTGGCATCTTCTCACAAAAGTCACCCCTGTAGCCCCCCCACTACCAAAACCTTGCCACGCAAACCCACTACACTTCTATTAAAAAATTCAACTGAACTGAGTCAGCTTCCATCATTCTCAAGGCGTGATCCAGACAGCTCCCTCCTGTTCTGGCACTGAGACCTACAGAAATCCATTTTCACTGTGTACATTTCCCTGACTAAGAACCTGAGAAAGTAAGTTTTGCAAAAGTTCACAATACTGTTATTATTTTGTGGACTGAGTCATAATTCCCTGAAAGAAAACTCATGACATATTCTACCACTTCATTTTTTTCAGTCAAAATGATTCAATTCTGCACAGAAACACATAAAAGTTTCCTCACAGATGTTTCCCAAATAAAAATAATTTCATGATGAAAATACCATTGCCCACACTTTCCTCTGGCACTCAATTTCACTATTGTAGAAGATTCTGAAGTAAGAAGTCACCAAATATTTTCAGCAATATTTCTTTTCATTTACAGTGAGTCACATAGCAATATAATGGAAAACCAGAAAACTAGAAAAAGACCAACATTTGCATCCAGTGTTCTCTGCTCCAACTGAACAAATCATTTGGTGTTTTCTCTGATACTTTGTGCAAAATCCAAATTAGACAACTCTATTGACTACTTGACGATCTGAATGAAGCCAAAGAACAACCTGCAAGCTATAATGTTCATCTTCCTGCATGTGTGGATTAATCAGCACTGAAATATCTGAATTGCTTTCACCATTATGTTTGCTTACTGAATTTATCTACCACCATTTTCCTCCATTATATACTTCATTCATTGTAAATGAAGAATATTCATGCACTGTCTCCTGAAGTTATTTCAATTTACACAGGTAAAACAACAGCAGAATTTAGCTGTCTAACTAATGGCTGCATGGGTTTACTACTTCATTTGAATGTTACTGCAGGCTTGATGGTGACGTGTCTTCCTAATGAAAATTTTGAGTTACACTTTGCACAGAGTGTGAAGGAAGTGTCTTTCACGTGTAGATGCTGACACTTCCTCGGGTCTGCTTCCAATATGAACTCAGTTTGCTCTTTGTACCTGCTGAACATCCACAGGTCATCAGCAGTGGCCATTTACTGTGGCACAAGCTCACTCAGCATAATAATGGATAGCTTGAAAGGCCTTCAAAGATTCTCTGATAATTTTGTTAGCTTTATGCATAAAGCCTCAAAAATTTAATTACTCATCTGAAAAAATATAAATACAAATTATAAAACTCAAGGGGTTTATATATCCAAGCAGCTAGAATAAGCTGCTAGTTTCACAAACCCTGTGCTAACATTGTTTCATTTTTAGAAACTTTTGATCTCTTCTTTCCCAGAGCTTTCATTATTTCTTGAAATGAGAGGGCAGCTACTCACTGTTGCTATCTATTATTTTGTAGTCAATATGTCTCATATTACAAGTGCTCAACTGAAACACACTGAAATAATACCTCTGGGCTGCCAAACCCTCTCGAGGCCCACAAAACAGTGAGATGCATATCACATGAAGCTATCCAGTAAGTCAGCTTTTAAGTAAATAAAAGCAAATATGGTAGTTGTAGAAGAAATAGTAGTAAAAAAGACAACATAGATGGTTCTTAAAAAGACTACTGTTTTTCTACTTACGTAAAGTCTTGCATAATCTCTTCAGAACATCTTCAGAACGTTTTGAAGGATTCTGCTTTTTAAAAGGTCAACGATCCAATAATGAATACATGCATGCACACACACATATAGATAGGTATTTAATATACACAGTTTTAGAACATTGCTTGGATCTGTAAAGCCTACTCCATGTGAAATTGATTCAGATTGTTTATACAACATGAAATAAAACTTTCCAGTTTGCTAATGAGAATGGGGAAAAAAGGAGAAAAAAAAAAAGGCACCAAGAAAAAAAAATATATTTCCTTCTCCTCTCCACCACACTGAAGATAGGAGGTAATTCTTTACATTCAGATATTTTCAATCAGATTTGTTTCTTTCATTTAAGAGAAAGCAAGTATCACAAGCACACCTGGAAACTTAGAGCTTCCAGGTTTACCCATGATTCTTCTTGGTATGCATTACAAAGAAGTACTGGCAGGATTTTAGCCAGCCCATCCATTTTGTAGGACTCTTGCCACCTACCACCTGTAATTTACATAACGGAGCATGTAATTGGAATGTGCCCTTGCTCCTCCCCACATTCATTTTCAGTATGGCGCAGTTCACCTGTTAAGTAATACCAATTCATCACTGACAAATAGCACAATAAAACTGCTCACTCTGCCTCGCAGTGGAGCCAAATCAAACCAAAAGAAAAAGTCTTGCACTCACATTTTGGATTAGACAAAGACCATTGTGTGTAATAACATCACAAATTCAATTACTTTGCACTGTGATTATTAATGACAGAACAATGTAATGAGTCTGAGTGAAGATAAAATTCCTGTGGTTAAGTGAGTCCTTGATGCTGAATTTCTTTACCAAATTAAAGCGCTTTTTCCCCAGGCATTTGGGAGTCTCATTAAAAGCCCATTTAAGCCAATGAGAATCTTCCCATTGACAGATATAAGTCTGAATTCGGTCCTCACTGCATTAAAATTGAAACATGTGGGGCTCAAGTTTTAGGAAAAACAATTTCCTGGTACTGGCTTGAAATTGTGTCTGAACCTGCTCATGCATCCAGCACCATTTGTGTGTTCATATCAAGCAACTACACACAAATGCACATAACGTCTCACTACATATATCCATGTATTAATCCAGTCTGCAGATATAAACTGTGACAGTAGATAATTTTAAATAGGCCTCAGAGTTCTTTCAAAGCCTCTCAGCTTCATAGGTATGCCTTGAAGCACATGCCTTATTCTTTCCTCTCTCTTATTGCTAAGAATCACAGGAATTTTGCATTTAAATTCCCTACCCATAACTATATAACTTTAAGCAGAAAGAGCCTACAGTTACATTATGGAAGTGGTTGCCTAATTCCCACTGTGGTGCCCTAATTTCAAAACTACTTCTCAAATTCCCCTGTCACTGATCATCTAAGCCTGCACAAGCCCTAGGCACCTTTGGTTTTGTCATTAAAACTTCTCAGGTGCCAGAGGAATTGTGGCTTCCCCAATGAATATTTCTTATTCCCCATGAGGCTGGACAGGACGCAGTCACCTCCTCTTCCTGAAACTGTTCAATTGTTTCTTAAAAACATATACGTATGTGTGTGTGTATCTATTATATTTATATATATATATAATAAAAAGTTTTAAGACAATGAGAGCAAGACTGAATAGGACGATGCAACCTAAATTAAACCTTAATCCAGAGACTCCTTGATTCGGGTCCCTCCTCTAACAGTTGTTATATACGATCACACAGGATGGGACAAAAAAATCACTCAGAACAGGAACCAAAGTCCTTTTGTCCCAAGCCTCAATGGTTACAGAGCATGGTTATCCAGTAGATTGTTCTTCTTTGGCCTAATAAACCCTGGACTGCATTGAACAGAAGGGAGCAGCTTCAAACCAAACATCTGAGTCATTCCTATTCCTACCCGCATTCCAATACCCCACTGGAAATTACGCACAGCCTTTTAATGAGTGAGGATCAACCACTGAAACAACTTACCAGAGAGAGTAATGACAAAATGACAAATTCAGATCAAGATCTGAAACCTTTATGGAAGACAATTTTTACTAAAAAACCCAGTATATTTTAGAAACACTCAAGATAGCTGCATGAAAAACATAACTGTCTACCTAAAAGAACTCAAATTGACCCACACTGCATAAGGGGTCTCTTTTGCTCTTAAGATCTGTGAACTTTAGCATGTAGTATGTCCATTTAGCTAGATGCAGTCAAATCCACGTTGTTTCTAAGACCACTTACTACCCTTATTGCAAAACTGTTTCAAAAGTCCAAATTACTCCATGAGTTTTTCTGCACTGTATCATGCAGATAATCACACCAGATGATCTCATAGGTCCCATTTGGTTTAAAATTTCATGCACTGGCTCTTACTTTTATCTGCCAAAGAGTTTTTTATATTCTGAGCATTTATCTAAAGAAAGATAAAAGTTGAACATTTGTAATCTAGCTGTTTCTTTACAACTGGCACAGCCAACATCCTGCTTCCATGTGTGATATTACAAATGGAAATATCAACTGATCAGAGAAAGGCATCTGAAAAAAGTGACACATTTTCAATGTTCTGAGATTATTTTCAAAAGTACATTCAAACTGGAGGTGCTTTTGGTTTAGCTATGTATCTCCTCCTAATGGCAAGTGAACAGCTAAAATCTCTTGCCTCAAGCTGACAATATGCTTTTGCTTTCCCAGCATAAGATCACTATTTGACTGAAGCTAGTAGACTGTGGTCTGCTATTGAAGTTATAGTCAAAGACAGATCAGCACCAGCTTTGTCTCATAAGAGAGATTCTTAAAGCTCCCTTGGAGCCCGCTCCATTACCTATAATTCACATTTGCACTAAAATTCATAGCCCTTGGAAGATCATTGTCCCAAGCATTTGGATCTGACTTGGAATAACTGAAAGAGGATGTGTTGGCACTCACTTTGGTGCTGCAAATAAAAATGCAACAGAAAAAGCACCTATTCCTCTCTTTCCTTTCTTTCTGAAAGGATTCTCTAACCTCACAGTACAAGGTATATCTTACTTTAATATTATCATAGTTAACAGAAACTTTAAGTAATGTTGACAAATTCTACTCAAGGTATGCATAAATCTTCAGAAAATTTAGAAAAAAATCCACAGAAGTTACTAGTTGATTCATTTTGCCTGTTGGTTACAGAAAGCAGTGAAGAGAGAGGAAACTAGCAGAATGCCAAATCACATTTGCTGGGTTATTTACAAATAAGGTAGTGCTCTCAATAAAACTATTCTGACATAGCAATGTCGGGGGTGGGGGGGGTGGGGGGGGGTGGGGAGGAGGTGGAAAGGAAGAGATGTCATTTCAACCAAGAGACCAAGGTGATCCAAATTTTCATTACCCAACGTTGATAACAGCTAAATTCTACCTGCCAGAAATATCTGCAGCAAAAAATGCTCCCTGACAGATCCTGCAAGCCCAAGAAAATATGTCAGGAATGGGGCCACACATTTTCTTCAGTCCATTTATAATGTGAAAAAGTAAAATGTAATCTGAGAAATAACCAGCTGAAATCTTGCCCAAAACAAGATCTACTTGGATCAGAAATTTTTCTGCAGGTATGATATGGGTGGAAAATTTTTCCTGTTTCAAGTGATTGTCAGTGTACATGTATGAGTAAATGCACAACTTTCTGTTTGAGTAAGGATTACAGAAACACCATAAGACCAGAATCTTTTGAATCTAAATGCTACAGTTTAAAGCATAGCTTTGGAAGTCAAAGCTGTATTATTTTACCTCAGGGGCTGTTGCTGCGTTAGCTTTCTTTATCTAATCAGAAACAGAAAAGCTTCAGATATATAAAAAGCTTTCAGCCTGTTCTAGGAAGATTTCTAACCCAATTTTGTAGCTAACACATCAGATTATACTCAACTCCGCATGGCAGACAAGAGGAAATCTGTAGTTCATTCAAGACCTTGAATGGCTGGGGGTGGAGATGGATGCCTTGGTAACACTAAAGTATATATTTTCTGGCTTCTAGGAGTATTTCAAAGGCATATTTGGTGATCAGGATTTAAAACAGAACATGTTTAACTCCACACTACAAGGCTGTGTTGCTTATATGTGTTGCATCTGTTGTACCTATAATAAAAAAAGTTAACAGGTATAATGGTAAAAGAAAAATCATGGTGCTAGCACAGGAAGAACACTGTCAGAAGTGCAGGGTTAAACATGTTCCATTTAAATCCTGGCATTGATGAAACAGAACCACACAGAAGCTGGGTGACCAGAGCCAAACCCAACCATGAGCCATCAAAGATGCGGGAGCTTTCAGTCTGTGTTTCTGCTGATAGGGTACTCTGTCCTCCAGGACTGCAAATGCTGCAGTACCTCCCCTGGCCTGTAGCTTCCTGGCTCAGTGCTTCCCTTCTCTGGTCCTTGGACATCTCATGTGAAAGTGTTGTGAGTGTGACAGGGCACCCTGAACACCTCTCTCACTTGTTACCTCTGTGCCTCCTGGGACTCTCTCAGCAAATACAGAGCTCTGATTTCCAAACATCTCCAAAAACAAGAAATGCAGCCTGCCTTTTACTTTAACGAGGCAAGTAAAATGGAAATAAAGCATCCACAGTGCTATAAAAAAGTGTGGACCTTTTAAAATAATCCATTACAAATTGTTTATATATTAAATAATTACTAAATATTTCATTGCACCTATTCTTTTTCTTTTTTCTTTTTCTTTTTTTTTTTTTTTTTAAGAATTTAATAGGAAAGTAACAGAAATTATAACAGTCTACCTAGAAGCAAGAATGTGTTAATTTCCTTAGCAGGTATATCCTCCTAATGGAATATTTTCACAGCATTACCGTATCAGCAGGTTAATGCCATTTGCAGAAGTCAATAAGAGTTAATGAGAACAATAATTATTTGAGAGTGAATGTTGCTTTGGGCTTTTTCCTTTCTTATAATTGTGTTATATATAATAATATATATATAATAAAATTATTCCTTTCTTATAATTTTGAGTTCTTTGTTTTGGACTCTGTAGAACGGTAAACTGACTACATTGCCAAGTAATTGAATTTCTCTTACTAGGCCCACACACACACCATAAAGTGCGTGTCATGCAGCAAGGACTTACATAATGCTTTTCTCCTCCTCACTGGATCATTCAAACTCTTTCAGTGGGAATAAGTCAGATCCTGATTACAAGTACACTATTGAAACCCAGTACGAGGTCCACAAATATTGGTGGATATTTTTCATTTTCAAGGGAGTTCTATAATCAAGATAATTTGCCCCATCGACTGCACATTCAAGCATACTGAAGGCTTGTAGCAGCCTTGAATTAATTAGTAAAAATAATCACATTAAGGTTTGAACTTAATAATAAACTGGTACAGAATTAACATGTTGGTCATTAAACCTGTTTAATTAAATTTAATCGAGCTCTCACATTATTACTCACATTATTATGGCTACACTAACTACATTGTCATGTCCCTCTCCCCAACCCCTACCAGAAAAAAAGAAGAAAGAGGAAGAAGAGGAGAATAAAGAAAAAGGGGGGGAAAGTAAAAAGAAAAAAGGAAAAATTCAGTCAGATTTTGTCAGAGGTAGATTGATTCAAAAGGTGGTTCAAAAGCACCTCATGTCAGAGCTGAGCTTAATGAAATGAGATCTTTACAATCAAAGCAGGAAAATATATTAGGTCAATTTCCCTAACCTCTCAAATCCCCTGGGAGTGCTAAATCATTTTTGGGGGTTGTTTGTTTTTTGATTTTTTTTTTTACTAACATGGAATTATTTGTGCTTAGGGCACTTTCACACTGTTAGTGGCAAACACATAATTTAATATTAAACCACAGGAAACAGTAAAGAAACTGTCATTTAAACATTTGTTGGACAAGTGTATAAAGCATGACTCCGCTGCTTTTTTTAATACAGTTTCCCTCCTGTGCATTTGAAATGTGCATAACTTTATTTTTTGGAAATTCTGCAGCACACTAAGTTAGAAATTTCATTCTCTTTCAGAAACACTATTGAACTAGAAGTGCAAAAGTCAATCCTTTCTGAAATACAATTTCTTTACATAGTATCACTAAGCCAGTATTCACTTTTGCCAACACTGTATAGGTTCCCTAGTGAACCTACATTTACAGGCAGACAACTTACATATCACAGCACTGAGTTACGACTCTCAATTTTAGTGGTGTTTCCACTGAACTAAGTAGACAAGGAAAACTCTGTATGTTTGTAGCTCCACCTCTACCCTGACAGGAACACAACCCAGGTTTCATTTCCTTTCTGGGTTAATTCTGCACACAAAATTATTCTTTACTACCACCAGAAATGTAATCTGAGCCTTCCCCTTTCCAACCAGGAGCTCAGCAGGGATGTTGCCAGCAGCAGCACCTATGTGCTTTTCCACAAAAACAAACGGCTTGACAGGAAATTGTCAGTTCAACTAAATGTGTCTGTTTTCCACATTTTTCCATCAAAACAATATCTGGGAAATACAAATATTTTGATTCAGACATGTCACTGAAGCTTTTCACAGAAGTTAGAGATAAATTATCCCATACATTCAGTCTTCAGTAGGTGCTAGGTGCTTTAAGGAAAGACTGCGATGCCTTCTGGAACAACTACATTGGCTGGGGGTGGCATCAACAATATCGGTAAATGGAGGCATGAGACACTAAAATAAAAACCTTCTAAGGTATCATGACAGCAATCTCAAATGAAAATACTAAAGATCAATATAAAAAAATGAGGGTTCTGATTTTTCACCAGAAGTTCAGACTTTTCCAAGGAGAGAAAAGACCAATTTTGAAACAGTTCAAATCATCAAAATTTACAATGTTTAGAATGGATCCTGGCAGATCTCTGTGCAACAAGCTCCACTAGGCTTTTCACTTTGCCCAAGTATTTTAAGGATCTCTGGAGATGTCTGCCAAAGGCTTTGTACTAACATGCTCATTCAAACCTCAGATTTTTTGTTGTGGTTCATTTGAAGCTCACAAGTAGCATACTTTCTGCCACATCCAACTTCACTGAACCATTTCCGATGTTCTTGAAGGAGTTTAAGATTCAGTGTAAAGTTTTTCCAAAAGCAAATTCTTTGTATAAAATAAAGATGTGGCTACAATTTCTATCAAAACCTTAATATTTTCTGTCCCTCTAAAGGTATTATGAAACACTAGACCCTAAATAGTAAGGGATATTTAGCAATTAAAAAAGACTTCAAGCTGGGTGGTGGTGGTGTAAAAAACAAATAATAATAAGAAGAAAAAAGGTTTGCACAGTTTGAATCTCCTATTTACACTGGAAAAGTTTCCATAACATTTTGTTGGCAGTTAAGTATCATTGTCAAAAATGTCAGAGGTGTGGACTGAAAGGCTGTCAACCTAATTAAAATAACATGATCAAAAACCTTGTCATTCTAGAGAAAAGATAAAGAAAGACTACAATTTTTGAAATCAGTAGATCAAATTTATACAGAAAAGGGCATGAAGGATTTTGTTGCAAATATACTGCACCTCTTGAAAAACCCAGAACTGATAACATTTAACAACTAATTCAAACATTTCAATTACCTGTAGAAAACTGGACCATCACAAAACAATCTAGAATCTATATATACATGCCATCAGGTTTAATGAAGCTCACCAGTTCCTCTCATAACAGTAACAACAAACTTGCATTATGAGTAAAAGGTCTTGGTTTCAAACTGCTAAATAACCTATTCTACTACACAAGCAAGTGTAAGTCTTTTCCTAACTGAAATCAGCTTTTATATTAGATATTTATATGACTGACTCCTTTCCACTCTACCTTTCTTTTTAGGATACCAGTATGACTAAGATGGGAAAAAACAATGGAGAAGCTCAGAAGCGCTACCTGAAATCAATTTATACAGTGAACCAAAATGTCACCCTCATAAATATTTATAAGAAAGGATTTCACGTTATATGTTCAGCATTGAATAGTGCATGTTATTATTCTTATTAATGTTTCATAAACATTTGTACAAAAAACAATATGCTTTACCTTACTTCTAAGTATTAAGTTGAATTATAGCAGCATCTGCTTCCAACAGTTGAGTGCACAAGCTATTCATGCCCTGTCATAAATTCCATGATGCATTAAGATGCCATTAAATGTACCTTCTGTGGTTGTCTCCTCATTTACATACCTTGTAAATCATCAGGTAAAAATCAAGTGAGCTGGGGAGTAATCTCCTGCACTCTTCCCTTCTGCCACCGAATTCAGTGCCATCCGCATCTTCCTCCATCAGGAGCTTCACCATCAAAACATTAAGTCAATGATGTCAATAATGAGAAACTTAATTGCTAAAGGCAATTTGATTTATACTTTTTTAAGAAGTCCATTTTCTTAAAGACACAAAATTTGAAAGCCAAGAGTTATAGGCAAGCCAGAAGTCACCAGCATGGTGACGCCCTTTTTTCCTTCAAGGATCCTCATTTGGGAGTCTTAAATCAAATAAAAATAATTAACTAGAGGAACGAAAATGAATTAAAACAGAAGCCTCTTTTTCTTTGTGGCGTTTCTTCCACTGTAGTGGGTTTGTGTGGCAAAGCTTTGATAGCGGGGCAGGGGGCTACAGGGGTGGCTTCTGTGAGAAGCTGCTGGAAACTTCCCCCACGTCCAATGGAGCCAACGCCAGCCGGCTCCAAGACGGACCCACTGCTGGACAAGGCCATGACAATTAGCGATGGTGGTAGCACCTCTGGAATAACATATTTAAGAAGGGGGAACAACCTGTGCAACAGATTGCAGCAGAAGAGAGGAGTGAGGGTATGTAAGAGCAACAGCCCTGCAGGCACCCAGGTCAGTGAGGAAGGAGGGGCAAGAGGGGCTCCAGGCACAGGAGCAGAGATTCCCCTGCAGCCCCTGGTGAAGACCACAGTGAGGCAGGCTGTGCCCCTGCAGCCCATGGAGATCCACAGTGGAGCCGATATCCAGTCCAGCCCATCGAGGACCCCATGCTGGAGCAGGTGGGTGCACAAAGGAGGCTGTGACCCCATGGAAAGCCCACGCTGGAGCAGTCTCGTAGCAGAACTTGTGGACCTGTGGAGAGAGGAGCTCAGGCTGGGGCAGGTTTGCTGGCAGGACTTGTGACCCCATGGGGGACCCACCCTGGAGCAGCCTGCTCCTGAAGGATGGCACCCCGTGGGAGGGACTCATGCTGGAGCAGTTCATGAAGAACTGTAGCCTGTGGGAAGGACTGATATTGGAGAAATTCATGGAGAACTGTCTCCCATGGTAGAGACACCACAGTGGAGCAGGGGCAGAGTGTGAGGACTCTCCCCCTGAGGAGGAAGGAGCAGCAGAGACAACGTGTGATGAACTGATCACATCTCCCGTTCCCCATTCCCCTGTGCTGATGGGGTGGGGGGGGAGGTGGATGGGGACAGGGCATGGTAGAGAAATCAGAAATTAAGTTAAGCCTGGAAAAAAAATGGAGGGTTGGGGGGAAGGCGTTTTTAAGTTTTGGTTTTATTTTTCATTATCTTACTTTGATTTGAATGGTAATAAATTAATTTCCCTAAGTCAAGTCTGTTTTGGCCATGATGGTAATTGCTGAGTGATCTCCCTTGGGTCCTTACCTTGAACCACAGGTTTTTTGTTATAATTTCTCTCAGCTATGCAGTTGAGGAGGGGAGTGATAGAGCAGCTTTGGTAGGCACCTGGCATCCAGTCAAGGTCAACCCACCACACACACACATAGACTCTTCAGTGTACTTTGTATACTGCCGCTATTCCTGAGAAAAAAAATGTCATGGACAATATCTCAGCTTTTGAAGAACTAGAACATACCTGAGGGAACATCTGAGTTTTTTCTTGATTTTGGTAACGTTCTCTTACTGTTTCATTCTCTCTAAGTACTGATCTAGTTCCTTCAACCCATCTATTAAGAAGGTAGCTGGAAAAAGTTTCCTTTTATGAAAATGCCCAGGCAGTTTCCTGCATTGGCTAGCAGAATAGTTTTGTCAGCGTTGCAGCTGTAACTCCGGTGTGTGCAGACTATATCTCTCACAACTCGGGTAATTCAGCCTCTCCTAGTCAGGAGCTTGGAAACAGGCACCTGCACCTGGGTACCAGAGCTGGCAAAGCAATGTGCTGCTGGCAGAAAATCCTGTTTGTTTGATCATTTCCCCTCCGACATTCAAACATTTCAGGCCCCGTAAATTAGTCAGATCAGCTTTCTCTAAACTTAACAATTGCTTCCATCCATTTCTTATGAGCTGTGCTCTTTCTGTGAAGCCAGACAAAAATGTATACCCTATAGAAACGTTGCCCAATATCTTTATTGTGTTGCAGTGTCCTTGAAAGGGAACAAGCCTGGTGAACCGCAAGGCCTGAAGTCAGCAACAAAGGAAGGCTGGAGTGGAGGGAGGGAGGGAAGGAGAGAGAACAGTAAGCAAAACTGAGTGCACATATGCATCCAAGGTGAACTGCAAGACTGCCAGAGGTAACTAATTTATTTCAGTTTGAATCTGTTGACTTCTACTGGAAAAATATTTTTTAAACCTAAGAAAATGAAATAACTCTTTATTTTAGGGTCAGATTTCACCTCACACACACAGCTCCCTTGCTATGAGGAATGTAGCCCATGGGAGTTCTTAGCATCCTTTCCAAAAGCAACAGCTTCTTAAAATGATCAGATCACAGGTTTTTTTCCCTTAGGAGGAGGAGAAAAAAATGGAGGAGGGAAGCTAATAAATAACATGAAGTTTCTTACTTTTAGTGACAAATGTTATGAAAACCCCACAGCCCTTTGTAACTGATGCTTCTCCTTGCCTGTCATCTGTGTTTATACCGTACCTATCAGTCTTTGCAACTGTCAGTCCTTGAACTCCTTCTGAAAGGAATAAAGAGAAGCATCTAACATGCTTTATTACCGAACACCACGACACTTCTCTTTCTTTAGCCTTTCAAGAAATAGTAGGGGAGAAGGACTGGAATTCTTCTGAAGATTAGAGGAAACAAATGCTGAATTGGGAGTGATAGGTCTGCTATAAACTTGTGGGTACAGAGAAGCACCCTCCACAGGTGAAATAGGGACAGCTCTGCAAACTGAGCCCACCCCTGTCAAACAGCTTCTGGAGGACACTCCATTTCAAGCCAGATGTTCAAACAAGAGGAGGTCAGGTTTGAGTGGATCAGGGACCCTAAAGAGCCCAGGCAGACAATGGAAAACCCACTTTTACAGATATCTAGTGGCACATAAGTCATTTAGAGGTGACTATAATTATTCAGCACTACTAGTAAAAATAGTAACTTGAACAACAGATTAGAACTTTGTCAGCCCTACACAAGAACAATGTGAGCATTGGTAGCAGTGACAAGCCAATAACTTTGGGTGCCAGCACAGTTACAGCAACAGTAACTGCTATTCCCTCTGAGCTGCCACGTAGTTCCGGGTGGACAAGGCAGATGGAGAAGCTTGCTGACCCACAGGTTATGTTGGGTCACTGCCTCTACAAAGGAAAGCCCTGTATTAGACAGTTGGCTGCCTCTGTGCAGCCGCTAACCCTCATCCCCCATTTACTTATCATCTAGAAGCAGAGGCTTTGCGCTACATTCTCAGTTGGGAAAAGCTGTTGTCATTAAAAATACTTAAACTCTTTTCACATCTTCATATTTCAGTTTTACTAGCTTCTCTAAAGAGTTTACAGATCAGCCAGCACTGCCAAAGCTTTCCTGCCACTTTTTCGGTGACTGCTGCTACTGCAACTTTCTATTTTCTCATTTAGGAAAACAGTGAGGTTGTCTGTTGACCCTCTTGCTTTTCAACTCTGGAACTAGTATTTGCATTGGTGACTTAGTGCATTGCATTGGAGAAACTTAGTGATGCTTAGTGAAAGCGGAGCACTAAGGGTACTGAAAAATGAGAGCACACATTTTTCCATTTAGAGACTGTGTGGTCGTTTCAGCCCCTTCTGTCATTTCAGCATCTCCATATACTTAGGGTTACAGCCTCTAACTGCAGTCTCACAGCTCAGAATATTTAAAAATAGATTTGCATCCTAATCTAAATTCGGAGTGCTAGTATATCTCCATTGAGAAACCTTTCAGTTTTACTGTCGTACAAAACAATTCTCCCTTTCTAATGTTGTAAGCACCTCTAAATATTCATTCATAAGTAGATAAACAATAATCTCTGTATCACTCAGGCTAGGTATTTTTAGTCCAAAGTGCAAAAGCTAGACCCTGCAATTGCTTACACCTGTGCAGAGGTGTCAGTTCAGTCAAAAGCTACAAAGACACAGCAATCTGCTCATGTGGCTTTGTTTCCTGTGGACTGATCCCAGAAATTACCACATTACATTTCCTACTCTCTAAGAAAACCACCAATGTGTATAAATAATAAAAAAATCTGTCTGAGTGCTTGAGTCATCTTTTTTATTCCTACCTATACTTCACCCAGCACAGTCTGACAGTCCATGACTCGTGCTCCTGTGCACTAACACTGTGTAATTAAGTTATGATACCTTTAAGCAGCTGGAAAACATAACTGAAAGCAGAAGCGCAGCCTAATGCTTAACATCTGAAATCTATTCCTTATTGACATAAATGCAAATATATACACAAAATATATATACACACACATATATGCATCTATACACCTCTTGGCTTTCCTAACTTCAGAGATTCTTTTTGTTACTGCCTCCATGTGTAATCATGATATAATTGTTCCTTACTTCTGTTTTTTCCTCCAAGAACACTACTATATGTTTTGTGACAGGCATTCTATATCCAGTAAGAGAAAAGAAAAATTTGCCATGAGGTAAAGTGTGGGGTTTTTTCCCTAGACAAGATGAAAAGGATTACTCAAAGGAGGACTGAAAAAACCAGTACAAATTTGAAACCAAACCAAAACTTTTTATCTAAACCAAACTATTTCACTCATATTTTTCCCTGGAGGATTTTGAGTAAACAAAACATTTCTGCTGCTTTTGTATTTTCTTTTAATTTTTTTGTCCTACTCCCTTTCAGTTTGATATTCAAATAGGAGAGGGAAAGAACTCCTAGAAACAAGATTTTGTGTACTTGTAAGGTTATATTCTTGAAAGAATGAAACTTTTTCATGAACATTTCCACCTCTTCAAAAGGAAAAATGTTTTGTCAAGAAAAAAAGAAAAGCAGACAAGTGTTATAAAAGGCACTTTAAGCATATCTCAGTCATATTTATGACTCTGAAATGTGTACTATCTCAGTACTTCCTGCTCCGTTACATGATTCAACTGCCAACTGTCCTGCGTTTTACATCCTTTACAAGCATTCAACACAAGGTAGATTCCATACTGGCACTGAAACTCACTTCTTTCCTTCAGATCTTTGTATCTTCCCTATTCATCTAGGTATTTGACTAATGCAAGTTACTACATTGTTTAGGAGCAAAGCTCTATATATCTACTACTTTACTTTGCCCGTCACTGGATTTGCTGAATACCACAGTTTTGCTACACATTTTCCATGGAAGTCCCTACTAGACATTATGTAAAACCAGTAGATATTCCAAATAACACTTCTTTACAGTTTTTTTTTTTATTACTATCATTTTTAAATTTTAGTTTCCTTTCTTTCCCTCTATTGCTTTCAAGCCTCATCCTGCCTCATGGCACTCACAGTCCTAATGACAACATGGCTTGAGTGGACTGACATGTAAACCCTGGGAGGTGCCATCTACTTCTACAGGTAGCTAAAGCCAAGCTGGTTGCATTGCAGAAACCTGTCTTGGACTGTCTCAACATCCTAGAATGGCTTTGTGTTCCACTGCCCTTTCTTTTTATATCATCAAAATCAGAAATGATCCTTCTTACAGAATATGCAAAAATACTCTTACCGTAAGTTAAACTACACAGAAGCTGTCTTGGGTTTGACTAGACAAAAACTGTTTTCTGTATCAGACTCGCTTTGTTTATGGCATAAACACAGAGGGTTAAATCTGTCATCTTAATGTAGAAAGCCATTTTGCCCTGCACACAGGCACACAAACACTTATGGTATAAAGTTAAAGTTGTAACCATATGCAGCTTTACTCTCAAAGCAAAAACAGCTCCCAAAAGATTACATTCTCAAGTAGTGCGCTGTTGTGATCTGAAATAAAACAGTGTACATATTGTACAATAGAAGCATGATAGCATTCACTTCAGAAGTAACTCATGTTGGAATAATAATAATTTGCAAAGTGCTGGCTGCCATTCAAAACTCGCCTGAGACCACTTAAACTGCTTGCAAACAGCTCCTTTCTTGTCTCTGCTTCCCCCTCTCTGCCACAAATAAAAAACAGACAATCACAGTATGGCTCATGCCTGCATTTCTAATTGATGTCATTCTGACACAGCCATTTGAATTTTACCAAGTCCACGGCCCATTTCAGAAAATCTGAACATACCATTTATTATGGTATGGTTTGTACCATACCAAACTCTTCCCCTACTGGAACCAGGGATAAACATTAATACCAGATTCTTATTGCAGTCTGGATACAAGTAATGTGATTTATGATTCCTGCAGAAATTCAAAGTGGATAAAACCTTACTTTAAGTTACATTTTTCATTAATTTAAAATACAACTCTTGAACATGATAACTGTGTGAATTGCTTTTATGCACCTGCTCCAAAATCCTTTAGGAAAATTCTGTTGTTAAGCCCTATACTACTGCCCTTTTAGTTATATGTACTGAAAGCAAACCTTAAATAGTGTAGGAGGGAGAACTTGGAAATAACAAATGGACCAAAAGAAAGTTCATATTTCACCTGATTGGAGTACAAACCTTGGGCTGGTGGCTACGGAGATAGCAAGCAACCACAGCATAGTCTCAAATCTGCCAGGAAAATTTTGCTATACTGAGTCCTAAGTCCTGTAAGCAGAAAAACCAGGAAAGAGATGAAAAACAGCTACAAAATGTACTGGGAATGAATGCATCTGCTACTTGTTGAATTTTCAAGAAACATGTGTTTTTATTTTTCGCATTATATATCTAACACAAAGCTGGCTTCCACCTCCTGCCAGCAAATGTTTTATTTATTTATTTGTTTGTTTAAAATTGAGAGGCAGCATGTGGGAGAGAGAATTACATTTTACTGGAGCACCAAGATTCTGAAGCTCTCAGTAAATTTAGATCACTTATTATTTTCAATCCTAACTGGCCAGATAGCCCTGATCCTAAGAGAAAGCTGTTAGAATACTACTAGCTTCTGTATAGAATGCTAGAGTACTACTGAGTTCATCATGGCTTCATACATCACAACAAAGCTTCAATAAATTAGAGAATTCTACATTGCTTAAGTCAAATGTTTTCAAAAAGCTTGTTGAGGATAACTTACGTGTGTGAAGATCCTGCTTGTTAACTGATGTATTCTCAACTTAGATCTACATCCAATTATTTACCAGAGTACTGAGGTGGGCAATATTAATAGGTACAACAGTGACAATTTGATCCATTCAGCTCAGATATTCCTGTGAGCACTCATGTCTGGTGTGACCCACCAAATCCTGCTCAGCTGACACCTGCTGTGAGTGACACGAGCCCATGAGATGTCCCCACCAATATGCCAACAATCTTACTCCCCTCTATGCCCCCCACAGCTTCAACAGACTCAGAGGGGATCAAAAGTGGACTTAAAAGTTGTGGTCTTTTCTTCACAGACTGTTTACAAATGTTATCTGGCTTTTGAATAACAAAACAGAAATAGTCCAGGGATAAGGGAACAAAATTTTGATAACCTGGGTCTTATATTAGGTTTGTTTCACTTGCAAACATTCGGAGTTTTCCCAATTAAATGCTAGCTTTAATCATGTCATCCAACATCAGTTGGCAAACACTAGTAATTTATCAAGATATTTCAATAGATGATGTATTCTGCCAGATACCATAGTTATCTACATATTCAAATGGCACAACCTGCAGATATTAATGATTTTAATATGAATTTAATTTAATACATTTGAATAAATGAATATTTTATTATTTATTGCATGTTATTTATTTTAATAAATAAAAGTTCTCAATATAAATAAATCCTTATTTGTAAAATATGCTGCTTCTTTCCCCCTTCTTATCAAACTGAATTAGAATTCAAGCCACATCTTGGGTTGATTTCAAGACCCCGTATTCTTCCCTGTTTCAATTTGGATAAATTTTGAAAGAAAACAAAAAAATTATCCACCTACATGTTAGAGAGGGAGTGAAATTTAGTATTTCCCAACATTTGCTGAAACTAGCAAAAGGACACATGGTTTAGAAGGTAAAAAGCAAAACAAGCCACTCACAATAACGGTTTGTGAGAAATTATGTAGGCTGTTCCCTATTGCCATCACAACAGAATATTTCCCAAACCGTGTATTCAGACAGAGCATTAAGAGTGTAATGGTACCTCCCCAAGAAAATAGAAATATTGCATTTTTATAGCTTCTTACACTCCAGACTCCTGAGCCCCAATTTATTCACATTCTGGTTGAAGCCTGTAACAGCTCTGGAGATGGATTTCATTAACATGATCTTCATTGCTTCACTTCTCTTTCTAAGTCCTCCCTGCTCATTAGCGCTGAAGAGACCCAGCACTTGTTAATGGTAGAGCACTCATATGGTAGATCAATGACATAATAAGGCCAAGACTTTAAGTGCAGGGGGAAAGCAGGGCAAGGAGGAGAAAAACATTTCACAATTTACATTTGTTCCTCCCCTGGTAACAGACATGAATCAAAGTCTACCCATGTGAACTGGGAGCTCTGGATCAGGACCTAAAGCCTGCCCAAAAATCCAATTGGATTACATGGCTATTTCAGTTCTAAGTCTTGATGTTCATTTTAACGCTGCTCAGCAGCTGGCATTAATACTGGTGGTTTCTAAGTTTGGATAAATGCAAGCTCCAGTGAAAAATCTGTTTTAAGGACATGATCGGTCATGAAGGGTTGTATACTACAAGACTGTCACCTACTACCAATGGTTTTCACAAAGAATCAGCTCTGCTGAGGAACTTGGATAAAAGGTCTTTTTTATTTCAGTGGGAATTAGATGCCTCATATGATCTGAGAGCCTGCATCAGAGCATCTGCTAAGCTGTGTGGTAATACTAAGGTTATGGTGATAATGGTCCACAACAGTGTACAGTAGCACATTTTTCTGATCTGATAGGCATCCAACAAGCAGTTATCAGCCAGGAAAATGGTGCAGGCTTAGATCTTTTAGTATGTCGTAGGTCAAAAATCTCTGTCTTGCCTGCAACACAGAAAACTTTGATTGCATCTAACCGGCCTCATGAAAACGAATGCAACAGTAGCGCCTTAGTGAGCTCTTTCAACTCACCCGGTTAGCTCGGGTAAGAGTGATTTGGACACATTTGTTACATTTGTTGTCCTTTTCAGCCAGAAAAATCAGAAGCCGCATCAGAAGAAACCCTGCAAGCCGGTAAGTAAATGCAGGGATCTCTCCTGCAGCAGCCAGCTTTAATGAGGTATTGCAACATCAGCCAGTGCATTTCAAAGGCAAAAAATCCCATGGCTTTCTGAAAAGGAACACACTCTCACCCCCTTCCCACCAGTGCTGCAGCCTAAGGTGTATCAATTGGCTTTTAGGTTTTTGTGGAAGGATACCGTTTGACCTAAGCCCCCGGAGGTAAATGATCATATGATTTAACGGGCATTAATGCTTGTTAAAAGCTTTGCCTGAGCAGCCAATTTTACACCCACAGCAAACACTTCCTGCATTACTCTAAATACTATCTTTCTAGGTACTGCTTACTACAAGTTCCCTGTTGGTTTCGAGTTAATTACCTTTCTGTGAGCAAGCATCATGCAGTGTAGAAAAAAAAGACATTGGAGTTAGATCATCCTGCTGGTGCAGGATTTTTCCCCATCATACAGTTTACTACAGCTTTACAGAATCCAGCACTCAGGCTTGTGGGCTTCTTGTTGGCCCCTGTGTACTGTTCCTGTCAAAGGAAACTTTTTGTCATAATCTACATAATTCTATTCATTTCAGCTTCCTCCTCTGAGCTTCACTTTATTAAACCTACAGATGCACCTAAGGGCAGCAGCTCACACTCTGCTTAAGTGATTTATTTTTTTCTAACATACAGATTTTCACGGGATTGTTAAAGCCAGTTTCAAGTTGGTTTTTTTTTTTGAAAAAATGCACCTACTGAATCATTAAAACTATGTATAATTAGAAACATCTCTGTTTTCAATATACATAGGATTTTTTATTATTCTGTTATTCCTGGAGTAAATGTGCATTAATTTATAATTTTAAAATAAAATTGGGATTAGTCTGCTAAAGTATCTTTACAAATAAATGTTGGGTTCTTGTCTTCAGTATTGATATTCTATTCACTTTCCTGGCTTGGTGGCAGTTGGATGTATGCAGATGATAATAAAGTATTCTGGGTTTAATATCCACATAATTTTACACTTTATTTTAGATTTATTACATATTAACAAACCCAAGTATATAAAGCAAATAAAGCATTCCATAAAACAAGACAAAATCTAATTGCACAGAAAAGGAAGTGGTAACACAAGCCAATAAGAAATCATTCAAATTATACTAATTCTACAAATGATTATATTTTTTAAAATGAATACCACAGGGCTATTCTATGTTATGTGCTTCTATTCAATGAAATTGCACGCCACAGAACAGAGTAATATTGTGGTGAATGAACACCTCTGCATTTTGGGAGAAAGAAACTGACTACTTGCTTTGTTTTGAAGAGTCTTCTGAAAACTGCTTCTTAAAATTCATATCCTCTGCAATTCCCAGTAAGAATGGCTAATCTCCCATATCAGGTTCAGGCATGCAAAGAAATGATCCTCATAAGAAGCACTTAACTTAATTTGCTTTGCTTTGTTCCTCTAGCCTCAAGTCAGTGCAGAATAGTCACACATTATGTGGATCAGACCATTTCCAAATAACATTGTGCTTTCTGCTGGACTGACAGAGAGTTTTCCAAGACTTACATTCCACTAAGCACTTAACTTCTCCCTCTATAAAACTGGCATAGAATCTCAAAATCTTTTAGGATCATCTAGCTCCAGCCCCCTTGCCATGAGCAGGGACACCTTCCAGTAGACCAGGTTGCTCAAAGCCCCATCCAACCTGGCCTTGAACACTTCCAGGGATGGGGCATTCACAGCTCCTCTGGGCCACTTGTTCCTGTGTCTCACCACTCCCACAGTAAGCAATTTCTTCCTAATATGTAAACTAAATCTAGCATCTTTCAGTTTAAAACCGTACCCCCTTGCCCTGTCTTACAGGCCCTTGTAAAACGTCCCTCTCCAGCTTTCTTGTAATCCCCCTTTAGGTACTGGAAGGCTGCAATAAGGTCTCCCCAGAGCCTTGTCTTCTCCAGGCTGAACAACCTCAACTCTCTCAGTCTGTCCTCATAGGAGAGGTGCTCCAGCCCTCCCACCATCTTCGTGGCCCTCCTATGGACTTGTTCCAACAGGTCCATGTTAAAGATTAAATGAAATAATGAAATCTGGGATGAGCAGAGACCTGTCAGTTGGCAAACAGAATTGTCATACGAAACAAAGAATGTCATTTATTATCTCTCCGCCACAGCTGACCCATCTGCACAATGAGGACACCAAACTACCTCAGCACAGCACTGCAAGGCTGTCCATTTATAAACTCTTTCAAGGTCCCTAAGTATATATGTGGAAAACGTCACTAACAGGTCTTATTAAAGGCCAGCCACTGAACACACTAAGCAATAACAGAGCAGTTGTGAATACCACTATGTTTCTTAATAAAGAAAGAAAGCTTTCTTCAAAGTGTAACTGTTTATGATTTATCATTGATCTCTAGAAAAAGAATTCAATTTATGAAGCAATACTTTAAAAGGTAGCCATGGGAGAAGCAAGTGGGCTTTAAATTGACAAAACATTTATTTTCTTGGTACTTATTAGCATTGATGTTTATCTTCCTTTCATGTGTCTGTCTGACAATTCCTTTTGTTATTTTTCCAATGAGCATTTTTCAGTTACAGTTTTTCTGAAAGAACTAGATTATAAAAGCAGATGTGGAAATGCAGGGTGGGGTCTGCCCTGATGGCCCAAAAGGAGAGAAGTACTATAGGCTGGCAGGCACGGTCCATCATTGGGGAAGGTGGTGGCTGAAGCAAAAAGGAGTGGGATCGGCTTATGTAAAGCTCCTCTTTAACTGTGTTCCTCTCAGGAAAGGAAGCCATTTGAAAAGCTGAAGAATACCCAGCAGTGACACAGGTGGCCAAATAAATTTAGAATTTGTCCAAAAGTTTAATGAATGTAGACTTTAGGAGTTATTAGTGCTTGCCTTGGGTCACCCTGTGCCCTTCAAATCTGATCCTTGGCTCAAGTTAAACACATTTAACTTGCCACTTCCCAAAATCCCTCCTCAAAAGTATTTTAATAGCTCTCAGGAAAACCTCAGATGGCATACACTTCAGGAGAGAATCTGTAATGCGCCAATGAACTATGGACACACACTTCTCCACGCACTGCAAAATAGAAGAAGAGGGGGATGAGGATAAAAGCAGAATTAGATTTGCATTCTCTTCTCTCATCTTGCTCTTACTGAATGAAAATTGGAAGAATGGAGTTTCATCCAGATCTACTATACCTTTTTCCCTTTGGAGGGGGCATCTGAAAGCTCCTTAATGACAGAATTTTGTTTTCTAAAATTCCTATCTCTGTACAAAGCAAGCACCTAAGTTGTTTTTTCTTTTTTAAGCAAGGAACGAAAAACCAAACCAAATCCCCCACTAAATACATGTCATTTGTTTAATTGTGGAGACAGAAGGAATGATCATAAAACCTGAAATAAGAAGGGGAAGGAAAACACGAGACATGAGTTAACATCCAGAAGCCAGGCTGATTAAACACCTGGACAAAACACTGCATTTAGAATTTGCTATTTTTGCCCTTATTCAGGGACAGTAGAATTATGCCTGCACTCCAAGAAGCTTCAGAAGATCATTTTGTTTAATAAGCTCAAAGATCCGAGAAAAACATTTGCCGGGAAAAATACCAGAGAAGCTTGGTTTTCAAAGTGATTCAAACACAGCTTTTTACTACAAAGTGTCTTTTCAATTAGGATGCTAGGAATCAGAGGAGGCTAAGATGTAAGGTAATGAGGGCAGGCATGACATGGCAGCCTTAGGGCTCCATGGGATTTTCCTTCAGCATTTGATTCAGCCCCTTGGAGGAACCTGCAGTGAATCTGATAGCAGGCGCTTGCTTCTCTTCCCCCATGCCTCAACTTTCAGGTCTCATGTGCTCTGTCATACCTTTGCATCTGTTGTGCACACACCACCACAATTATAGAGCTTTTGTTTCCAGGAGTTCACCAGTTTATCCTCTAAGAAAATAAAATAACTTTAATAACAAGAAGCAAGGCCTGTTTCTAGTCACTGGGAGATTAAATGAGGGAGGGAGGGAGGGAGGGAGGGATCACCAGAAAGTCTCTGTGTTAGAAACATCAAGTAATGACCTTTATTACTAATGACCTAGGCCCTCCAGCAATGAACCTAGACAACACTGATTAAGAGAGAAGCCTGCTGCTTTTTACAGGCGTATAAAATAAAAGGATTCTTTGTGTTAATAGAGAGGGGTATGACACAGAAGGAAATGTAAAAATGAATGAGCTATAAAAAGAAGGGATTTTTCCTCCTCTGTGGAAGACAATAAGAAATTAATCCAGAGATGTAAAAGCTTGAATCACAGTTTCATAAACCATTGCAGAATCAGATCTTTACAAGGCCACGTTAACTACATCTCACACTGCAGATTTGCAGAAAAAAGACAGTAGCTTCCTGCTGGGTAAGATATATAATAGAAACTTATGTTTAACAAAATATCAACTGCCACCTTTTGAATAAATAACTCATCCTAATTTTTTTTTTACATGATATGTCCATTCAGAAAAAGAAATCAACCAAAACTGTAATGGAAGTCTTACCTATCTCTACTAATACTGTAGCTAAAGCTTTGTAAAGGCTCATCTTGCTTTTGTTATGTGAATATCAAGCCCTTAGGCTGGAACAAAGTCATGAAGAGTCACAGGACATGACTGGCTGTTACAAGACACTTGTTCTGGGAATATAACTTCAGTGGAAAATGTTCTCATCTAATCTATGCCATTCCCAGCACCACACTATAAGAGCACTAATAGCACATAAAGTTTTTTATTATTAAATAGTTACAGCTCAAAGCCATCGTTAAGAGCCTGAGCATTCATGTTCACATTTATGACAGGCACTAGACACAGCAAGAGAAATGCAAAGAATATGTTAGACAAACACTTCTGTGGAAAGCATATCAGAAGAAAATAAAAGTCACAAATAGGGAAACTCCAGAAAGGTAAGGTAAGTGGATAACAAATGACAGCTAACATCAGAAGGCAAGAGTGCTTGCTTGTCCACTACAAGACAGTCTGGGGTTACCAGCTGATGACAAAGAGCAACACAAACTATCAGTAGTATCATCTGGCTATTTCTAATGATATGGCTATATGAAATTTGGAAGAGCTCAGATGATGGTAAGTTATGTCTGCCTTATTCATTGTTGTAATTGCAATGCAAAGTATTTGTTTTTCCCATTGAAGAAAGAAGGGATCCCCACTCTTACACAAGCAAAGGGATTGCAGCCTGGAAGTTCAGCTTAAATTACCCAAATTAGGGGAAGTAAAGTCTGAGTCTCAGAAACCTAAGAGGCAGGGAATTCAAAGAGAAAGAAAGTAGTTGTTTGGCATATTACTTCTGTGGCCTCAAGCCTGAGGAGTAGCAAACAGAAATCAAAATGGAAAGATGGAGAAATGCTGGCCTTTATAAAAGAGGATACATGTTTCTGTTGGCTTTGAGCTTTAGTGCTCTATTTGTACATATTATGTCCCCCACCCTCTTTCGGTCTTGGCCTCACCACAACCTCAACACTGCTTCGTGCCTTGCAATTGTCCTTTTGATATGGTAGTGATGTCTGGAACATCTCCTAGTTACATGCATGCGTATACATGCAGTGTTGTCTGGTTTTAGACTGATGTCATATGACCTTATACCTGACTGATTTAAAACTAAAGACAAATTCATCTGTTTATGCCATTAACCTGTTCAGATCTCTCTGAATCTAGCACTTTATCTTGATGTCTTCTGTTGACATAGAGCCTGTAAAGTTGGCTATCAGGGGCTAAATTAAGGTTTAAAATACCTTTTGTCAGGTCAGATTAAAGAACAGAAGACTTTCCTATGCAGTCTTACTGCTCAGCGCATTCACAGAGTTATCAGTCCATACACATGATTAACCAGGAAAATAAGCAGACAGCTTTCTTCGGGTGCTAGACTCTCATTTGGGGCATCCTAGGATTGTTTCCAGCAGGAAGGGTAGGACACTTCCCTCCTTGTGAACCCTCTGGGGTGTTCAGGACCAGGACATGACTTCCAGCAACTCTCTTAAGTGGTACAACAATCAGAATCTCCTTCCCTTGACCCACAGCGACAATCACATGCTGGTTTTTATCCATCAGACCATTCTTCAGGACACACAGGCTCATCAGGTGCCCATTGTTTCATTCCATGATGTTACTTGGCCACTTTCTCCTTGGACCACTTTTTGGTCTGCAGTACTTCCCCAGGTGACAGACTGCAGTCCGCAGCAGGCAACCCATCTTCTCCTGGCACCCCAACAGCTTTTACACTGTCCTTTTAGGACTTTCTCATTCTTAATGTTGGCTTGCCAACTGACCTCAGAGCTGCACATCAAAACCTAACAGATTCCTCCTGCAGTTTCATCTAAAAAACCAGCAGAATTCACAGATCACTTTCCTGAAGGCATACGTCTTTGTTATAACAGAGTGGGATTGAAAGCACATTCTGTGTCAAAATTCAGCATACCAGTCTTTCTCCAAGATATTTGTCCATGACATGAATGTGAGCAGCATTAGTCTCCAAGCCTTTGATACTACCTTTTCCAGAAATAATCCTAATCTTTCAGCACTGAGCTGTGATTTCAATCACCCAGTGAGATTTTGATCCTTAAGGAATGCAACATTTATACATGCTTTAAAAGTAGTCCAGTGCAGAACATGGCACTGCATTAAATGTGTTTTCCAGACCCACACAGATGAAAACTATCTGTATGTCCTCTGCACTATGTCTACAATTTTTGTAAGTCTTTTCTTAACCAGCTTTGTCAAGAAAAATTCATCCTTTGTGCAAATATGTTGGCTCGGTCTTCATATTTGTCTAAATGACTGATGGCCACTTTAAAAATTAATTTCTACACTATCTATACCACTGAGGTCTCAGACTTATGCTCCAAGTTTCTGTAATTATTCCTTAGCTCTTTCTTAAAACATTAAAGAAGTATTTGCCTCCCTTCTAGCTCCTGGTTCTACAGCTAGTAGGAGATCTTTCATGAATGAGGTTTTTTCACTCTAAAATTGCTGTTCATGAAAACTGAGTTCATAAGCATGGGATGACATGCATTATATTCTTGGCTTAAAGGGTTCATTTGTATTGATCTTTTTATATTCACAACAAAATTTTACTTGGCTATTTAAGCTATCTACAGTCAATAAATGGTTGATAACTTGAAAAAATATTTCATTTCAATTTCGAAATAATATTTTTAGATGTATCTGTGGAGAATAATTTACTTAGTCTGCTACTCCAAAAAGTTCAATGCTTGCTAGCTTTGCCATCCATTATGGGACAGGCTTCCAAATAGCATGTAGAGCAGCCAAGTGTCTCTGTGTGCAGAGCTCTGGTAAGAGCGGCTGGGAAATCTCAAGGAGATCCCAGAGGCTGCGGCAGAAAACATTAAAGTGCCAAGAGGAGGAATAAATTCAAGTACAAAGTGCCTACAAGTTTAAACTCTCAGGAGAGAAGACAAAGCAGTAAGGGCAGAGCAAGCTGTCTACTGAAATGCTCATAATTGAGCTCAGGCTTTCCTTGTCAGGCTGCTGCTCTGAACACGCACCACCCAGGTTAGAAATCATTGTCATTGTTCAGCTCTCATTGCCACCCCAAGCACAGCTGTGCCTCTGCATTTTCTGTATGTGATCATCTTTGTCAAATACAGTGATGCTACCTGGCAGCTGGGCAATGTATCCGTCTTTTGGCCAATGTAAAACCACTAGTTTACAAACAGACCCCTGCAAGTTTTCTCTCCATTAGAGAGTCAACCCAATTCTCACACAGCTATAAATATCCTACTCCCTTCAACCATCTCCTCAGTATGTAGAAACATCTGCTGAGCTTAATAGTAACCCAAACTCAGGCTGTCTGGTTCAACTGGGTGCATGGGACAGGGCTTGGGGTACACATTCATTCAGTTGATAACCTACTCACTTTCCAAAGTATTCATAGTTGCGGTGGGCTTCCAGTGGCTTGCCATATTTCTACGGAATATCCAGGACAGACAACTTCTTAAAAATACACATCTTGCAAAACAAAGAAGGTTAAGATGTGCCCAGGTAACTGGACCATTGTAGCATCAGAGGGGTACTCCAGACCGGCTGCACAAATTCGGGTTAATCTAATTCTTGTGATCAGATTAGTTTGCTTTTCACTTGGGATAACTCTAACAAGCTGGAGCATAACTTCTAAAGAAAACAAAAATCCTTTTAGAGAGCTTAAACTCTTAATTTCCTCTGAAAATAATTATTTGAACTGATGGCCTATTGAAGTCAATGCCATTTGCTGATAAACACTAGCACCCATAGTTGTGAAAGTCTAATTACATAGTTGTTTTAAAGGATTGCTTTTCAAATAATTAAGCCAGATTGATATGCATGAACCACAAATTTGACTGTAAAAGCCTTTATTTCAAAAAATGGCACCCAAGGCTGGATTAAAGAGTAGAAATTCCTAGAGCAATAAAATATTATAGTTCAATTTAAATAAGGTTTCTACTCAGCTTTTACCCTTGCCCACAAAACGCTGGAACAGAACACATTTTCTTCTTTATTTTGCAGCTGTAAATTCAATGTATGCCTGAGTCATGTTAACATCTATCTCTCAAAAGCATTAGGACTGGGAGCATTTTACTTTTTGTATACATTAAGAAATTAGTGTGCATGGCTGATTACACAGATGCATTTATACCTGAGAAATGCAGAAAAATGTTAAACTGATGCCAAGAAACGAAAAGATCAAACTCTTAATAAGCTCATCTTCCATCTGGGGTTGTTTTACTGTACTAAGTAATACTCTGGGACATGACAATTTCCAACAAAAATATGACTTTCAGTACAAGGCTCCATTTTGGCTGGACTAATAGCAGAATTAGAAACCCCTACATCTTGCTCAAAAAAAACCCAAAACAAAGCAAAAACAACCCCAACCAACAACACACCACAACCCAAAAAAACCGCAAAACAATACAATGTGATTCAGTCTCCCCACAGCTTCTGTGCCATTGCAGAGGTGTGTCTCTTTCAAGACATTCTGCTACTAAAAAAAATGGAAATTCCCTACTTTTGTTAACAAAGAAATAAAAAAGAGCTATTGAAAGATTAATATAATCTAGAACTTCTTTCTGCTATTTTATCCTAATGAATATTTCTCTTAAAACCAAAAGGACCCTGTTGGTCTTGTCTGAGATAAATCATAAGGTCTCTTACCACTCTTTCCCTAAAGTTCACCAAATTTTTCCTGTACTTACTGCTGCAATGTTATTGGGTGCAGCTCCCATTAATAATTTGAAATTTGCTGGTTTGTGACGTATGCAACTTAGGATCGTATATTCTTCTGTAGATATATACAGTATACTGTAAAACTATTACTGACTAGCAGCCTAACCTGAAAACATCTGTTAAGTTTAATTAAAAGTCATTTTAGCCTAGTTTTTAAGTATGGGTAGGAGGGAATCATGTTACACAAAAACTGTTGCTTTACAACTGTCATAAATCAACAGTAATAACCCTACTTATATTATAGAATATAACCAAAAAACTGTGAGAACACTGGACCAGCATCCCCTGCAAGCTATATCACAGACACACAGAAATCACAGTGCTTGCTCCAAGCAGCTTACAACACAACTGTAAGAAACGAGACCCACACAGGGTATAATGGGTAAGACAGTATGGGGAAACAACTCATAGCAACAGACAGAGGCCACAGCATCCCAGCTACCTAACCTTAGTTTAACTAAACCGTGATTTTTGTTCAATGGAGAAAGCTCTTCAAATGCTACTGCTGGTAAAAATGAAATCCTTTTCTGGGTACATCTTTTATCCAAGCATGCTATTCATTCTTCTTTGTTTCTTGCAAACTGTGGCAATTTTGCAAAACACATCATAGCTGCAGGTATATCAGTATATAAGTGAACAGTAAGAAAAAAAGGATCTTTTTATAACTGAAAAAGCTATTTCCTCTTTGTTGTCTTTGTTACACTTCATAATCATTAACAAAACCCAAAATTAGCATTATACAGCTGGTCTAGCTGCTGGCAAGATCTTTTTATTTTTTTTCCACAGGATGGAAGATACTTGTTTCCTGTTTCTAAAAAGACATATTTCAATTTCACTGGATGGGTGAATAGGGTAGTGATGTTTTTGGCAGTGGTTTGATATGAAATCATAATTTCATTCTTTTTATAGATAACCTCAGTAATCCCTTACCAACACCTATCATTTTTTTCCACCTATCACCTTTCCAGAGGCGGACAGTTTGGAAAGCACATTAAAATTGAACTTCATAACAGTGCTCAATATTTCACCTCCCAGTTGAACACAAGGTAGTCAAATACTGCTATCGCAGGTGAGGAACCCTCACTGTAATTCTAATTAACAGTGACTAGGCACAACTGTGCTTAGTTCTTGAGGCACAAATACAAGGTTTGATGGCTGCAGGTACTACCATCAGGTAAGATTACTCCTTTTGTCTCAGTGATGTTGCATTACTCAAGTGGTTACCACACACTGATACAGAAGAACAAGTGATGCCACACACAGAGACAGAAGTCCCCAATGTGGACAAACTAAGCTTCTACAGACCTGCTCCAAACATTGGTATTGGTCATGCAGCAGCTTCCCAGTTGTGCTACCACATTTCCAGGGTGACTGCCTTCCCCCTCAAGGGGAAACATGGTAGTTCACAACACTCCCTCATCCTCATCCAGCCACTGGTATGGCTTTGGGAAGGAAGGTGTTTTTTCTTTGTGGCAGTGTGGTGGTGGTATAATGATGATAACCATCAACATGGGAAATTTCTGACTGTGTTGGAGTAGCAGGCAGGGACTTTCATAATTAGTCTGAAAGCACTAACAGGCTTCCAGGTGAGCAGTCCAGGAGCAGACAGAGAAAGATTTCTACCCAGTAATGTCGAGAAAAGGTCATTTTGCATTAGAAAAGGCTTCTGAGTTGAAAAGTTCCCTGCTCCCACCCACCACAACACTATCCATAGGTGGGCAGTCTTCAAGTCTCACTAATCAAATCTGCGGTTTCTCCCCTGAGTACAGATTAGCAAGACTCTGCTCTGCCATATTATTCATTTATCTGTTACATCTAACAGTGCCTAGGAAGCAAGAACTACTGTAATTTGATTCTTTTTTCATAGACTGTATTATGTGCTGTATACAATACTGCAGAAATCCTCCATGGAAAACACTAAAATTATAAATAAACTCATTTTCTTTCTCAATGAAACCATATTAACCAAGAAGAATATAAAGAAGGAAGCAAGGACTGAAAGTCCTGTAAGAATCAGGTAATTTTGAAACAAGTTCCTGCCTTTGCTAGTAGAAATTCATATCACCTTCAACAATTCAGGGTATACTTTAGGTTACACCCCTCATTACTGGCATGGGAACTTGGCCCTGTGTCTTGCCTTACAGACATGTCAGATTGTCAGATTCTTCAGGCAAGTCGATAATAGCAGGTGGCAGTAAAAGTACTATTATTGGACAAAGCACTCCAAAATATTTGGGTTCTCTTCTTTTCCTCCCATACCCCCATCAGTGGACTTACCAAAAATTAGTTTCCTGCAAACAAATTACCACTCCTTAGATCTGCAAAACTGGATGGGAATTGTAAGGAAAAACAGCATATGTTATTGCATTATTAACAGCTCTTAATCAAATCCCAGTAGAAACCACAAGTATAATATCAACTACAAAAAGTTTGAGTAAGTTTCCAGTGGAGATTCAGGAACAACCTGTTCTTAGGGCTTCCCATTCCTTTCAATCTCTTCACACATCTTATCCAAAGTTCTTATTTGAACTGCTTGCTAATTTTCTTCTGTAACACTTCTCTTTTCATGAGATTGATAAACCAAATGTTCTCAGTAAAGATCTGTTTTCCTTTTTCATGTTGCTCATTAGAAAAAAAAGAGAGGCAACATTTCAACTTTTTTTTAGACATTTTTGCTTTCAACACGAAGCAATTGGCTTTCCATTACCAAAAATGTAAATAGAACTCAGCTTTTCCTTTTCTGATGAAAAGTTAATTTTACCATTTATCATTTCAAAAGAAATGTTTTCTTTGTAATAAGCATCACAGAAAAATAAACAATGTCATTACTTTCCAGTACAATTTACTTCTTGTTCTTCAGAACTGATCTATTTCCACAGACAACCTTGAATAACTGACAGAGATGCTCCATCAGCCCACTGTTATCAAGCTTTTATGGTAAAATAGACCTAATGCAACTACATTTTCCGTATGTTTTTGGCTAATGCTATTTTCTGCTTGATTTTTATTAAACATAAACTCTGTTACAGTAATCCATATCTATTTTATTATATAAAAGAGGAAACAATTAATATTCATGTTTGTTTCAGCTAATGAACAACCCAAACATGGACAGCATCACACCTTTCTAATCTCTGGGCCAAGTTGAAACAGAGTAAATGGCTAGTTTGTTGAAGAGTAATAAGGAATGGGAGAAGAATATCATATCTACTTCATGCCCTGGATTTAAGAACAAACACATCATAATATAGCCCATTAATAACAACGTGACAGCTTTAGAGTCAGATTTGCAGTTTCTATGTCACAGATATTATATTCATATCATTTTCACTTCCAAGTATTAAATATTATATTACTGAGATGAAACTGGACAGCCCCAACCCTGCATTTGAGAAGTGGCCAAAAGCTTTAAAAGGTTTCAAATTATGTAAAGAAGAAAACAGAAAAGTACATCTTAGAAGGACAGGCAAGAAAGGCTAAACAGTGGCAAAAAAATGCACCTTTAAAGCAGTCAAACATCTTCCTCTTAAGAGACTTCCAGTGAGATAAACTTACAGGTATGAATCCCACTAAAACCCAAACTCTTTTAAAAAATAACCACATAATGATGCATCCAGAGTATGCTTTCACAAAGGAAAATGTCTCGGCACTACGTATTAACTAGAGCACAAATAAGGACATTGTTTACCATGAACAGTAATTGAATTCGAAGGTACCTAAAGGCCCTGCACAAGGTGTCCTCAGCTACACAAGGATGCAAAAGAACAAGGATGCTAACCAATCTCCACTCTTCAGAAGTGAAGGGAAGCTGATATAGAAAAGTATTTTTTCCGTGGATCTCTCTCTCTGTGCTCTCCATGTTTGCCTTTTCCCATTGCCTCATTTGCAAAAAATTTTTCTTCTGCCCTACATCTGTTTGCCAGCTTAATTTTCTAACATCTTCTCTATGCAAAAATTGCCATTAATTGACCAAACTTCATCATCACCTTCATAACTACATTTTTGTCTCCTCATCATATAGGTCTTCTGCTCCCAGCACAGGAATCTGAAATAAAGCTGGGTCAGTATTTCTACTCTCTCAAAGATATTTCACTCTCTTATTTTTTCCTCTTTACTGTAGATCTAATATCTGAAGAGATTTTATCCTTTAAGAAACTTTATCCAGTGTCATGCAGCCAGAGAAACAGACTGAAGCGTTCTAACTCATCCTTCTCTACTCTGTCTTATCTCTTCACTGGTGAGATTTTGGCATCAGAAGTAAGCTGCCCTGCTGGATGCTTCTGTCAGACCCAGTCAAAGCCAGCAAAGTGCCACAAGATTGAGTTAACTTAAATGGGCAAAAAGATGCAATTATCTTGCACACTGCAGCCTGAAACTAAAATATCAATGAAAAGTTAAAGCTAGGAAATTATAATTTACATTTTTCACATGTGTACATTACTTCTGTCTGTAGATCCCCAAAACACTATGACAATGGACTCAATGTTCCACATGGCAAAACTAAGGAAAAGAAGCATCCTAAAGCTCAACAACCAAGGATATAGCTTTATTCTACCCAACATATTAAAGCAGGTTTTAAATGAACAGGCAGCTATAAAGCAGCACTGTTTTTCTATTGAAGCATTTTAGCATTAGCAATAAATACAGTACACATTACTTTAAATGCAGAAATACTAACAATGTGCAAAAACTTGTCTCTATTGTAAACAAGGCTACCTGTTTACTGACTCTATTTCTTAACCATGAGTCAGCTGGAAAAGAGGAATTAATTGGCAAACAAATTCTGAAATATCAACTATTTGGCTTGTATGAAGCCACTGCCATCCAAGCTGGAGACAAACTCCTCCATCCTCCTGTCCCATCTGAAAGAGGTACCATAGCTACAAGTCATATACCTTTACTTTCTTGGCACAGTTGGTCATTATAACAGTTGTGATACAATGAAATACACCATAAAATGCAGTAACTTGTTGGGAGCAAAAGACATGTTCTTCTTTAGAGAATCATAGAATGATTTGGGTTGGAAGGCACCTTGAAGATCAAGTTCCAACCACCTTCCAACAGACCAGGTTGCTCAAAGCCCCATCCAACCTGGCCTTGAACACTTCCAGGGATGGGGCATTCACAGCTGCTCTGGGCCACTTGTTCCTGTGTCTCACCGCTCCCACAGTAAGCAATTTCTTCCTAATATATAATCTAAATCTACCCTCTTTCAGTTGAAAGCCATTCCCCCTTGCCCTGTCACTACAGGCCCTTGTAAAAGGTCCCTCTCCAGCTTTCCTGTAAGCCCCCTTTAGGTACTGGAAGGCTGCAATAAGGTCTCCCCAGAGCCTTGTCTTCTCCAGGCTGAACAGCCCCAACTCTCTCAGCCTGTCTTCATAGGAGAGGTGCTCCAGCCCTCTCATCACCTCTGTGGCCTTCCTCTGGACTTGTTCCAACAGGTCCATGCCCTTCTCATGTTGGGGGCCCCAGAGCTGAATGCAGCACGTCAGGTGGGTTCTCACGAGAGCAGACTACAGGGGGAGAATCACCTCCCTTGACCTGCTGGCCATGCTTCTTTTGATGAGGCCCAGGATTATATTGGTTTTCTGGGCTGCAGGCACACATTGCCAGGTCATGTTGAGCTTCTCATCAACCAGCACCCCCAAGTTCTTCTCCTTAGGGCTGCTGTCAGACCATTTCCTACCCAGCCTTTATTGGTGCTTGAGATTGCCCTAACCCTCACACAGCACCTTGCACTTGCCCTTGTTGAACTTCATAAGGTTCATACCTCTCAAGCCTGTCAAGGTCCCGCTGGATTGCATCCTTTCCTTCCAGCATGTCAACCACACCACGCAACCTGTTGTCATTGGCAGAATTGCTGAGGGTGCACTCAATCCCAGTGTCCATGTCGCTGACAAAGATGTTAAACAGCACCAGTGCCAATACCAACCCCTGAGGAATGCCACTCATTATTGATCTCCACACGGACATTGAGCTGTCAACCACAACTCTTTGACCGCAACCATCCAGCCAGTTCCTTATCCACCATAGTAAGCCACCAACTTGTTAAGCATGATTTGCCCTTAGCGAAGCCATGCTGGCTGTCACCACTCACCTCTGTATTTTCTATGTGCCTCAGCATAGTTTCCAGGAGGATCTGCTCCATGATCTTGCCGGGCACTGAGGTGAGACTGACTGCCCTGCAGTTCCCTAGGTCTTCCTTTATCCCTTTGTAGAAATGGGAGAGAATGTTTCCCCTTTTCCAGTCAGTGGGAACTTCACCTGACTGTCACGACTTCTCAAATATGATGGATAGGGGCTTAGCAACTTCATCCACCAGTTCCCTCAGGACCTGCGGATGCATCTCATCAGGTCCCATGGACTTGTGCACCCTCAGCTTCTTTAGATGGTCTCAAACCTGAACTTCTCCTACAGTGGGTGGTCTTTCCTTTTCCCAGTCCCTGTCTTTGCCTTCTGCGACTAGCGTAGTGTGGCTGGAGCACTTGTCAGTTTAAACCAAGGCAAAAAAGTTGTCGAATACCTTGGCCTTCACCATGTGCCAGGTAACCAGGTCTCCTGTTTCCTTCCATAGAGGGTCCATATTTTCCCTAGCTTCCTTTTATCACTGATGTACCTTATAGAAGCTTTCCTTGTTGCCCTTGACATCCCTGGCCAGCTTTAATTCTATCAGGACTTTAGCTTTCCTCACCTGATCCCTGGCTGCTCAGACAATTTCTCTGTATTCCCTACAGGCTACCTGTCTTTGATTCCACCCTCTGTAGGCTTCCTTTTTGTGTTTCAGTTTCTCCAGGAGCTCCATGTTCATCCATACAAGCCTGCTGGCATTTTTGCCTGACTTTGTGTGGGGACACATCACTCCTGAGCTTGCAGGAGGTGATCCTTGAATATTAACCAGCTTTCTTGGGCGCCTCTTCCCTCCAGGGCTTTATCCCACACTACTCTACCAAGCAGATCCCTGAAGAGGCTGAAGTCTGCTCTCCTGCAGTCCAACATAGCAAGCTTGCTGTGGTCCTCCTCGCTGCCCTAAGGATCTTGAACTCCACCATTTCATGGTCACTGCAACCAAGGCTGACCTTGAGCTTCACATTCCCCACCAGCCCCTCCTTGCTGGTGAGAACAAGGTCCAGCATAGCACCTCTCCTTGTTGGCTCCTCTAGCACTTGGAGAAGGAATTTACTGCCAACACATTCCAAGAACCTCCTAGATTGCTTATGCCCTGCTGGGTTGTCCCTCCAACAGATATTGGGGTGGCTGAAGTCCCCCATGAGGATCAGGACTTGTGCATGTGAGGCTGCTCCTATCTGTCTGTAGTGGACCTCATCTGCTCAGTGATGAGTGCTCTAGGAACAATTTGTCCATGAGCTCAATTGTCCATTTATTTTTATTTTTATCTAATAACAATGCCTATGTCTCAAAATATTTTTGATCTGAAGTGCAGTTGGATCCTCTTCTTATAAGGTCCAATGCACTTCTCTTGCCCAGTAAATTCCCAAGCATTCAACTCACAAATACTACCTTGGACTACAACTTACATATATTAACTCAAACTGGAAGTTTGACAGAGTTTTAGTGACTGGAGACTGTCAGATATAAGCGTGGTTACATTTCTTTACATTTTTTTTATCGTTTGAAGAAATACACAGATTCCTGCGGAAAATTAATCTGATTTCTCTTAATCATATATTAATTACCATGACTGAGATGTTCTTCTGATTTCTTTATCATATTGCAGAAAAGATTACGACAGCTGAAGTCCCTACCCCCTTATTTCATCCCTTTTGGCTCGCAAATTGAGCTAAGAAAATTGTATCCCATTTGTTTACAATTGAAAGGATTTAGACAGGGAGCACTACATTTTTCTAACCAAAGGTCTTGGAGACTAGCAGGGATTTAAGTCCACATAAATTTTACACAAAATTAACTCTAGCTGGTTAAGAATATATGTTTCCCTGTGCACATGCTAAGTACATAACTAAAGAAAACAAGTCACCAAGTCCCTCCAAATTCTTCTGAACTAACAGATCATTTGTATCAGTTGACAGGTCACAAGCCCTAGGCATCCTCCACCTCTTTTGCTCTCCACTGAAATGCCTCCTATGAGGAGAACATACATTGGAAGAGCCTTTGGGTTTTTTATTTTATCCCTGCTTTGCCTAAATACCAAGTTCTAACTACTGGTGGAACTTTGTGTGGTATAATAAGTGTTATATCACATGTGTCCTGTGTGAACAGGGACATGAAGTGACTACTATTTCCATTTTATAGTCAAGCTTAAGTGAGGCACAGAGAACTTGAGTAACTTACCAAGATGAGACAGAAAAGGTGCAGTGCACTTCAGACACAGGTCAGCGCTGTGGCATACATCTCTCCCCTCTCCGTGGACCACACTGTCTCTCAAATTAATCATTGCATATCCTGCACAATCTATGGCTATGCTTTTTCTACAGCAAAACTTGCTGGTCAACATTTTAAAGTTTCCAAGATGCACCACAGACTTTGCAGAAGTGGATGTGATTCATACTTATTATTTTTTAATTTTGGGTAACTAACACACAGCTAACCCAGAAAAGTCAATTTCCTTCCCACAAAACGTTTCACATTTTGGAAACAAAAAAAAAAAAGTTTCTTCAGTTGAACCAAAAACTAACTGTGCATATACATATATCCCTTTTTTTCAAGTGATATTTCCTGGCTTATCCTCAAGCATCCATTCTCTTCTCCTTCCCTAGGAGTTGCCTTTCAAGGTTGCCTGACTCCACAGCCAACCATCTCTGGGAGCAGGTGGAGACAGCTCCAGCAGCTTGTGCTGACAGAAATAGGGACAGCTGGGCTGCGGTTGTGTGTGGGGGTGTGTGTGTGGGGGGGGGGGTGGGTGGGTGTGGCAGGGAAAGGGACACAAAAAAAAAAAAAAGTTCAACTTTCTATATTGTCTATATTAGGAGGGTGAGGTTCAGCACAAGGACCCAGTAGGAGACTCCAAAGTTCTCAATTCTGGAACCAGCCATGCTGCACTTTCCCCTTGCAAAACCTGATTTTGAAAAGGCCAGTGCATGTGCCTAATTCTGCCTGCTAGGATTAGGTGTGCTGATTTCACTGGGACAAGTCACAACACAGGAAATTAAAGAGTCATAAGCATGTTTCATAGCTATCTAACACAGGACAGTTCATAATAATTACCTCACACTATTCCATTAATCACATATTTGTAATATACAAATGCAAATAAGCATATCTGCTGTAGTATGACAGATCAGTTATGTCGATATTACTCCCACCTTTTTCCCTTACATTAGGTCAGTTTCAAATCAGTAGAGAAAGAGAAGCAGCACTGGGCTGTAAAAATACCTTCTGACACTGAGATTTGAAAGCCATGCAGACCTGAAACACAAAAATATCAAAATAATTCACATAATGTTCTCCAAAACCAACTGAAAGGAATAGATTTTTTTTTTTTTCTTCATTTCTTTAATTTACTGTTTCATTCTAGCCCTGCCTATGCTTTACAATTACACAGGGCTGCTGGCAAATTATCGCACTCTTAAATTCCTCATTCTTGAGACTTTTAACTCCAATGGCTTGCTTAACAAGAAACACATTGAAAATCCACGGAGTTCCCTTAAGCTGAGGTTGTCATTGCTTTATACTACTTTGCCTGATGGCTGCTAAGGTTCATCATGATCGTCTTGCAAGAGAAGGGAAATTTAAGCAATATCTTCCTTTGCAGGTTTTAATTACTGAAAGTATAAGCAAAGTACAGTGAAGGTATCTCTGACATGCAATATGCAATAACCCTCAACACTAATTAGTACTCCGTTGACTTTGTTTTGCAAATAAAGCAAGAGAGCACTACACACTTCACACTTTCCTGTCCTCCTCTTTCTTCCTTTCCCTAGGGTTGCAAGAATTATCTCACTGAGTAATCACAATTCATTCACTGTAGCTATAAGCAGAGAATCAACCTCAGGCTAAAGCTGGTGCTTTTCCTGCTATCTGTATTTTATTTATTTATTTATTTTTTAGTAATACAAGCGGGTTCATTACTCCCATTTTATGTATGAAGAAAGTGTTGCACAGGGAAGGAATGGAAGGAAAATAAAGAACACAGTAGGTTAATTAATTCCCAGCCCCTCTGCCATCAACACTATGATTCCTCTCACACAAAGGTGTGTCACATTGGGCAACAGAATTTAGACTGAGCATAGGGAGGTTTGGACTGGTTAGAAAGGAAAACATTTTCTTCATGCTAACATTCAAGCATTGGCACAGGTTGCTCAGGCAGGCTGCACCACCCCCAGCCTTGCAGGTTTTCAAAACCCAAGAGGATAAATCTCTGAGCAACCTGGCCTGACCCCACAGTGGACCCTGTTTTGAGCAAGAAGTGATACTGGACATCTCCAGAGATCCTTTTGAGCCTGAGTTATCCTCTGATCCCTGTGGTCAGAGGAGAGACATGGAAGTCTGCATAGGGAAGACGAAGCTTAAAAAAAATTTTTAAGCCAGTTATTTTACATTTTGTGACACTGGACATAACTGTTGTGATCTGCCCAGATCTTCTGGGTTTGCTGGTGGTTGTTTTTGGGGGTGGCTTTTGCACATGTTTGTGTGTGAATTACTGCTAATTTGCGAGCCACCAGTCCTGAGCACTCAAATATGAGAAACAATACTTGCAAGTGTGCTGCAGAAGCAGTGACAAGTAACTAAAAAAATCCAAACAACCAAAACCTGAAAAACCTATTCAAAAGGATCCATAGGAAAATTAGAAGACGGTTCTTCATTCTTTTTAAGATTATTAGTGTGCTTCACAGAGTGAGAGAGAAGGAAAAAAAGAATAGTATACTATCTCCTTCAAAATGCTGAATGACACTTTTTTAATTTTCCTGTCTCTTTTCTTAATATATTCCATAGTCATATTTTCTAACTACTTTTAAATAGCATTCTGTATGCAATAACAGATAATAAAAAGGTATTTTCAAATAATAGAAGTTTCTTTTTGTGGTAATTCTCAAAACCACAAAAGACGATGAAATGTCATTAAGGGAAAACTACCAAAGAATAGAGTACAGGAGATGCAATTAAATTCCCTTCCTCTACCAAAACTTGTAGAATATAAAAAGAAAGAATTTTCATGTTTAGTCTTCCCTTTAAAAATCAAATATTCTAGTCAGTTCAAACATTCCCCCTTCAAACTCCAGTACAAGAGTTGCCATCAGTACCACTGCTTCCATTTCTAGCACTGCATGATTACTTCGGAGATGAGGGAAAACAATCTCTCAGCTTTTGCTGATATGCTGGGCTGTCTGTCTGCCCTTCAGATGAAGCTAAAAATTCTTGCTGGACCTGTGCTACCCATTGCAGAGTCAGCTTGGAGGAATAAAGCACCAACACACTCATCAGTGCCTGAATTACCTATGATTCCCTAGGTTATTTTTGCCATCCATTTTTCCAGATGTTGGAGATCTGCCTGTTAGATACCATATACAGTGAAAGAGCTTCTCCAGAAGAAATTAAGAAAAGCCTTCCTGAAAATGCCTTGTCTTTTTGGAGCTCGGGTTTTCTTATGGTTGGGAGAGTGGGTTCAAATCCCTGCTCCAAGATTGGGTGATCAAGGCTTTTAGCCACCCTCTCACATCCTAAACAAGTGCTCCAGCCATGCTCCAGCAAGAGACAGCAGGTATCCCAGTGGTTACAGTCCATGCCCCTCAACATGCAAGTATGTCCCTGGACAGGCACAGCCAGAGAATATCTGCCAGACTAACCATGGATGATGCAGTAAAAAGAAAAGCCAGTTTTTGAGACACTTCAAACGTAAGCACGGAGCTGCCTGCCACCATGAGAACTGGAGTTGTCCTCAATACACTGAGCGAATGGCTAGGAAATTACATGCCTTCAGGATGTGCTTGCAATAAAGTGAGGCCAAAACTTCAAAGTAACTAAATTACAGATACAAGGCATCTCACTGCTTTCTTTAGACATGAAAGTCTACTGTGTAGTTAGGCTTCAGCAATTAAGATCCCTGTGAATGTGTAACAAACTAACTTTTAAGAGAGAGAAGTTTGTAAGTATGATCATAGGAGCAGGGTTACTGAACAGCCAAGCTCTTGCTCCAGCTCTGATTCACACTGCCTCCGCAGCTGTCTACTTCTTACCTGTTAATTACCTGCCTCCAGTTTCTTCTTCCGCAAAGGGAAGGTAGTACTTGTTTAACAGAAGTGCAGGAAAATCAGTACCCAGTCAGTACTTGCAAAGCTTTTGCTGAATATGGACCACTTGCTTCTTTCCAAAATACACACCCGTGTGGGGTCTGATCTGAAGTCATGCCAGTGATACACATGCAAAAATTAACTGTGAAGAACTGGTGTGGCTTTACCCAGATGGTGACTGCCTGAGCTCAGATTTGTGCAGTCATCCCACCTAACTGCACACAGGAGAACACTCCGTGTTGTGGAGATCTTCACCAGGTTTCCAGAAGATAATGAACTTACACACAACTGGAATGTGTTCGGCAGAAGACCAGCAAGATGGCTCCAGGGTATGAAGTACTTGCCCTGTCAGGAAAGGCTGAGGAAAGCAGACTGGACAAGAGAAGGCTTTGGTGAGATGTAACAGCATCCTTCCAATATCTGAATTGCACTACAACAGCTTTCACTAACCTCCTTTCTAACCCTGTCGGTTAAGACTCGCTGCTCATCTAACGTCCAGGAGCAACATTTCACAGAGGAGTAGTGAGATGCTGACCCACGTGAGCCTCCCCCACTCCTTATTAAGAAAAGGCATCACATCTTCAGGTGTGATGGGAAGAGGTGGAGGTGCCTCCCTTGATCAGCAGCTTCACAATGGCAAAGAAAGACAGAAGCAGAGAACAAACAAACAGGGCCTCTCACCAAACTTCAGTCTCACATCCGTAACACCGAGCACCAAACAAAGACTCTTCTTAAGGATGTGCAGGGGGTGGCATCTTGTCATATTTCTGTTTGTATCATGCAGACATGAAAAGAAACAAATTCTTATGATTTGCTACAGAGAATTTACTTCATAGACTCCTGGCAAATGTCTCCTCAGTTGGAGGGGAAAAAAAATATTCTTCAAATCATCAGCGTGCACACATCTTATTATAGCAGCCTCTCCACTGAAATTCACACAACGCTGGTACACAGACATGTCATCTGAGCTGTTTATAGCCACTCTTTCATTTAATGCATCTCATCTGTCAGGTTTTTTTGCAGGTTTTGTCTGCTTTACCATGTTATCGCTTAAGTCTTCATCTATAAATCAAACTGATATATAAACCACTTCGTCATCTTTTGTTTTCCAACATATATACAGTAAGCAGAGACTGCTTCTGAATAAGAAAAAAATGAGAACACAAGCACAGGCTGGGATATGCACAGAAATTAAAAAATAAAAAGATGGGTTTTCTTACTGATGACCAATGGCACAAAAAGATGTTTATGAAAAGAATATGAGAGGTGAAAAAAATGAGATGATGACACTCTTTAGATGCAAATGTGATTTTGTCCTCTCTATAATCAGGCCAAGGATAGCAATCCGAGGGAGTGCTGTGTGGAAGAATTAGGGCTGAACTATTCACAGGAGGCTCCTGGGACACAGACTCTGAAGCAACAATTCTGTTGCATAAAAAAATAACCTAAGATAGACTTCTGCTATGTTAATGAGCTTTTATTGACAAGCTTTGCCAATACGCTCTGACCACTCCAACCCCCTATAATGACACCTGTGACACCATTACTACCAAGACCATAAGTTATAGCTACATTGCTTTTGTCCGCTAATCAGTAACAGAAAATACATAACTTAACCACTGTCCAGTTCAAAAGGTTTCAGAACATTTGACTCAGTGCTGATGGGAAGGGTTTTCTGCACATTTTTCTGTGTCTTCCAGGATGCCAATTTTTTAGGTTTGCTTGTATTCTTGACACTATTACTGGCATTTATTATTAGCACTCCTCTTCTGGAGACATCTTTCACGCTGCAGTCAAGCTGATCCAAAACGTGAAACACAGATTTCTCCCAGCACATGGGCAGCAGTTAAGGTGCAGTGCTGTAGACAAAGATGTACAGCCCAGTCCATCTGGCTTTGGCACAGACAGCATTCAAAGCAAAGGCATGCCACCCAAGGTCAGATATCTTTGTAGATGACTTGCATGAGCCAATGTATCCCATACATCTTTATCTGTAAATCATCTTAAGCATTAGACATGATGTTTAACATCACATCCAGCATTTCTATTAACCTGGTGTAGTTCTCATTATTCTTGTTATCCACACAAACATCCAAACACCTGAAACTTCCTTAATCTCTTGGTTCACGGAGACTGCTGTCTTGAGAACAAATTTCCTCATGAGATTTCAGGTACCTGGGATTTTGGTGAATATGGGGGAAAAAAACAAAATATGAAAAAAGACCCTTAACTGGTTAAACCTTTAGCCAACCAGACTTAAATATTGATCAAACATGAAGACTGAAGAAGTTAATAATTACTTCCTCAAGAATCTTATTTGTAGTTCAATTTTGAAATTGCCTCCAAACACCAAAAACCACTGGAGAAGACTGTAGGCATCATTTTCTTTTCCATAAAACACAAATACATCTTCTCCTAAGTGATGACCTTAGCACTGGTAAAAGCAGGTTTTGGAAAACTCAAGGAATGCAATTACTTTATACCCCAAATTAAATCTTTATATCATAAACACTGATTAAAACCAAAGAACAGAGGGAAAAATAAGAAATAAATAAATAAAGAAAGAAAGAAAGAAAAAAATGTGTATAACAAAACCTATTTTATGAAAGCAAATAGAAGCTATAATCAGCAATTTTCAGCTGTAACTCGAGCAATATCCCTAATGACAGATAATATAGTCAACAATAATCAGAAGTGCTAACTAATTTATCAGCTTTCTTAACTCTAGCAAATTATTTAAAATGGAAAGCAACGTGCATTATTATTTGCCTCATCCTTGTTCTAGTCTTTCCTAAGACTATGTGTCAGCTATTGAAAATTTCCAGAAGGCTCTTAAAAAAAAAAAAAAAAGAAGAAAAAAAGAAAAAGCATTAGCACAGAATATTTGGGCCAGATAAGACAATCATGATAAATATACAAGACATGACACACAATCAGATCTCTGATATTCACAAACTTTAATTATGCCACAGTGTGACAGCTGTTGTTAGGCAAATTCCAATATCACAAAACTTCCTTTTAACAAAGCCACAATAGTAACCATCAGTTTAAGGAAGCTTTAAGACTCCAACTTCTAACAAGTTTTTCATGTCTGAACTTTTTCACCAAATGTAAAATTACCCGGAACTCTTGTTCCCATCTGCATAAGTTTCTACTGAGGCAATAAGATTGCTAGAAACAAAATGCCCAATTCCTTATCTCCCATCTCCATCTGATATTTACCACTGTAACTCTTTAAGAACTAATTAAGATACTTAATTCATCTGCTGACACCTTTTCCTCCTTTATACAGGAAACAATTTAGTTACAGATCTTTGAAAGAACATAAGACAGTAAAGTTTTCCACAAAGCAAATCAAAACTAACAAAACCCCACACCTCCTTTTGTAAATACCAGCTTCATAGGTAAGACACTTGCTTTGGCTATGGGAAACTCACCTTCACATTCATGTACCATTTCAACCCAGGAACTATAAAGGAAATTCCCTATATCTGACATGTGGACCACGATGAGTGGGGCAAGTGATAGAATCACAGCTACAGTTTTATAATTTGCATCCAAAATAAAATCCAGTTAGCAAGCTCAAAAATTCAGAGGGGGATGCCCATATCGGACTGATGAAAATTAATCTTGGATCTAAAAATGCCATTCCCAACTAAAGTTGAATCAGCTGGCATGGTTCCACCAAAAATCTGAGCTTTGACTGTATTCTCCAGCAAAAACTTACTGTCTCTAAGAGATTGTCACCATACCTAAATTATTTTTGTTCAAATGCTGGCAGGTTGGTTGGTTTGTTTGTTGTTTTGTGGGGGTTTTTAAAACTCAGAATTAAATCAAGAATGTTCTAAGACATCTACAAAGTAAATAGGCATAAGGCAATGACAGAAACAAATTACTGAATATTGCTATCTAAGGTTACATCACTGACTTCTTCCAAGACTATCCTGGAAATCTGATGGTACACTTGCATATTACTGGATTCTGGTAGCAAACTGGTGCTGAAAAAATTGTCTCACAGAGATATGCTCATTTCAGTGTTTTTTACTGAATATTTAAGAATCCTAAACCTACTCTAGAGTTACAAAGCAGGTTTAAAAATCCAACCTTAAGACAGTTAACCAGGCACAGGAAAGTAAGTCCTTGTCTGCATTTCTTTCTTTCACTTGAACAGGATTTCAGGGTCTAACTCAGTGTTCTGGCTAGCTTCAAAACCCATAGAGAAGCTGGGCAGGCAACTTATCCATGCCCATGTGAGCAAGTGAAGAATTTAATCAATTATCTTAATTTCCTTGCTTTTTCAGTCTTATGCATGTATGACTGCAGTTTGGTTGGCTTTTCCTCCATAATTAGTTTAAATACTTTCATATTTCCTTTAAATTAAAAAATTATGTTCTTCATAGATAGAGCATTCTGAGGTTTTTCAGGTCTCACACTGTATTAGTCTAACCAGAAATAGAAGCATTTGTTTGGGGTAATTTGTCTCTTCCCTAATTCAGTTTAAAATTGTTAATATACAAGGGTAAAATAATCTATTTTTTTTAAATGTTCGTATTTGTACATTTATGTTTAGCTTTAATTACTTAACACACTGTACCTAAAGCAAAAGATATTCCAGTTCTGAATACTGAGATTTTTTAAATTTCTTTTTCTTTTATTTACAGCCATTTATAATGACATCAGCACCACAGAAGGCAGAAGCTATTTCCGACGTATGGTACTACAAGTGGGGATGAGAATCTGATTCTGAAATAAGCAATGTAAAGGCTTTTCAACCCCAATAACACTGTAGACAAACCAGTATTTTTTATAAACCTGTTTCTCCAGGGAAAGTATTATTTATGCTAAAACAACCCCAACACCATGCAAAATTTTATGGTCCAACTGGTGGCATGCTATTTTACAGAACAAAAAGCCAATGATTTTGGTCTTGTAGTCAGATCAATTTCTGAATAGTAATCAACAGGTTTTGTGGCTTGAATATATTAATAGCGATGCAAAAGTTCTAACACCATTTGGTGCTTGCCTCCTACTAATCAAGCTCTCAGGTAATATTTCTAGACACTCTAAACATGATTCAGATTTTGAATAAAAGCATCTGTCTCTGAGAGTCCAATTCAACAGATGAATCATGCCTATAATTTTGCCCCAGGTATTAATTTGTATTCTCATTGAGTGTTTTAGGCATAAATCACTTGCTTCCCAAAATGGAGGCCAAGTTGAATATTCAGGGATTGGGACCTGTTTTAGGCCTTGCTAGAGAACCAGCTGCGAACACAAGTCAAAGAGGCACAGATGGGAGAACCAGCCAGCACAGTAGGAAATTGGACTCTAGTGCCTGTAGCTATTCAAGCCTGGTATGCAGCAGCAGTCACCGCTGTACCAACCACCAGCATCATTCAGAATGAGAAAACAGGAGCACTCAGAAACAAGGCGGGAAATAAGAGAGAAAAAAAGAGAAAGCAACTAGCCTAATAATTACTTGATTACAGAAAGAAAAAATATCACTTAAGAAACAAGATGTCTTCACTGAACCGAGAAACAGAAGCCTACCAGTCTCTGCAGGATTCAATTAAAATGCTTCAAGCTTTGCTTTCAGACACTGTGAGCTGTCTGCTGGTAGCAGGCTCTTGTTGGACTTTGCAAAATCTGGAAATTCTGCATCTAGGTCATGCAATACATCATACTTTTTTCTGAGAAGGATGCTTTCTTTTACTTTATTTTCTCAAATGTCCAGAGCAAAAGTCAATTAAGGTACAACAGCCAGCTTCTCAAACTGAGGGGTCACACTGCAGGGCAACTTACTCCACAGAAGAACAGAGAATCATCTTAGGTACTTTGCAAAGCCTCAAAACAGGCCTCTCTCCCTATCCAAAGATCAATACCAACGTGCCACCCTCCTGCCAAGCTAAGCATTATTCACTGGAATATGTTTTTACAGTGCAAAAATTAAAGGAAAACTTTCTTAGGCTGAAAGGTTTCATTTAAGGATGCAACTTTCACAGCAGTACAGACAAAGTACAGAAATACTACTTTGTTGTCCTGGTTTTGGCTAGGATAGAGTTAATCTTCCCAGTAGCTGGTACAGCGCTGTGTTTTAGATTTAGAATGAGAATAATGTTGATAACACACTGATGTTTTGGTTGTTGCTAAGCAGTGATCAAGGACTTCCAGCTTCTCAAACTGCCCTGCCAGCAAGTAGGCTGGGGGACACAAGAAGTTGTGAGAAAACACAGCCAGGACAGCTGACCCCAGCTGGCCAAAGGAATATTCCATACCATATGATGCAATGTTCAGTATATAAATTAAGGGGGGAAATGACTGGGGGCTGCCACTCAGGAACTGGCTGGGCATAGGTCGGCAGGTGGTGAGCAACTGCATTTTGCATCACTTGTTTTGTATATTATAATTCTTTTATTGTTGTTGTTATTTTGGTTTTCCCTTGCTTTTATGTCCTATTAAATGACCTTTACCTCAACCCATGAATTTTACTTCTTTTTTCTGATTCTCTCCCCCATCCCACTGTGGGGGGAGCGAGTGAACAGCTGTGTGGTGTTTAGCAGCCTGCCAGTTTAAACCAAAACACTTGTATACATCTCATTCTCTATAGTTATTAACTTCTTTGGAAGCTCTATGTGTTGGTATTTTTAATAAAAGACTCACAGAGGAACATGAGACTGAGGTTTCTCTTCGCCCCCCCCAGATCTGCCTCACTTCTATAGGCTTTGTAGCCAGTTTTGCCCTTGATTACTTATACATAACTCTCACTGAAATCAGTCATTAGATTTTGCATACGTGTGTGTGTGTGTATATATTTTTTTTTATATGTATATACACACACACATGGCCAAAGGCAAGAGGAGAAGGATTACTGTTGGATTTTCAGAAGTATGCAGTACTAACTCCTTTTCTCTCATTGGAGTCAAAGGGAATTTTATCACTGTCTTCCAGTAAGGAACACAGATAAATCAGGTGTGAATACTCGGAAAAATCTCACCCCCAAGTTCGCACGTATTTCTGGTAGCAGAATCTTAATATCACAACAAGGCAGAGAGACAAAAGTCGTGGGCCTGTTGTCTGTCCAGGATACAGCTTCTACACAAAGCTACTGCACTGGTAAAAGAAAGTCAGCAGCTGAACATAAGCATCCAATGTGCAGAGGAGAGAGGTAAGCCTTAGTTCACACAGATTTTCCATAGCATTTTGACTGACAATCCACATAAACTTTTAGACAAACACTAACCTGCACCGTATTTTTCAATATCCTCTATTTTCTTCAGATGAGAGGTTCTGCACTAACCCAGGAGGACACAATCACCGTACACCTTCTCAAGAGCTGCATATCAGCATCCAATGACAAGTGTAATTGTTACACCTCCATATACCGTAAGCTATCCTCAAAAAAAACCCAGCAGTGACCCAGTTTCACACTTCATGTTCTTCTGTTCTTCAGTATTTCCTGGAGCACAGGAATCTAAATGCTGTGCAACCTTTTAAATCTGCTCTTACTATTTCAAGGTACATAATCATTAAGACTGATGTGTACTGGGGCTAACACCTTTAATATTCCAGCTAAGATGTTATCTTTTAACACAACCTTCAGATCCAGCACGACTTGTAGCTTGAGTTCATTTAAAGAAAATGCTTTTTATTTGTCTCTTTTTTTTTTTTTTTTAAACACAGAATTTCCGTTAGTTTATAATTCAGTATGTTAGCAAAGTAAGCTACTTTTTAATTAGGCTCTAATTTAGCCAGGGCCCTTCTGCTCACTGATGAGAATTCTCTAGGCCGAGATTATTGTTTACTACAAGTGTTAATGCTTCGTTGTCTGCTCTGCTTATAGTTCTCTCTCTTTTACTGAAAGCTGACCCGGTCTGGACATCAATTCTGCAGTTGTTCATTCATCGCTTCTTGTTAACCAGTGAATAGCAGTTTGCCACTCACTGCGATCTAAGCTCCCAAGCCCTTTTGTATCCAGTGACTAATTTCACCATCAGTCCCATAGTGGCTAATAAAATGTGCTTGCCATTTGGTTGGTACTGTGTCACAAAGCCTTCCTGAAGTCATGATACATTATATCTTTTTCTTTACCCCTGTCAAGTCTCATTGACCATTTCTCCTTCTCAGAGAAGTTAACTTGACATATGAAGCATGACCTCCCTTTCATTAACCTGTGCTGACTCCCTGATCAGTCTGTATCTGTCCAGCTTTTCCCTAACTTTATTTTAATTAGTGGCTTGGATCTTTCCTAATTCAAAGGTTACACATGCACATACACCATTTTCTCATTTATCCTTTAATACCTCGCTAGCTATAAACATTACATCATGGTGAATTTCACATCCAACTGATAACTGATCTAGGCTAAAGGAATCTCTGTTTCCTACTCCTACACATAGACACACACACACACTCCAAAGAAAATAGAAAAAAACCCACTTTTTCTTTAAGCTTTGATATCACCATTAGAGCTAAAAGAAATCTTATGTATCTCGAATTAGCAGGAAATCAATCTATTATTCTCAGTGGGTCACCATTATGATCAAAACACTGGCAGTTAAATTACCTGCTTGGCCAATATGTCTCCCCAGAAATGAAGGTTTTCAAGAGTTCAAATTCTATAGCAAATCAGCAGTCTGTCACATGAGAGGGTCAGAGCTTTAGGGGTTAAAGAGAAATCTGAGAGAACCAAGTGGATATATGTCCTGATTTCAACTGGGATAGGGTAAATTTTCTTCTTAGTAGCTGGTGCAGTGCTGTGTTCTGGATTTGGTATAAGAACAATGTTGGTAGGACAGTGATGTTTCTGGTTGTGGCCAGGTAATGTTTATACTAAGTCAAGGACCTTTCAGTTTCTCAGGCCCTGCCAGCGAGAGGGCTGGAGGGGCACGGGGAATTGGGAGGGAACACAGCCAGGGCAGCTGACCCAAACTGGCCAAGGGATATTCCATACCATAGGACGTCATGCTGAGCATATAAGCTGGGGGAAGAAGAAGGAAGGGGAGGACATTTGGTCTTATGGCATGTCGTGGTTTCAGCTGGGATGGAGTTAATTTTCTTCTTAGTAGTTGGTGCTGTGCTGTGTTTTGGCTGTGATGTG
>JAVJGI010000001.1:72146901-72165479 GCA_035590275.1 Ibycter americanus | reverse complement strand
AGTAACCATTACGCGTGATGGAGCCCTGCTTTCCTGGGGATGGCCGAACACCTGCCTGCCCATGGGAAGTAGTGAACAAACTTCTTCCTTTGCTTTGCTTGTGCGCGCGCAGCTTTTTTGTTTTACCTATTAAATTGTTCTTATCTCGACCCTTGACTTTTACATTCTTTTTCCGATCCTCCTCCCCATTTTTTCTGGGTGAGGGGAATGAGAGAGTGGCTGTGTGGTGCTTGGTTGCCGGCCGGGGTTAAACCGGCACATGGCATTTGTCTTCCCAAGTAACCATTATGCATGATGGAGCCTGGCTTTCCTGGAGATGTCTGAACACCTACATGCCGATGGGAAGTGGTGAATGAATTCCTTATTTTGCTTTGCTTGCGTGCGCGGCTTTTGCTTTACCTGTTAAACTGTCTTTACATCAAACCACAAGTCTTCTCACTTTTACCATTCCAGACTTCTCCCCCATCCCACTGTGGAGTGAGTGAGTGAGCCTGGTGCTTAGTTGCCAGCTGGGCATAAACCACGACAATACACTTTGATTAAACCACACTCTACGGAAGTCTGTTATTATGTCAAAGTCAAACTTTTTCATAAAAATCAAGAAAACAGTCAAAATTTTATGGGAAAACCAGGAACGGAACAGGAGGGAAAACGGGAAATGTATACCCATAGAGTATTGTAAAAGCATTATTTTACAAGAAAAAGGACCAATTTTTGAAAAATGCATTTTCACTTAGATTTCTGCATACATGTATACGTAATGGAAAATAGTCAAATTTGAAACTGTTCTGCCTGCAATAGAACATTTTAAATAACCTGTAAATACCAGTCAACCACACCTACCACTCCAATTTTCTATGGGAGAAAATTCTGTGTGCAGAAATTTTTTGATATAGAATGAGACTAAGTTTTTATCTTTCGAAATCCTTCAGAAAACGAACCATCTGTGCTCTAATCAACCTTAGAAACTATTAGCAACTGGAAAACCTAGTAACTGTCAAAGCCCACTAACACCAGCTATTTTATGTTTTGTACTGTAAGTATCTGGACCAGTTTGATTTTTACAGCCCAACTAGAATTTGACTTCCACATCTATGCTAAGGCACTTAAATAATGTGGCTTGATTTACTTAAATGTTGTACAAACAGTAGGTCCAATTAGCTTCTGGATCTTGTACTTGTGGAGCATAAATCTGAAATTTAGCCAGCTTCAGTGCTGAAATAACCAACCTAGATATTTAATGAAAGTATCTAGTTTCACCTTTCTGGAGGCCACGGTATATATGTTTGCATCACAGTTAAAAACCCTCTAAATTCTACAATTTCATCTGTTTTCTACTGTCCTTTAATATCTTGAGACCCAGTTGACATTTGCACAAGATTTATTGAGGTATTATCCATTGTATAGGATCAATAGGAAAACATCTATAACTCTGGGCTACTGTGGTTGTCAGAGAAACATTGCAAGTACTGACAGTTTTGATCTAAGGCTTGGACCATATCTCTCTTTATCCCCAATGCCAATATTCCACAGATCCAGTACTCTTCCAGCCCAGCTCCAAAGCTGTTTTTAAAATGAAATATTAAAAAAAAATAAAATTCAACTTCTCCTAAATTGTTCATTTGAATTGAAATTGTAATACCACTATCCTGCTCTCCACCAGGATTTTAGATCCTCCTGAGGTAGAGGGGGTTCCCAGAACTGGGGTTTTGTTCAGTACTGTCTCTACTTAGAAGCACAGTAAACCAAAATCTTTCAGTAAGTTTTACAACTTCCTCTGCTTTCATCACTTGCTCCTACTTGAAAGTTTAAAGTGTGGAAGAAGTTACCATCCCAACTGCCCAGCCAGCCACTTAAAATCGTGTTTCTGACTCACTTCTCCAAGCCTCCCTGCCAATCTGCCTGGCGAACAGTGATTTTAAGAAGTCATTCTGTTTTATAGAAATATCCACATCTTCTGTCATAAGTTCCCTTTCGGTACTCCCCCACAGGGCCTGCAGTCTCTCTCATCAACCTCTTGCTCCTAATACTTTATATTTGTATAACCATTTATTATACATAATCACATCCCGTGTAATTTTCCTTTCATTTTTGATCTCAGCTTTCTTGATCATTCCTTACCTTTTTTCTTTTGCCTCCTATACTTTCTCTTTCAGAGCTAGCACTTCTGATTTATCCTAAGGGATTTCTTGGAAATGAGATGTTAGCTCTCAGTGGGATTTTCTTGACAAAACATTTTAAAAAAATATAATTATAGATGTCTTGGCTGCATTTCTCCTGGCCTTGATTTCCTCCTGTATTTCCCTGGTCATCCATATTGATAATTTCTGTCACTTCTTGAATATTTATGCCTTAATTCGATACATACTGTATTTGCTGAGCTCACAGTAATCTGCCTTTGGTACTTTGTACTCATTTCACTTCCTACTGTGTTTTGCTCAGAGGTGTGCACAACTACATCACTGCAAAGATATGTATCACTATGCTTGCCTACAGAGGCAGCATGACTACCAGTTATCTATCACACAGCAACTGGAAGCTCTAAGTTTTGTGCCTGGAATGTCTCATTCCCTATGACAAGATAGCAAGGGGCCAAATTCTCCATTTCCGATTCCTTGACATAAAACTCTGTCAGAATACTAATTTTCCATTTTTCAGTCTATTGTAGTCCATAGTAGTAATGTATATTTCAGTAGATAATGTACTCTGCATTCTCTCTGCTTCTGTGAGGTATAGTATTTTACCAACACATACAATGAGTTTTTACCAGTCACACTTTTTGAAGAATCATTTTCTCCAGAAAATAGAAATAAAATTAAAAAAAAGGAAAAGCCACAATTCTCCATAATGCACCCCATGTGACTACACAATATTTTCACAGGACATACTATATTCTTACTTTGTGGGGGAGATACTATTTGACCTTCATCTCCTCAAAATGAGGAAATGCCACTGTAATTTTACATTCCTCAATTCTCCCAGCTGTGAAAACGGTGTGAAGAACCTCCTTGGTATTTGAGGGCCGGAATATAGTATTCTTGCAATACACACTATGTATTTCACTGTGTTATGTTGAACTCTGTCTAATCTAGAAAAAGTATCCAGCTCTGTTTTGAATTTAAGTTCTCTTAAAACAACCCAGATTATTAACCAGAGTGCCTCACCTACCACTCCCCAGCTGCAGCATTTGCAGCAGGGCAGCAGGGAGTACCACGAACACATTTATCTCACCCTGACAGCTGAGAAGAAAACTTTGGAAATACATGAAAAATTCATCTAGTGCATATACTCTGAAGTAGTATGGAATATCCAAAATATCTCTGCTCTACATATCATTTGTTATACTTTTCTTAGTTGTGTGATGAGTTAAAATAAGAGCATTGAATGAACAGGAAGATGTGCAAATGGGAAAGGTGGCTGCAGGCGGACCGTGCATATGTAGAAGAATGAATGATAAGTAAAGAGGCGGAGAGGAGAGAAGAGAAGAGAAACACTTCAGTTTGTAAAGAATGGAGACAAAATTGATGCTGAAATTGTCTTCAGTGCTTCATACTAGCAGTAAAAGACTGAAACTGTCATTTCAACATTTCCCAGAGAGATAAAAATGCTGTCTGCATTGCACTACTACTATCTAGGGTCTCTTATTACTTCACTGCTTCTGAAAGTAGTTTTGTTCTTGGCTTGACTGCTGACCAATATGGGGGATTTCTTTGCAGAGGGCAGACAGACAGTGGAGCCTGCAGCCTCATGCCTATCACATTATAAGGCCATCAAGTTCTCACTGTAGATGGCAGCAAACATACCCACATTTGGTACCTGATGCTGCAATATGGCGAGTACATTGGGAAAGGTGCTGCGGGTTTTGCAGGAAGTTGCAAAGGTTCAGCATCACTCAAGCTTAGGCTTTTTGCCCCTAGGATGCATTTTGGCCACCCCCACTTTTCTCCCAAATGACACAATTATACCAACAGGAAGAGAAGTAAGCCTGTAAGATCAATAGTCTGCAAGTCAAGGACAGTTGACGCTGGGATTTGGTTTTGCACTCTATAATAATTTCAGCAGATATTGGTGAAGCAGCCATTACAGGTAGCCAATAAATACTCACAATCTGTTAAATTATGAAGTGTGCCCTTGCCCATACCCAAAATAGAATCACTGAACAAATATGCTGGGCTTTGGGAATGTTTTGTTTGGGGTTTTTTCCCCCCTCTTTTTCTCTTCTCCCCCATTTGCATTTGCTTTACTCAAGGGCAAGGTTTCTTTGTTCGTTAGAGGTGTAGGCAGAGCAGCCAGTGGTTTCCACAGCAGTAATAACACCACATTGCGAAACCCAGGCTTCTCCTAATGTAATACCAATATATGCCCTTCAAGTGAATTACAGTCAGTTTTATATCAGTAACGTTCTGTATCATCACTATCAAATGATGTAGTGTTAAATGCCTTTTGAATTGGATAATTTAGAAGGATACAATGTGAGTAATGTAACACTATTAAGGATTTTCTTGTTTAAAGAATCCCATGAAGGCAACAAAAACAGAGCTCCCAGTTAGACTCAGTGCTGTACTATATCATCACCACTTACTTGTAATGAGCATTCTTCTGTCCTAAATTTCAAATGTTTCATGGTGGAGTTTTACTTCACTACGCATACTAAATGTTTCCTTAGCAAGAAAATAGTCAGGGCTTTTCACCTAAGGAAATCCCGATATCATAGGAAAGAAAAACTAAAAACCCTTCCTGGAAGGAGAGACATTCAGTGGATAAGTCACCAGACTGGGGAGTCGGTGGACCTAACCTTCCAGTCTGCTCTCTCTCATTAATACATGGGCCAAAAGAGGTGGTTTTGCCAGTCTGGCCACAACATGGATCATGAGCCAAGAGCTTTCTCTTATGCTTTGAACAGTAAGATAGAAGCAGTAGAGCTAGTGCCAGTTCCCATCTGAAGCAGACACAGAGAGTACATTGAAAGTAAGTAACTCTTGGTTTGTTAGATGTCAGCGTTCTTGCCCTGTTCTTGCCCCACCAAATACTCACTTGAAAAAAATAATATGATGAACTGTTATAAAACTGCAAAGCAGAAAAAAATTTTAAAAACCTGAGAACAGAGAAACCTGTTTCTTAGGAAACCCATTGAGACCTCTCTGGCTAAGCTGCTTTCAATACTTTACAGTGAAAATCTTTGCCTGTGCAAATGACCTAGTCAAAACCTATTTTCTAGCTAAGATAAGCAAACAGGACTTCAGCACATTATAACTAGGTTTACACTTTTTGCCCAAAGAACAATTTAGTCTCATATTCTTGCTTCCAAGACAGTTCATTTTTATAGGTTGAGAGAAAAAAAAGAAAACCCACCTCATTTGCAATGCAGTAGGTGTAGGAGACAGCGAAAAGATATCTATGCAGAGAGCAAGAATGTTTCAGGAACACAAAGTGATCCAAACACACATTCATTTTCATGCTAACCTGGAATTCCTTGGCTTTAATCACTGTGGCCAGAGATGCTTTCCATGCTCTAGTTCCACTGGGAGTAAAGGGCTAAAGGAAAACCTTGTCCCTTTTAAGAAAGAAAATATATAAAGTTTTAAAAAAATCACTAATAACTGGTTTATGTTTTCATGAAAAAATATTGTGTTTTTCCAAAAAATGAATTTCCAAGCAAGTTAAGTTTTCTGAATTTGTCTCTTGCAGAATAGTTTACCAGGACAGATTCTCAGATACTCATCATACTTTATCTTACATATTTCCCAACAAAAGTTTCTTCTAAAGAAGTGTCACTGCTCTTATTGTACACTACACATACAATAGAATTGGTAAACTCATCTAATTAAAAATCACTTAAGATTAACACAATAAATTCTGCTGAAAACTGGCTAGAGTGTTGAAGAATTCATGGTCACTTTCTATGTGATTGACCAGGTACTACGCAACATTTTAAAACAATTCCAAAATGTTTTCATTTGTAGATCTCAAATAACTTTTTAATAAGATAATCAAAACTCAGAGTATTCCAAAATGAAGTAAAGACACAAAATATGAACATTTGATAGGCAGGTACTACAACACACAGTTCTACTAACAGAGTTAACACCAGCAAATTACTGGCACAGGTTAGAAATCCTGAAATACAGACTAAATCTCAGTTGCCAGCTCTTGTAATAAATTACAATATGTTCATTTTACCCTCCCAACAGTGACCACAGATATCATTATAAATCACCAATTACAAAAAAAAAAAAAAAAAAAAAAAAAAAGCACACCACATCTCTTTATCCATGGAAACGTCTCTGTTCTTTCTGTTAAAATCAGAAAGCAGTGCTTTTTGTTTTGTTTTTACAGGGTGGGTTTTTTGCAGTTTTGAAAAAAAACATTTCCAACCAAGATTTTCCAGAATTTAATCTGATGAGTCTGCCATGTAACAGTAATGGATGTCATGGCAATAATACCAGTCAACCCAATCACTTGAAGCATAGCCAAAAATTCAAATCTTAACCCAGTTTTAAACTTTTCAAAGCTAAGAAACTCGTTCTCATCAATGTTCACTATCCATTTTTTCCCTCTCCTTTCACTTCTTACCACAGACTATCACAGACTAATGTGCAGATTTCTGCTCTGAATCTCAGTTTGCCAACAAAGAAAATAATTTCTAAAATAACTGTCATGTTCACCCTATCCAAGTCATGGTAATTCCCCCTAACTTGACACAATGTTAACCCGTCACTTTTAAATTTTCTGCACCAGTCTGAAACAATAAGCACAGAAGAGAGCTCAGCTCATCAGCATTAGCCCACTGTGTGTACCAGCAGGAGGCATCTTGGCTCACATGGCCACTTTCTGAGATGAGTTTTGAGTAAGTGGGATGTAATTGGCGCAGGGAAGATAAGAAATAAGAAAGCATAAGCAGAAAAGTTAGGAGGCTCATTCCCTGCATGTACACACATGCACCAACCTCAACGCATGGTTTTCTGCAGAAGAACCAGTTTTAGACAAGTCCTTGGACTGTTGCGCCTGCTCCTAAAGCTGTGCCCGGCTGTGCAACAGCACTAGGTGTCTGTCACATGCTGTAACCACTAGTGTGGAAAATGACATCCGCAAGCCCGTCTCTGCAGTCATAGCTCTCTGCTACCCCTACTGCAACCAGGCCGGCACCGCCTGCCCCCCACGCTCCAGCCAGCTGCCAGCCCTGCCACAGTCACCTCTCGCTGCGTTGCCATACGCCTCCCTGGCACAGGGACGGGGCACCGAGCCACCCGGGGATGGGCAACGTGTTTGGGCTGCCTGACAGCAGGGCCAGCCCCTGAGGTTGCTCTCTGCTGAGCGATGAAATCGGACAGGGCGCTGTGGGCACTGCTCAGTACCTCATCTGTGTCCTCTTAATTGAATGTGGCACCAGCAAGGGACCTGAACTTGCACTGCGGTATCTGGTCTGAGTGAAACAATCATTTTAAAATAATTGCTGTGGCAGAGGGCTTGTCACCACCGAGGGTACCCTGCCACGTGCTGCGCAAGGGGGAGGCAGAAACACTGCAGTCTGCTGTGCACAATGCTCTCACCCTCCGCACCTCTCCTGCCAGCTTCACCGAGAGCAAACACTGCTGTGCAACTCTGGTTTGCTTTTTTCATTACATTGAATGACTCTAAGGATGCTTTTTGCAGTGTTTTATATTTAGTGAAAGAGAGAGAGAGACTCCTTTTTTGTTCTTAAAGAGCTTTTTGAAATAAAGCCAAAGTGATTCATAATTATTTGAATTAAGTGGAAGTGTAAAAACCCAGGGTCACATCCTCAGCATTGTCCACAGCACAACACTCACACCTAGCCCACAACCCACAGACAAACCTGAAGTGGCTGTAGGCAGGCATAGGCACACCATAAGCTTTTCCAGCCTCTCCAGACTTCCACTGGACTGAGTCCTATTTGATTTTTTCTCCTGAATTTTTGAATCTTTGAAAAAGTCACATCACTCAATATGCCCTTGTCACTGCCACAGAAAAGTCAATGGCACCTGTGTTCAAGGAGTCACTCCTGCACAATAGACCACTGTTAAAAGCTAGAAACAACGGTGGCTAACAGCACAGCATTGAGAAGATTATCAGAAATCTCAAAGATTAATATTAGAAGTAAGAAGAGCCTCTTTTGCAACGTTGAATAATTGAAACATATACACAAGTATACGCACATATATACACACACATACAGAGTTTGACTGCGAGTCCTCTGAGAGGTGATGGCACCCTCACTGGAGGAAGCTTACAAGAAGCCAAGAGCCTGGGACCTTGATGAGAAAGAGGACAGAAGAGTCCATTTTACCAAGCACAAGACAGAAGACACACACCTCCCGCCTCCCTTCTCAGTGCTGCCCGAGTTTGAAAACATGCTTTTAATTTGTTTTCCCTTGTCTTTAGCACTGATTTTTTCTAAATAATGCACATAATGCATGCACTTTTGAGGGAGAAAGCTGACCCTGTAACACGTTTTCAAGAACGAGGGTCAAATTCTCAAAGTTACTTCTGATATTGCTTCAAAAAGAATACAGTGTTAATCAACAGAGAAGTGTATCTGAAGACTTTTTTTAGGAGTTTCCATCAATAATTTAAGTTTTATTATTATTGCTGTTGTTTGGCTTTCCTTGTTTCAATTGTTCCGCATTGCGGTATGATGTTTTAAGCGCCTGAAGTTATGTTTGCCTAATGTTGAGGTTCAAAACAAAATAAACACATCAACTAAAAATATTGCAACTATAAAAATTACACATATTTTATTTTGGAAAAAAACCAAATACTAGAAACTTTCTTTATACTATATTACAGCCTCTAATCCATTTCCTGGGGCTCCAGAACACCTGAATTTTATTATTACTATTAGTATTATTATCATTATAGTTCAACAAGCTCTCAGTACAGTAATGTACAAGTTCATCTGCCTAACCTGGAACAGAACTAAGTATCCTCACCAGAACTGACGTACATCACTCACACAATGACTGATAAAGCAGGGCTCCTTTTTAAGTAGTTACATTCAACTTACAGATGCAAAATTTGATCCTGGTCCAACACAACAAACAACGAGGTGCAAGCTTTCAAATCAACAGCCGTACTTATTATGGTGGAGAGGATATGAGTTGCAGCACCTTGCAGGACAGAATGTACAATAAAGTGATTATATTCTCAGACAGTACACCACAGACACAGGTTTTTGCTGAAGTTATTAGTTTACACTGTGTAAAAGCAGAAAAAGATAAAATTATTTTTCTTTGTTCTTGTGCAGTTTCTGAACAAGCGATGTGTGTCAGGAGCAATACGTGCTCATAAAAAGCAGAACAGAAGAGAATCTGTTCTGAATTCAAGTTTGACTCAAGGAAAGCATCAGGTGGACTTTGGGTCTCACCTGCAAGTAGCTGAAGAGCCTGCAAAAGAGAGACAAGGTGAAAGTGGCTTATGGTTGCTGAATGGGAATGGAAACAACAGTAGGAGCTCTGAAAAAATTTCTCATGGAACCTTCCTACAAGATTAGCCTGTGCTTAGCTCCTGAGTCCTTGAGGTGTGGCAGTCAGCCTCAGGGGCTTCTGCGTGCAGGTTTGAACTAACAACTGATGCTGGCGCTTAAACTCCAGGTCCCTTGTCTGTGAGGTAAAGACCAATAGAGCCCAAAAGTGATTTTACAGGGAGTTTGGTTTGGTTTTTTGTTTGTTTAAGGCTGTCTGTGACTTCCACATACAGATTTTAACTCATGCCTTTGCACTGAAGGTTTGTGCACCCTTTACCACAGTTGCCTATGACAATGGATGTTTCACAGGAGATTCCTTAAGGCGAAATCCTATGACAGTCCCTTTCCACCTCCTTCTCAACTGGAGCACCACGTGCTTTCTCCACCTTTACCCAGTTCCTCATCAGAGGACCCTGTACTGATCATAGAAGATACTGCAATTTTGCATCCTAAAAAAAAAAAAAAAAGAAAAAAAAAAAGAAAATCTAGAACAGAAAACATTTTAAAGAGATTAAAAACTGTCAGTTAGTTTAAAGGAAATGGGAAGATATATAGATATAGTTGTTACCTTGCCTTCCTTTCATATTATTTTATCCGAGGCTTTTTTATTGGCATCTGGTCAGCCTGTCTTGACACAGTCCAGTTAAAATTATATATTATCACAGGTATCCTTTCACTAGTGCCAGTGTTCCCACTGGACAGAAGATTTTTCTGATAGCATTTTGATGTCCACTATTCAGTGTTTTAATTTCCTGACAAATTTATCATGTGTAATTTACTATCAGGGCTGTTCAATCGCATAGTAATAAAAGGCAGAAAGCTTGATGTTTTCCATGCTGTTTAATGTATAGACTCTTATCTATATTTAAACTTGTGATAAAACTGCAGATTCCTCTAATGTATTCCTTTCCTGACATGCACATATCTTTGCGTTGGTCATGTTCAGAAGAAGTTATTGGTCTGTTTAACCATACAAATCTAAGAAAATATTTAATTATTTTTTCAGTGCCAAAAATCCAACTTGTATCTAGTCCCCAATGCGTTACAGCAACAAATTGAAAGAAGCAGCCTGTTTTAAAAGCTTGTAGCTCAGAAGAGATGCGCAAGTCTCATAGAAGTAACATTTTCCACATTTTACAGTGTGATAGCAGAAGCAGGCAAAAATTAATAAAGCAGGAAAAAAAAAATAGATTAAAGCCATTTACAAACTTCCACTGAAAGCTTGTGGGGGAGAAAAAACTTGATAACCAAAGTACAGTTCAGTACTTTCACCACAAAGCTCATTTGTCCTTTCATAAATGTCAAATAGTGTTAGAAAAAGCAGGTGACTTTCACAGTACTTTTATTTCCTCCTGACAATCACCTACAGCCAAAATCCTAAGTTCTATCCCAGTGAATATTTTAGACAATTTAAAGAATTTCCATTCTTCAGAATTTCTTCAGAACCATTACCTGAAGCTTGAAATATTTTTTCTTGAGTTCTAACAGCTGGCAGTATTTCTGCTTCTCTTTTAATTGAAAAGGATGCTTAGCATGTGGGATAATGCACATTTTGAAACTAGACAGAGGCAAAAGACAATAACTAATCCAAAAGAATCACTATGCACTGCTGGGATGGTGATTCACAGAGGAAGAAGATGAGAATAGGTGACTACAGTTCTGGGTATTGTTCTTCTCCCAGCATGGTTAAGTTTAATTTAAAGGCTCTTTAGCAGGAAATTTCCAAACTTACACAAACTGCCTGTGCTCCAAGAGATTTTTCCCTTACAGCTTCTGAGCAGTAAGTCTCACCTAAAACAAAAAGGCAATATGCTTGAGATTCGCTCCAAAAGACCTGAAGTTGGATTTTGCTTGTCTACACAGAAATACACTGACTCGTGCCTGCACATACCTTTATATTAACAGTAAGAAACAACTTCATAAGTATGTTCTAAGGAATGTAATCTAAAGATGTCAGATCGTCATATTCATGTATTCCATTCACCATTAAAGATTTTACAGCCTGATTTGTGAAACACCCATACTCCACAGCACCCTGCCTTCTACTATTTAAGAAGCTATTTTAAACTTCAGTGTCCATGACTGTATGCAACATACATATTCCGGTTACATAGACTACTAAACTTTGAGTACAGTTCTGTTCCCAGGAAACACGTAAAAGTTACACACATCTGGCCGAATAAAACACTTTAAACACCTTCAGTTTCCTTTTCTAAGGAGCATTTTCCCATTTGACCAGGACAAATGTATAAACTCACAGTCACCTGCAATCCAGAGCAGATGTCTACAAGGTTTTGCACCCCTTCAGTCCATCTGCATTTTGTATTTGTATTGGATAACCAGATAATGAACTGAATCCACTACTACATTTCACACCAGCTATCAAACTTTACCAGCTTTCAACTGCTACTGAATTTTGTTTGAAACTAGAGGGTAAAGAATACATAATCCCCTTACCAAACTTCTCAGTCAGTATTCACTTCTTTACTCCTCAATTATCCTGCTCTCAGCCTACAGATACATGAGGGATCTATATGTCTAGCAAAGCCCCACAGAACCATGTTTTGTCTCTTCTGTGGAAAGAATTTTGCAAGCAAGGTGAAAAACAATTTTAAATAGTATTTTTACTGATTTTCCATTATAATTTTATGATGCTTATAAATTTATAATTCTATACACAAGCTTATTAAGGTTGAAGGCCTTTAGGAGATAGTTTTTATGAGCAGCAATTTTTTTTCCGAGCCTTGACTGGAATGATTATGAAAGATCCCAAGGCATTTAATTCCTACATGGTAGCAGCTGAGTCTGTCAACAAACCGTTGTTTTGGACAGCATTCTAATGATAAAAAACCATACTTCTGGGGGCACCTGTCACTGGGTGCTGACACAAAAATCCCATTGATTAATCCATGGATTTCCTTTTCTCAGCTCTGTGAGTTCGAGGCCTGATTCTTCTTTCCTATGTATCAGCTGTGCACCGTATTTACACTGGGATGTTCAGAGTTAGGTCATCTGCATGTGATGGCTGCTACTTTTACATTTTACGTATCATATCAGCCTGGACACAAGACTCCCATTTTGGCCATATAAGATCATAGAATCATTCAGGTTGGAAAAGACCTTTAAGATCATTGAGTCCAACTGTTAACCCAACACTGCCAAGTCCACCACTAAACCATGTCCCTAAGCACCCAGATTAACTGTGTCAGCTCATAAACACAACCTCAGCCCCTCTGCATGTTACCTGGAATTTAAATATGCCTCTACCTGCAAATCTCTTTGTGTTGCTTGTGGGTACAACTAGGGGAAATTCTGATGCTCCGTCCCCTGGTACGGAAATGTTTTCTGTTTCATTGCATCCACCCCCTGCCCACACCAACTGTGAGCAACCTGAAGCTTGTTTGCCTTAACACTCCTGTTATCCTGTTAGCCACAAGAGAAGCAACCTGCTTCCAGACCTTCGCAAGTCACAGAGGTTGCTCTCTCCAGCAGAAAACAAAACAAACCAAAAAACAGAGCAGGTACCTGTGGGTCACTGCAGGTGCAGCCAGCTTGTGGAACAAGCTCTTTAAAGAGGCAGAGGTGCAGGTACACACTGCCTGAACGCAATTTGTTTTCTCACAGCAAACAGCAGAAGCCAAAAAGGCACATGATGAAACATATGGGAATAACAGGGTCAGAGAAAAGGAGGTTAACAAAGGGAATAAGTGTATGAAATGTAAACCGCAGAGAAGCCTCTTTTACACTGAGAAGCACGTCAACAAGAAGCAATTTCCAGACCTCCCAGAAGATGCTGCAGGTACAAGTCAGAGGGCAGGTGACTGTAATCCAGGTTGGGAAGTGTTTTGAAGTGGAAAATTCCTAGTGGTGAAAAGAGCTGTGAGACCTGTGGCAAAATCAAAAATTATAATGGGGAAGGGGGGAAAGCTGAAGATAAATAGCGGCATAAGTATTAAAAAAGAAAAAAAAAAAAAAAAAAAAAACACAAACCAAACACCAAAAAAAACACCAAAGAAACAAAGACTTTTTTAAGAGCTAACTTTGGAATTACCATTTCTTTTGTTTCCCACTATCAACCCTTTTCCAAGCTCTTATTGAGATACTCTGATCTTTTCTATTTTATTTGCAAGTACCTATATTTACAGTATTTAGATTTTTGACATTATTTAGATTTAACAATTTAGATTATTGACATTTTGTTTCTACCATTCTGCTCATCTCTTCTACTATAATTTGCTCTTCCCAGCCAGCCATGAGAGAAATAAATACAAATGAAAGCTGAATAGCAACACACCTTTCCTAATTTATTGCTTTCATTTAATTTGTTCTAGTTCTCTTCCTTTGTCTCTCCTTCTTTCCCTGTATAGAATGACATATCCTTCCCCTCCCCCTATATTTTTTCTTTATCAGCTGCTACTTTAATTATAATGCCTATTTCCTTGCCTTTTTCAATAGCCAGAGCCTGCCTCCCAATTTTTGGTCACTCCACCCTTCTTTCTCTTTGCAGTTTGCAATACAAACATTGCACACATACACATGCTACCTTCTTCCCTTCCTATATATTGTTGCCCCTCCACCACCATACAGCCACCATCTCCACTCTCGCTGTCTCATCTCCATCCAACTCTCCTTCCCAGGTGAATTCAGAAAACTTTCCATTGAAAAGCCGTGTCCACAGAGCAAGCCGCTCCTCTGCTCTGGGCTCCTGGCTGGAGCACCTCCCCTACTTGTCTTGAATTTACATTGCACAGACAAGAAAGACTGAGAGAGGAAGGAGTAGCTGGAAACTCATTAGCCCCCTGACTGCCTCTTGATCCTAGCTCCTGCCCTTTCAAATATGGAATAAATGGAAAACAGCAGCTGGTAAACACAGATCACCATGATGGTTCATCCACCAACAGTAACTGAGAGAGGGTTTGTATTTTCAGAAAGCAAAAATAGCTAAATAGTAAATATGACTTTAGCTCAGAGGAAAAGATTGGTTTGGATTTATTTGGAAGTAGGAGAAACTAGCTAGACTCACATCATTATGAGTCTAGATAAGCTCTAGTCTGTTCAGAGAAGTTACTCCAAAGAAAGTACAATTCCATTAGGTGTCCAAAAATTCTCCTTCTTGTTAATGTACACTGTAAAGACCGGGTTATATGTTAGGTGCACTGAAGACAACTACACATGCATTGAGAAGCAAGCTTTTGAACATGCAGGCTAGCAACAGCTGAAACTTAACATTCAGGAGCTGACTTCTGAAGTGTGGGAGAAAAAAAGAGGCAACAAAAGAAACAGCACAATTCTCTTGACAACATCCTGACAGACCTCTTCAACTGTGGACAGAGTCATTTATAGAAAAATTAGGTACTAATTAGCATTTCACTTTTCTTCAGCATTGTCAGAAATTTAAATATACCCAATATCTACATAATAATGAGAAACAGCTAATTCCTCTATTACAAGTAATTTTCCAGAGTATCACAGAAGTAATTCATTACCTACTGTGAAAAACATATGGTGGTGGTGACAGCTAGTTCCTTTCCCACCTTCTTCTTCATCTACACACAATTTTCCTTCTACTTGCAGTTTGGTGTTGCACATAATTCATGTGACGTTCACATCAGTCATGTAAGAAACAATGGTGTAATAAGGCCAGCAAGCTAGACCTCCTACGAGATTTCCCCAGTACTGCACCCGGTTCCCCCAAAACAGAAAGCCGCTCTCCCTCCCTTATCCATGTGCCAGACCTTGCATCAGTGCCTAATTTGTGAAAGGAATTACAGGCAGGGGAAAGATTTCATATGAATGAAGCTGGTTTGAACAGATTTTCGCCCCTCCAAAATTCTGGCTGCTAAAATGTCACATTATTAATTTCCCCTTTTGTAATTTTGAAAGACAAAATAGGCAGTAGGACAGAAAAGAAATATGAGGCCATAACCACGACATCCTTACTCTACAAATACATATAGTTATATTTTCTTGTCCTGGTCCTGCTTGCATTAGGCAAAATCTGCTTGTGGGAGTGGGAGAGAAAGTGCCATCCTGCCTGAGGAAAGCTTTACTAAAATTCAGCCTGAGCGCTAGGTGGGGGGTGTGGGGAGGGATGACGGGGAGATTACTCAGGAATTAATTTATTTTTCTTAGAGAGGACTTTGATTTTTAATGTTGTGAAATCTGACTTTTCCTCTTTTTATCTTTTTGATATTTCCTTCAGTTATAATATATTGGTTGTGTTTAATTAAATGTCACATTGCATTGAATTCCTGATCCTTGCAGACTCCATTTACAGGGCCATGACTACTTGTTAGATCAGCTGTGAACACACTGTATTAATCATATTGCATAACACTACGACTAAACACAAATGCTGTTTCCCAAACAATGTCACTGATTTGGGCCGCTGGAAACCAGCAAGCAGTGTATGCGCAAGTCTCCTGCAACATTCTGAAAATCTCTGCAAATCATTCTAAAGCCCAGCTATAACTTAAATATAGAAACTGCTATATATATTTTATATCTATATATAGGCTGCTATATAGATAGGTGGGAAGTGAATCAAGTCTGGTTAGAAATAATAAGCAAAGGCAAAGTAATGGAGCAGAAAGGCTTATAGCTCCACTGGGAGCTGCCCAGGAACAAGAAACACTTAGTACTGGTGTGAGACAGAGACAAAATAAAATTTTTCTGTTTAGCACTGGTATCCTTCACCTGGATAAGAAGGCAAAAAAGTGCAAATAAAAAAACCCATCAGAATAACAAATAACTGCAGAGAGTCACTCCGGACCTATTCCGAAACAACAGAATACACTTTAAAAAGCAGTAAAACCAATAAAAATCCAGTCATCTTGAAAAAGGAGAGTCTTCGCTGCAATAAAGGCAGTCAGTAAAGAAGCTCTCTCATTTAAACATCAAATGCACATTGTTTTGCAACACCTGTTATTCAGCCATAATAGCTTTCTTAACCTGTCAAAGTGTTTAAGCCGAGGAAAAGAAATGGGCCTCCAGCTGTGCACTTCGGTGGAGAAAGCCTGCGCAAAGCGATATTAGTTTAATGAAATGTGTACAGACTGTAATTGTGGTAATAAGAGGGCAATTCCCCAAGGGGCAGTAGGAAGGCGGTGAGTGCAATGAAGCAGAAAACAGAAGCTGCAGACTGGAGAGAGAGACTGATATCCCACACATGGACCCTCACTCTCCAGCCTGGGTGCTGACTGCACAGCCCTACCAGATCTCCTCCCCGGCAAGCCCCAGGACCGCCCCATGCCCTATCCTTGCCCATTGCCCCACAGCACTTCCCCGAGAGGGGACCGATGACAGCCCAGCTCTCAACAGTGGAGCCTGCCAGCATCTGTAACACAGGCTCATAAATACATATGGATATGGAAAAGCTGGATAAAAGAAAAAATTAACGCCAAATATAGTAGTGTGTCTCTCACTGCTCTGTTAAGCCTGAGACTCTGCAGTGCCCCATAAGCTACAAGGCATGTTTTCCCAGGAAAAGAAACTGTCATAGTCCTGGAAAAATGAGAAACAGCATTTAGGGAGGAGATGAGGAAAGAGCAATATCAGACAAGATATGGGCCTTTCCCTTCAGTTTCTTAAAAGAAGGACAAACATTGTTGATTCAGCTTGCTTGACCATGTAAGCACAACAAACCCAGCCATACAAGGCAGATTCCCACATGAAATCTGCCAACACTCAAGTGCATCCCAGGGTTAGTCTAAGAGAAAATGTCAAAACCAACACTCATCACAGCAAGTACTGTTTACAAGAGCTTCTGAGCTATGAAATCTTTATCAGCTGATCCTGCTGTAGTAATTTGACAGTGTAATTCAATAAATCCATCCTCACAGTAGTTTAGTCAGACTAGTGGGCGTCACAGAGATGCACCAGCTTCCAGGAATATTTTCATAAGTAAACACCTCTCTCTGTCTCTCCATCCTGTGAATAGCTCAGCAGCCAGAAAGAGCTAAGGCGAAAAGGCACAAGCAAAGACTGACATTCTTTTCATTAATGTGGAGGTATTAGGGAAATACAGGCAAAAAATGATGGCTCAACTCCTTCCAGAATACAGAGATAAATCCTAACTAGAGAAGGCTGAAGAAAGGGGAGGAGGCAAAGCCATTTGGTAGAAAGCTTTGGGATTCAGGCTGCTTCAGCTTTCTCACTGGCTCAGCACTTAATGTGTGCAGGGAAAAGGAGGAAGGATCTGGGGAAGCTGCTGCAGGACTGGAAGAAATGTTTTTTGAATGACAGAAAGAGGATGACCAGGATGCCAGGAGGGTCTGAAGAGGCACCAGGGCAAAGATGTAAGGACACTGAAGACCAATTAACTGTCAAGATCACAGCGTTCTGGGCTTGTAAATACACATGTACATAAGCAGAAACAAATGAATAAAATCATGCTTCACAGAACTCTAGAGTGCCTTTCACTCTGGGGGACAGCACCAGATAACCTCCAGAGGGCCCTTCGCAACTAAATTATTACAAATTTCTATATAAATATGGCAGCAAAGGAGGAGAGGGGGAGAGGAGCAAAGTTGGAGACAGAAAAAGACAGCAGTGAAATCAAGGAATAATAAACGGTCATAATAGAGGAAGAATTAATTATTTAATTACAAGAAGGTGTACTGGCTTTGCATGACAAGGTTTTGGTAGCAGAGGGGCTACAAGGGTAGCCTCTGTGAGAACCTACTAGAAGCTTCCCCCATGTCCAATGGAGCCAACGCCAGTAAGCTCCGTAACAGACCCACTGCTAGAGAAGGCCAAGACAATTAGCAACGGTGGTAGCGCCTCTGCGATAACATATTTAAGAAGGGGGGAAAAACCTGCACAACAGATTGCAGCAGAAGAGAGGAGTGAGGGTATGTGAGAGCAACAGCCCTGCAGGCACCCAGGTCAGTGAGGAAGGAGGGGCAAGAGGGGCTCCAGGCACCAGAGCAGAGATTCCCCTGCAGCCCCTGGTGAAGACCATGGTGAGGAAGGCTGTGCCCCTGCAGCTCATGGAGATTCACAGTGGAGCCGATATCCACTCCAGCCCATCGAGGACCCCATGCTGGAGCAGGTGGGTGCACAAAGGAGGCTGTGACCCCATGGAAAGCCCACGCTG
>JAVJGI010000001.1:72116361-72146344 GCA_035590275.1 Ibycter americanus | reverse complement strand
GAGCTTTCTGTTATATTTTCTCCTCCCTGTTCAGTTTGAGGAGGGGAGTGACAGAGCGGCTTTGGTGGGCACCTGGCATCCAGCCAAGGTCAACCCAACCACAGAAGGTTAAAAAAACCGGTATGAGAGAAAACAACAAAAAAGACATTTTAGATTGAAAATACATGAGCACCAAAACCTAAATCATGGTCCAGGAAAGCCTCAATACAAAGGAAGAGGCAGAAAATGGGAAGCATTTTACTTCATAGGCATAAATGAAGGAGCTGAAAAAAGGAGAAGGAAAAATAGATGTCAAGCTAAAGGAATGTTCAAGTTAAATGCTCTGTTTGGAGTTGAGGGTGGGGAGAATTTTCAACCAGGGTCATTATTCAGGAATAGAAAAATAATTATTCATCTAGTTTCTCCTAGCAGTAAGTAGTACCGTGCTTCCTTCCCATTCCCCAAATTGTCTTATTTACCCGTGATATACTAGGGAATAAAAAAAAATAAATCCAGAGCTTTATTAGGTGATTTGCAGAATAATGTTCTTTTCAACTCACCAATGAGTGCTGTATTGTTGTCAATCAGAAAAAAAAAGGTTGAAAAACACAGTTTGGAAAGCAACCACTCATCTGAAAAGGTGAAACTCATCTGAGTGGTGGAACCCACCCTGCCTAACACTGCTCCGAGCACTACTAACCCTCTTTTATAGAAAATGTATCTGTGATTTAGAGTAGGGAGAGTACTTCCTACAGCTGCTGCAGGTGAGCACAGAGAAACTGCAGACAGCAAGGGAACTTCAGCTATTTATTTTAGAAACAATAGGAAGCTTAAAAAGGGATATCATTGTTTCAGACCTTCACTTTCCCAGCTCTGCAACATATACTTCTGTTTCTTTTATGCAGGAACAAGCCGGAGCTGCCTGTTGCTATTTAGTGACATTAGCGAGCTACCAACCTCTGACAGTGCCAGAGGGAAGCTTGTGAGCTTTTTAATTCATTTCCCTGGCTATAAGGAGTGGCTTGCAACATGATTGCTGTAATTAGTTAGGACAATGTTGAGAGCATGGCAACAAGGTTCATCAGACTCAGAGCAACTACAGTAGCCGACAGATAGATTTATGTCACTGATACAGATGTCATAGAGCTCCTTTCTACATGCCTTCAAAACTTCTTCAGCTACAAGTCTTGATTCAGGCTAACTTGGATGACACAGCTAGAAAAACATCCAGTGTGAAAAGGACTGGAGAGCAAGAAAAGGATGTAAGGCAGTGCTGCGATTCTCCATCCCGTGTCCCTTTTAATGGTGTTTGAGAGAATTGCTCAGACTTCTCCAGCTGAGGCCTCGGTTGTGATGTGACACCATTGTCTCTCATCAGTCACATCTTCTTCCAAGCCAAGACATCACAGAGGACAATGTGACTGATGTAACCTGACACACCATGTCACCATGCCAGGTCTGCCAGCTGGGAAACTTGGGAGGGGGGCAGGGCAAGAAACCAGAAGAAAAAGACCCAGGCTACTGCCTGCAAAAGCCAAAAACAAAGATACAGAGCAGAAAAAGAAAACGAGATGGGGGACAAATCAGTGACCAAATATTCTACTAAAGGTCCACTAGATGTTTAGGCAGACCTTCCATAAGGAAGGGAGGAACACAGCAAGGCGGACAGGTCTTTGTGCTGTTTTAGAAATCTACCTTTCTCTCTTTTACCCCTGCTGAAAAACTGTGCCAGCAAACTGAGCCTCTTCTCAAAGGGGAGATTCATGTCCCTAAGGATTGGTCTAAGACATGCATCAGATGTGTTCTTGTTTTTTGAAGTGAGAAAGCAAAGACACACTTGCTTATCTTTCCCTTGAAAATAATCAAAATAATTTTAGTTCAAGACTATGCATAAGTATGGAAATAATTTAACACTTATACATTTCTGCAATAAATACCTTAATATCGGCTGGGAGAGTAGACAGACAGTTGGGATGCAGCTCTCCCATTGTTGGGGACAACTCCATTGATTCTTCACTGCAAGCTGGTGAAGAAGCTATACAAAGCAAGAGGATTTCCCTTGTAAAAAGCCTCCTCCTACAGTCAGATGCTGTAACTAAAGGTCTTATGAGTCACAGGAGCTTCCATTAATGGTATCTCTGCCAATGCCACTTCTGCCACAAGTACATGATTTGCCTCATTCATGATTTAAAAAATCTGAGATGGCTATATAGACAAATTTAGCAAAGAAAAGGCACAAGCACTTTGGGTTAACATTGCCTAGTTAATTTCTAACAACTTACTGCTTTTATTTGCTTCTTCATTTTTTGCATCTATCCCATACTCCAACAACTGGATGCTTGCATGTAAAAAGTTACAGCACCATGCAACCATACCACTGAAAAATCAAATAGCGGAATAGTCACATCAGTTTCAACTTTAGCTAAGCTACATATTGACCCAGATTTTACTAAATTCAGTTCCTGTTTTTGAACAAGCAGCTTTTTGACACAGAAAATGCTGTCACTGGGATGCCAGAGTAATTGTCTGCAGACACAATGTGGTACATATATTTGCAATTTAACAAGCATTATGCCTGCCAATAATCACCAGTAGAAAAAGTTTTAGCTAAGCAAGATCAGCCTGAAATTCTGACACATTACACATTGTAGTTTTTGTTGCTATTTTCATAGCTATATGAAATTTGAATTTGCAAGAAATACCACTCAAGTACCACTACCAATTCTACAAACTCCTATCGTATCAAGTACCAGTCTTAACAATGGGATTTCCTGATTTTCTAATGCCTTAATTACCAACATTAATTTTTTAAATACAAGACTAGGTGAAAGTTAAATGTTGGTGTCAATAAAAATCACGTCTTTTCCTTTTTCTTCCCTAGACGGTGCTGAAACATGCAGTCAGCCTGAATGAACTGTCCTGACAGGGCAGCCCTGTACTGGCAGGCAGGCATTGCTATCTAGTCCTTCTCACTTATCAATTGGCTTTGGGCAGTTTAGCTGCTGATGCCAATCACTGAGTAAGAGGTTTTATAGTGACATCTGGCTGTCAGCGACTCTGACTGCTTGTGTCTGTCTTCCAGGGCAATTTTTCTTCTCAAATGTCAGATTGCTTAACAACAGTCTGATCGCAGCTGCCAACTATGTGCCATAGTAGCATTTCCAGTAGAAACCAAGAAAAGAGAAAATCTATTAAAGATAAAAACATTTAATTCTGGCTTAGCCTCAGGCTTCACCATCCCCAGGGACTGACCCAAGCTCATTGCTGATATCAACAAAATACTTTTATTGCCTTGTTGCTCCTTTGCTTTAATTGATTTTGTTGTTAGTATCACATTGACTGTAATTTGCAGATGACCCACAGCCAGCCAGGGTGGGCTAGAGAGCCCACTATTCCAGTTATGGTGTAGCTCCCTCCTCTTTACTAACAGATTCCTGTCCAGAAGACATTCACTAGCCTGCTTCAAAAACAAGGTCTTGATTCCATTTCGTGGAAGTTACCCAGCTGTCTTTCTGGGTAGACAAAAAGCCTATTTTATTAGCTTTGCTTCTTACTACTGGTTAAGTACTTAAAAGTTTAACCACCTGAACAGCACTGCTGACTTCAGTATTACCTGCACACTATTTAAAAATTAAATTAATGTTTACGCTTAGTTTGCTGATTTCTTACCTTTGGTATTTGTGGAAGGGCTGAAATATTAGCTCCCAAAAGCTACTACATATTAGCAGAATTATTGGGGAAAAAAAGCAGGAAAAAGAAAGACCAGTGCAGATTTGAAACAGGCCAGTACCTTACAGACTTCATTAGAGGCCTCCAGAATTAAAACCACAACTATTAGAAGAGAGGCAAATAGCCAAGGGATGTACCTTCTGTGTGATGGAAAGACGACCCTCCCATGCGGTCCCTTCCCACTCCATCAGTCCTGCCGTGGAGAACAGGGCAGCCACCCAGCCCTCAGCACTCTGGGGAGATGTCCACTGCCACTGTTAGTGACAGCCTCATATGTTGTGATATGGAGCAAAAATCACTTACATGCACTGCTATGTTCATATCTCATACAGGTGACTGAGTGATCATGTGTGGCCGCAGCTTTCACTCAGAAGCTGAACAATGCGATGAAGCTAAAAATATTTAGCTGAGTTTTCAAATAAGTACAAATGCAAGTTGGTACGTTGAGCTTCAGCCCTACCTGCATTTTAGGTTATTTTTGGTAACAATTTTTGCAAATAAATTTATTAACAAGATCAATCACCAGACTCAGTATGTAACAGCAACATTTTAAAATAATCAAAAATTCATATTTACAAGTTACTGGTGACCAACACCATATCCAGCCAGAATAAAATGAATTGAAAATACCCAATGTTCACAATGATTCTCTCATAGTAAAAGCAGGGAAACAGCTAAAATGCAGAGACAAAAGGAAAAACTTTGCTCATGTATATAAAGTACAAATACCACTACTTCCCCTGGCCCACTGTAGAACACATGAGACATACCAAAAACACATGACAGAGATTAGAGGCAGTTTGCTTCAAAGAAACTGAAATTCAGATCAGGTTCCAATGTCCAGATATCAGGTCCATCAATACTATCGTCTTACTCCTTTATCTTTACCACTGCCTTTGAAGGAGACTGAAGCCAGCAGCCTGGATATGAAATGCTGCTCTACACAGCCACCCAGATTTGTGTTTCAGATTCATTTTCTCCTCTTTCTTTTCTGTTTATACCTCTCATTTTTAATTTCCTCCTTTGTAAAAACCTACAGTTTATCTCAAGCTTTAGCCAGCCATATAATTTTTCTGTGTTTCTTTGTATTTAGCACTGGACTGAAATGAAAATTAATAATCCATTCAGAAAATGTGCAAGTACTTGTATGCACTACTGAGGCCAGGAGATCCTATTGACAGAGCGGTCTATTAATGTTATGCAATTACAAAACTATTCCCCTCAAGTAGCCTCCCCTCCCTGCCCCCGGTTTTTAGCCCAGTTCTTTAGAAGACCCACACAGCTCAAGCCACAATCCACATCTACTACCGAGGGCAAAACAAGAAGTGAAGCCCCAGAGGGAGTGATGACTGCCAGCAGACCTGCCTCTTTACTTTCCCTCTCATTAATCCGTCCTCTCCTTTTTCATTCCCCTATTTTTCTCACTTCCCAGATTTACTTTACTTTTTTCCTTCTGGAAGTTGGCTAAGCCTTCCTTCCCCCATGCTCCATTTTTGTTCATATTCTCTCTCTTATACAACAAATGCTCCATAGCAGACATATTCATTCATCTCTAGCACCTTATCTGGTGGAGCATATGTTTCTTTTCTTTGAGGTCAGATTAACTATTCCTTATAAATGGTACAAAGAAAAAATATGTGTTGGCAGTAAGTTCTGCTACTCTTAGCCATCATTTTTGTCCACTGCATTAATCCAATTTAACATGCTTAAACATGCCTTTTGTCAACAGCAACAAAAGCAAAAAGCATCTGAACTCTAGTTAATAAATCACTTTCTGGAGGTAGAAAGTGCCTGAGAAATATGATGCCAAGTAGTTACTGCACGTTATTCGTACAGCAAGGAAAAATGAGGAGAAAAAGTTTAACCAGCTTTCAGTGATTATAAAAGGTGCTTTCTATATATGTATACACCTGTGTGTATACTCATTGAACTAGTTAAAAAAAAAAAAAAAAAGAGATCACACTGAAGTCCAGGATGTCCCTTTAGACATGGATTCACCCATCCCCACTTGGTCTTATTTCCTAATTAGAGAACCAATTCACTGGTATTTAAATTTGAAACATAAGTCTCCATCCCATTAGGCCAAATCCTGCAACTTTTATGTATGTGTATACATTAAAATAATATGCAAACCAACACAGAATATAAACCCTGGAATCACATTACAGGGAACCACAGCATTTTCTTCTAGCTCATAGCTTTCCCTGTTCACAGGAAAAATCCAACAACCATAATAACCAAGAAATAATTAAAAAGAAGTCAAGATGTTTTAGAAGTTACTATTTTAAAACCAGACAAATCATTATTTTACTGTCTGGGATGGACCAAATTAAGCGAAAAGCAAGTGAAAATTATAAAGGCTGGTTAAGCCCCATATTATGATCTGTCATTAATCTACACTGGTTATCTAAAAAGATCAGGAAGAACAGACAGGAAGGATGAAAGGAAGAATGTGCCTTTCTTCATCTTTTCTAGCTACCCTATCCTTGTTTCAGATGGCCAGTGTAAGCAATAATATATAAAATGTAGATTTCATACCAGGACTACTCCGTTACACCCTGTGCAGGCAAATATTGCAGGAGAGTAGTAGCACCTGTGCAAGCCTGGCCAGACAGGCCTGACAAGCTCCTGTAACCTAGGGCCCATGGAAGGGCCCTTAAACGCAGTAAGAAAACAGGATTTTTAGTCAAGTTATCTGCCTTATCTACCTCCTGCCAAAAATACTGCCCAGCTGTCTTGTCTTTAGAGGTGGCTCCTACCGTTCTTTCCATCCTCAGAGTGTATCTCACCCGCTGAGGGCAAGTAAGCAGATCGTTTCTGAACATACCAGTCTCTGGCCCATTCCTCAAAACCCCATCCCCTTGCTACAGGATAGGAAAAACCTCTTGCAAATCTGTTTTTGTAGAGCATACATGGTACTGAGCAAAAGATACAAGGAAATTAGCCTAGAAGTGCAGAAGTCTAGAGACAATTCTGTGTCTGCTGGGGTGCTGTATCAGGAAGGGGATAATATTGAGAAGGAGAGTTGTCCTGGCTGTACTGCCTTTCTAGTACAGGGAACTTTGTTCATTCCCAGGAAACTCTGACAGACTGGAATGTACATACCCAAGGCTGTAACAGCATCATCCAAATTACATGCAACTACACTACTGAAACACTTTTTATGTTACTACACTGCCTTCTGAGGATTTGAAATTTATTTTTTTTCACCACTTATTTTGTTCCAGTGCTAACCCTTCTTTCCTCTTGGTATTACAATGGATTTAATCTTCCAAAGGCAATTAAAAGGGAAATTGGAAGTTTGTCTGCACTCAGTGTTTGAGTTCTGTAACAAAAGGAAAGTAGGGACTAACACAAAGTTTTTATATGTACTGAATTAAATATATATTTAAAAGTTACTAGTTTATGAAGTCACATGGGAAACTCTATATGGAAGCTTGTACTAGAAAACTGGGGGGAAAAAACCAACAAGAAGTCATCAGTGAAAAGCAAGAATCTGGCTTCTTCCACATGTAAAGTAATTTGGTTTTAACTGCATTTCCCTGCACATACTGTGGCTGGTCTTTTCAGAGTTTGCAAAGTTAATGAAAAAAAAAAAGTAACTTTCGATAAAAAAAATGTGACAGAATAAATTTCAAGCACAAGGCTTTTTCATTAACCATGCTTCCTCCAACATCTCCAGTGCTCTTACTTGTTTTTGCCAAGGGACAAGAGCAGAGAGCTCTCTACCTGCAGTTTACCATTTCCTTTCTAAAATGCCATACGGCTGCAACCAGAAGTGTGTTGCGGCTTCCAAGCAAACCCATTATTTGCTGCCTGTCTTCTGCACCTCAAGGAATACCAATTCACTCCCATGAAAGAAGAAGTTATAAACACCAAGCCCCCAGTATTTCCACAGATGGACTGGAAAGTCCTGCCACCAAGGAATTTTGATTTATAGTGGGGATTTCACCTGGCAACTGAAAGAAGATGTGTTTGCACTCCCCAAAAATGGGAGTCATCAGAGCTGGAAAAGACAGCTTGGCCCACATCACAAGCAGTGCTCAGACTGCTTGGTATAACTCAGAACAGGAAAGCAGTATAAAGGTAGTCTCAGAATATTTGAGTGCTTCTCCTACCTCTGAGATCACTCAGCTACAGGTAGGTCAAGTTTTGGCTTAAAGAAGTACTATGTTTGCAGAGGAAGAACTGATAGGTGTATGAGTGACCAAATAAAGCTCTCCTTTCCTTCTCCCCCCCACCCCCCATAGCCAGAAGTGGAAGATGGAACAATACGTGCTGTTTCTGTCCCCCAAAATAAACTTTGAAAGAATTTTGAGTCTCTGAAACACTAACTGAGAACATGGTATAATCCCAGGCACCACTAGCTTGCACCCCTATCATAAATCCGTTATTAGGCTTGCACAAGATAGCAGGACCTCTAGGTTAGTCTCTCTCACTTCTTCCCTTGCAGGACCCGAACATCTTCTTACACTGCTATGAAGTTTGGGCTTAATCTTCTGTGCTATCCTCGGTCTAAACTGAAGGATGACTGGCTATTTTATCCAGTATAACCTGCTTCGGGCAAGGAGAGAGAATAAACATTCCACTGTTCTCACCTCCGAACACTGCTTTTTGTGCCTGCTGTTACTAGGACCACTCTAAACAGCAAGCCACCTGCCTAGAATAAAGATAATTTATTGAGATTGCTGTCTTTTGATTTTTCCTGCCCTTTCTCTACAGAGGAGATAGGTTTAGACCCGACAACACTACATTTACTGGTACGTTTCTTGCAGGAAGATGTCTCACTAGCGCAGAGCACTGATACAGCACGTTCTCCCCAGGTTTCCCCATACCTCTGGGTGGATGAATAAGGGTGAAAGTGTCCCAAGCCTTTGCATCTGCCAGCTGCAGTAGTTTTGACTGCAGGCAGCAGATGGCAAACCCAACCCAGTGTTGCAGTGTTGACAGACGGGAAAGCATTAGTTGCAGTCATGACAGACTGGTGCATTTGCAAGTGGGGTTACATTCAAGCAAGTTGTACGTTTTGGGATACCCATGGCACTTAATTCAGGTTTGATCCTTGCACGTGCTATCAGCAGAGGGGAAATAGTAGGGATTCTTGAACGCACCCCCTCCACGCTGTCCCCTTTCCAGAGAGCATGGGCAAAGGTCGAAGTAAGAAGGATTGCTTTCCCCTTGAGCCACAGTCAAGCGATCAATGCAAGTATATCACCATCATGTCACAACCCCTATGATTCAGAGACTCTTAACAGAGCTCTGAGAGGCATTCACAGAAAACTTATGTTTCCTCTAAAGACTGATGGACTGCAATGGAGTTGCTACTCTCTCCTGCTTAGGCAGATTTTGGCTTTTCACAGAGCACACCCAAGTAGTCCATAACTGACCCAAAAGCAGAAGCGCAGGAAAAGCTAACATCCCACCAACTCAGAGTGGGGATTTGCGGTAATGTTTCCCCCAAATACTTTTAGTGTTTGCATATGGCAGATCATTTCTGCTGGAAAGATGTGTTTTTCAGATGATGTCATTCTGTAAACATTCTTACCAACTGCAAACAAAAGAGGCAGTGGGGCTTTTTGTGCCTCTCACTTGTCCACTCTCTATCGAATAATTTTTTGTTAAGTTTAATCTCTCTTTCAAAGCAGTGTGTGTTGCCCCTCATCCTATTCATCTAATGTATGCATATTTGTAGAGAACGTCAAGTTCCTTTGATAGTACAGATAAGGGAATATTTCAAGATTTTTTAAGAATGAGCCCTTATCATAACAATAATGGTGTTAGATATACTGTAATTTTCACTCAAACCAGATATTTTTGAAAATAAAAAAAATCTTGAAATTGTCATTAACAGATTCAACAAGTTTTAATCTGATCCATATCTGACAGAGACATATGTGACTACACAATTTATTGCAAGAAAAGGGGGAAAAAAAAAATCCTCTTTCAAAGATTAATGGTTTCCTTTGGGTCTATCTAGCAATCTTTTTTTCAAAACCTCAAAGGAAATTCCAAGTTCAGAACAACTGCAGAATATTGGACAGTGGGATATGGAATAAAAAAACCTGTCTCAGCTTTCTACATCAAGCCAAAAAAGCTTCCTTTATTCACTGTATTGCCACACAATAGCTAGCATGCAACATGACCATGTAGAAAACCTCATAACCATTGCGACACACTGTTTACTTCATGTTATATGTTTGATATAAAAACAGATTATGTTAATATCTAACGATTTATAGTTTCACAGACCTTCCTAGTCAATCATTGCCAAGTCCATTTAAAAATTATAGAGCATTATTTTTTTTTTTTTATTACGTGGTTTTGGTAGGGTTTTGTTTGTTCGTTTCTTTATAATGGAGCCGCATTAAATATTCTTACTCCCCTCGTATAAATCATCATCAGCCTTGTGCATCTTCCTAGTAGGGCACTCTTGTCTGAGTGTTTATCAGCCAATGCGCCAAACATCTCAACATCATTTTTGATCATTTCCATTCACACACACACACAAAAAAAAAAGTATAATCACAGTAATATTCATCCAAGTAACTAATTTTTGCAGAAATATTGGTTGTTACTCTATTTGCATTAATTTTCAAAATATAGCTAAAGAAATAAGGCACATCTTGCTACATTTTTTTACATATGCTGATATGTGATATGCTACAATCAAAGGGTTGTATTCCTTGCCACGTGTACTGCTAAGAAGGGACACGCTGTTGGATGTTGTACAAGACAAACTAGTGCACAACCTTCCACACCAGGTCTACCAAACTATTTCAAAAGGTGAAATGCAGTGGTAGGCCCAAAATCAGAGTTTAAAACATGCACTTTTTTCCCCCTCCATTTTGAATGCAGCTATTAACAGTGACTCTCAAAAGGAGATGACAATAAGGCTTCAAGCACCAGGATGTGTGATTAGACTGATTGTGAGAGTAGCCTGTTTATCTCAATCAAATTTTTTTCCTCTTTTTACATCAGCTCCAAAATCATTTCCAATATCAGATTTGAGATGCTGTCCTCACAAATCACACCAATGTATCTCTAAACTTAATCCCACTTTCTGCACCAGTATAAAAACAGATGGTCACACCTCATTTAATTTAGCACCACTTGTTTTTTTTTCTTTCCTTCCAACGTTCCTCTGTGAATCACATCAGCTAAGTTAAATAACGGTATTTAAACTATTTTGGAGCCACAAACAACACTCCCTTGGGTTTTCTGTGGCTCTGACCTTTACCAGACAACAAAATTTTAATTTGTATACCGGACCACGAACTCTCATCTCATCCCCAAGAAAGCTAATTGGTAAAGGATTACTGTCACTGGACAGGCTCAGGACTACCAGCAAATTACAACAGATGCTGTACAGCCAGCATACTTTCAGAACAATGGTGCATCAGATTTCTATTCTCTACTGCTCACTGTTACCATTACTGAAGCATACAGCAGCCATAAAATAGAAATGCAAAGAATTGCATTGAATTTAAAGTGTAAAACTGGGGGAGCAGGGTGGGGGGAGTGGAGAGGAAATCAGTCTCTTGGTGGGGAGACAATACTTAGATGCTGGAAACACCTTTGAACTAACATGCACTCAAATTCCTACAATGAAATTCCACAGAAATTTTCCATAGGGATCTAGAGAAAGACGACTTGGTCTGCAGTTGAGATTGCAAAAGCTTTCTGCTTCAGAGGGAAGTGTTGCCAGCTCACTAAAATGATCACAGAAATCACTCCACTCCTGCACGCTAATGCAGCACATAGGTTTGGAAGACATGACCAAGCCTATATTTTGGGATAAATCATCAAACTAACCCAGAGACAGGGGAATATATACAAAAGAACATTTCCTTTGACTAAAAAGGTCTTTGTCGTGGTTTTATTCCCGCTTTTTTTCCTAATAATGATGTTTAAAAACATCATGTTGATTCGGTCAAGATTCTGTTGCATTTTGGAAAATCAAAGTATTACGTCACTGCAAGGCAAGCATCAGGAAAAAGAAGAGATATCAAATTAATATGAATCAAAATAATAAGTCTCTTGATTGACCAGTTAATCAGAGGGGGAAAAGGCAGAACTCCTAAGAGTTTCAGCAAGGTCCCATATCAATTGCTTGCTCTCAAAACACCAGGAATTTTTCTAAAGCATTTCTAAGACATTTTTAAGATATTTCCTATTTTTTTAGTAATAGAGGAAAATATCCCAAAAGTCAATTAGAAATAATACTGCTAGCCCAGATTGGACCAAGTCTTCTGTAGCTTTTTGCATAACTAAAACATTCCACCCCAAATTTTTAATGTAGAGTTCTGTACAACGTCTGACTAAATATAACTTTTAGATGCATATAGCCAGGGGGAAAAAGAGGCTATAAAAGCTTTTTTGTGCAAGATGCATTTTTGAATCAATACATAAACATTTACTTAAAATACTTTTACATACGATAGGTGTTTTGAAGATCGATACAGACAATTCCTAGATAAAAAATAGCCATTGTAGACTTAATGATAATATATTTGCAGTGAAAGCATGTACAGTATTTCAAAGCCTACAACAAATAATCTCCCTCTTGAGCACTGTGTAAAACATTAACAGGGGAAAAGTGAATAAAACAAATATAGAGATGCCATTTAATAAAAAAGAAAAAAAGACTGTCATAAAGATGGGGAAAATAACCTAATCTTTTTTTTTTACTCTCTCATGTTAGAAACCTGCAAGTCTGACACAGCTCATATTTATTTAAAATACTTCACTTTACCAGTGTAATGTATATGAGACATCTTACACAGATTCAGAAGGCTTGTGTCAGAGATGAATTGGACACTCAGCTTTTGAAATTCAGTTTGCTTAGTAGCAGGGTTCACTTTGTGGCTGTAACAGAGTTTTCTTTTACATTTTTACTGCACTTTGCTGCAATTCAATTTGAACTCTAGGCAAGGTCTTCCATGTGGGGAAAAATACAGAACTGACTCTGAAGAGAGTATGAAATTTAAATGGCACAAACATGGCTTTTTCTGTCCATGCCCTTTATTTTCAAACAAATGGGCTACATATAATGCATTCCTTCATGCTGAGTATTGTCAAAATATACTTTTCACATCAGAAAAATAGACTCATGCATGCCAGACATGCTCCAAAGTTGTTGTACATGTGCAAGTGGAGACAGTCAACTGAAAAACCTGTGCTAGTCTCAACAAGGCCACAGCAAACCCTGCTAGACTATCTAAAAATGTCAGTATATGAAGGGACAATTACAATATTTAGGCAGTCAATATTCTCCTGCTTCCTGAGTGTCACACCTACCCAGTGGTGCCACTAATTACCTACAGTACCTATTTGATAGAAAGCAGTAGCGTCACAGAAGATCCAAAAGATCATCCTCAGAGAGCAATTATTAGTTTATATCTGCTACACTCAGTGGTTATTTTTCCCCACATAGGATTTTTTCCATATGAGGAGGGGAGTTTTTTCTGAAATCAAAGGAAGTGAGAATATGGTAAAATCGGAGTTGATGGAAGAAAAAGGTTACCAGGATGTACAGAGAACCCCTTGTATATTATCTCAGCTTCTGTCTTCATAGTCCTGTTGGTGATGTGCAAAGCCCTCTCCTAAAAATATTCTTATAGAAGCACAGAAAGTCTTTTTTCCACTGTGGTAGCCACCAGGTCCTCAATAACTAGGAAAGGAAATATGAAGGTAAGAGGGTGATGCTCTGCCGACCTTCAGAGAGCAAGCCAACACTGGTTACATAGCTCAGAGGGGCAGCAGCTCAGGGTTCCTAAAATCTTTATCTAGGGAACATTGACATTGCAAGCCTCCTGCCAAGGTCACTACTTACATCCCATTAGTGCAAGACCACGGCAGGACCAGTCACCACTCAGTTCTGCCCATGAGCTGCAGTTATGGTCAGGTATCTCAGAAGGGTCTGCAAGAGCATGGCAACGAGAACTGCATGCTCCAGTTCTCGAGTCTCATCCAGTTACACCATAAATGCTCCATTCACAGTGCAGCCTTTTCTCATTGTCTAGATCCATGCACTGATATTCCCCAATTCCATTTTTTCCCCCCAAATTATACATCTCAGCCATGAGAAAAGGTAGGAAACAAGGCTCTACACAAAAACCATGTTTAGCTGTGATGGGAAATCACCCGATGTGGCTGTTCAGGTGTCTAAGCTAATCTAAATTATTGTCCAGACTGACAAAAATTCAGAGCATACTCTTGTACACATACATACACAGGTACATATACACATATAAACGTAACAAACTGAGTTGGCAAATGCATTCCTGGATCTAGGTTACTTAACCCTGGTAAACTGGCATATTTCAGGAAACAAGTGACTCAACACAGGTTCAGAAATCTAGAAGCACCTACTTATACAGGTGGGAATTCATGGGATGATTTTCCCAATTGTGGCAACAAAATTACAAGGATTAGCCACAGACATATGGAAAATTCAATTTTAAGATAAGCACTCTAATAAGCATACTATAAAGTTACACTATTTTAGCATTTGTGGTGGATTTGGGCTTGCTCTTTAAACCTTGTTTCTCTTGTTAGTGATGCAACTTTGTAATCTTGTTGAAATAAAACTCATGTGATGGCATTTAAGTGCCTAAATGTCTGAACAGCAGCAGAACTTCATAGCCAGAAACGTAATGCTAGCACTTACAACCTCCAAAAATCATGGCTAAGTTCATTGAAAATTTGTGCTATTTATAGCTACATGTTGTAAATGAAGTTCATTCAACTAGCCAGAAACAAAAGCCATTAGAGAAAGAAAGCATTTTATGAAGTAACACCACTCAAAGCAATTCCAATCTGAAAGGACATGGAAGAGCACAACGCATGCTTACATTCCTTGAAAATCCTACACAAATTTGAAACATTTCAAGAGAGATATCACTAGCTGCAAGATTCATTGTGCAACACTTGCAGCCTCCTCAGAGGACATGCAATACACACACAGAGGTGTGCCTTACACATCCTAGCGGGCAAAACAACGGCTCTCCCAGAGCTACTCACCAAGCCAGCCCCTTCAGGTGTGAAATCCTGCCTTCTGAGGATGCTCAGCTTAGATAACTTCAATTCTTTCATCTGCCCAGGTGTCCTTAGGAAAATACCTGCACAGGTGATGCAGATCACCACCCCTCCAATTAAGGTTAGCAATACTGCCTGGTATTACAGGCTTGTTTCTACAACCCCAAGTTTCTAAATTTTGATTTGTAAATTTAGGTATCTGTTTAAGATTACAAATTTTCAGCTGCTCCTGATTCAAACAAACAACACAAAGGTGCACTCCTACCATTCTCCTGAGCTAATCATCCCTGTGATTTTGAAAACTCACCTATAGACTGACCTAAATATTTTTTCCTGAAACCTGATGCTCCCAAATGGCTTATAATACTAATGAGAAGCTGTTAATGTTTAATTTTGCTTGTAAAGCACAGGTGAGCAGGTGCTCTTCAAAGCATAAAATGAAATATTAGAGGCAAAGTATTTCTTATTTATTATCAGAAAGTTTACCAGACTTAAAAGGTTTAAAAGATTTCAGTTCCACATTAGTGGGTATCTTTGTCACTCTCCCTAAAGAACTGGTAACATTTAGCCAGGCTCTAGGAGTAACCTTTAAGATGCTGCTTACAAAGGCACCACAAGGGATACTTCAGGATATGCAGGCTGCAAAATTTTCCTTGCTGCTAGGGGGAGGAAGGAGAGAGGGAGGGAGAACAGAGCGTGCGAAAAACACTGTTCTTCACTTGCAGTGTATAACATACAAAAGGCTAGTTAATCTAAACCAAGACATATTGTGGCTAAACATTTTAATTATGTCTCTCAGGTATGTTTCTCCAGGTTCTCAGAACACAATATTAAAACAAAGCAAAAAGCACCACCTTTAGAAACAGGAATAATCCTTAATTGAAGCTAGATTGAAGCAGACAAGATAAAGATTTTTCTCAAAGAATTTTCAGCCTAGCAAGAAACATGGGAGTTTATAGAGAAGAAACATCTGTATCTGCAAATCAGATGTAGACAGTGAGGAAAGATCCATCAATCCACTTTCATACAGGGTGTAAGTCTGTTGCTGCATTTTAGTGGTTGAAGCACTACCAGATATTCCAGCCATTTTATCTAACGTCACATGAAAAAATCTGCCCCACAAATGTACTTTTAAAGTCTAACTCTCACCTGGAATGTGTACGCTTTCCCACATGAAAAAGTTGGGTTGCTGATGAGGAGCTATGTATTATAAATAAAAGCTACTAGTTTACCCTTCAGGCTGGTTGTGGATGTGACACTTATGTCACAGGGAAAAAAAATGCAAGTGTTTGCATATCATTAATTGCCTGATAATCAATAAGCTATTTACTGATCTTAGGATTTCAACAGCAAGGCACTTTGTCATGCCAGATGTAACCTTCTCAACAAAAGCTCCAAAACAAATGTCAATGTCAAAAACATCCTGAAAGTCCTGTTTAACAGAAAACAGGAAGGTTTTAAGATATAATCATACAGCAAGCCTTTGAATAGCATGATCACAAGGACAATATGAATCATGAATTACAATTGACAGACCAAACTCAATCACATGTCAAAACTTTTTGAAGTCCACCTTAGGATGTCTAGACTCAGTATTGATATGCTGCCTCTAACACGTCAAAAGAAAATCTGGCTAATTTTGGACAAGTCAATTCATTTGTTATCTCTACTGCCACGTGATTCTTCACGCAGGTAAATTGTCCTACAGAAGTCCATAGAAGTTTAAATGACACTGAAAAGTGTAGAAAGAGCACTCAAATATTCAAACTATCCCACAAGTTCCAAAATCACAAATGCTTTTCATACTTCAAAACTGCGCCAGAATTCAGATATTTGGGTGCAAGGCAGAAAACAGATTAACAAGTTGGATACACTGGGAAGGTATCACAGATACAGAACAGTGAACGCTAGCAGAACTGCCATAGGGACGTGAGTTGCTCTCTGCCACTTTGGTGGTATTTATGAAATCTCCCAACTCCACGATTTTTATTTGAGAGCTCGGGCTACAGAGGTACAAAGGATCTGAGCAATCATCATGTCTTGGACACAAGTATCCATTGTATTTAACATAAACGCAGTGACAGGATTCCCTGGACACTTCTGAAAATCTCAAACTAAGCCTTTCCATGAGTAAAGAAATGAATGAGGGATCCACTTCAGAACAACCTGCTGCCTTCCCTCAGCCCCAATGCCTTCCACATAGCTCAGCTCTTCTGCACTCAGTGTTGCCTGTTTCAGGCTGAGACAAATGACATCACGCTCACAGCATTCATTTGTACTCCGTGATTTTTCCTCTGCACAGGACATCAATTGCCTTTGCATTGACTCCTAGCAGAAGAGCAGAGCAGATTTTAGTTACAGGAAATATTTCCTGAAAGATATTTACAAATAGATTTAGATGAGATCAAACATGTAATGGGAAGAACTTATACTATACATTAATCCCTAGACATAATTTGTTCATATGTCACTGTCGTCAAACATCATCTGATCCTATTACAGTATTTCAAGTACAAAGGTGGTTTTGTCATAATTGCTGCCTCTTTAAGCAACGATTTGTGATACTGATCTTTCACATATTTCTCCTGAACAGTTATCCATGCCATTTTAAAAAGTCCTCAAATGTTTGCTATTGAGTAAAATGTTACGGGCTTCAGCATTGTTCTTTCCAAGCCACAGCCAGGTCTTATAAAACTGGTGCTGTTGGAAGAAATCCATCAAGCAGGCACTCAAGAAAAAAAAACACAAACGTGCAGTGATGCGTTACTCGTGCAAGCATTGGCTCCTGCTTAGAGCTACAGAAGTCATTTTACACAGCCCCCTTTCCTTGGCACTTAGTAACGAGGCAGGTCAGTCTGAGAATTCCTACTTGGTATCAGTGGGCAGCAATTGTCCAAAAAGGCAGACTTACAAGCAACAAGGAGCACACAATTATAACTACAGACACAGGAGAAGCAGAATCTGAGCACAAACTATGGCTGCAGTCCTGCACAGACCAGGCATCGTTCAATGTCACAATATTTTCTAAAGGCAATGACTGAGGAAACATCCCAGATAATTTGAGTACACGGAACAGAGCAGAATATGAAGAAGGTGACTATATTATTCATTAAAAGACCAAACTTTTGAAAACAGGGACGATGTCTACATACACCCTTTCATTGTACTCGTATCTAAAAATCTCACTGTCACCCAGATTACTTCACAAAATCAGTCTGAAGCACCCAAGCTGTTTATGTGCAGCTTGCTAGTGTTGCTCCTTTCGTAAAACACACTTATGTGCTGATTTGACTTGTATGACCTAGAGCGATTGCTTGCCCACACTAGCTACTGCCGTAGCCAGAATGGTAAGAGAGCTGACACACACAGTGCCTGTGTTTTTGCTACTGAGTAGGTCAGTTTGCCCGATATTCCCCGATCTAGGCAAGACATACAGCGTATATGTCTCCTGGCAGTGAGACTCTGGCATGTTCCTCCGTTACACAGAGACAGCCTTCATACATTGTGCAAATCCAAACCCACTCCCTGGTGTGGGGGATTTGTTTTATACCAAGGTCAATTATGCCTGTTCTTCTCTGTAAAGGATCATTTCTTAGACTGCTTTCTTATGAAGGATATAATCTTAATTCCCTAGATTTTGCCTTAAAATAAAGAACTATTCCTAGTCCTTCCTGGTTAGGATGCAGACAGCTTGGGTCTGTGAATCCCTCTGCTTTCCTTTTGCCCGTTTGCTGGATGCTGTCTCAATAGTTGTTTTAAAATTCACAGTCTAAATACCAATAGGCTACCTTGAGTTACATCAGCCACCACAGTGCCAAGACACAGCAAAGGAGAAAGTGACATGGGAAGCAGCAGTTTTGGAAGGCTAGCCACAAAGCTGCAAGCAAAAGATTACTGTGCTCTACTGCCAGCTCTAGAACCATTTCTCTCTCTGCATGATCAACACACTATTTCTGCCTTGGGTCTTCTGGATCAGGTTTACTGAGAAAGCCCAGAAAGCCAACACAGACCTCAGCACCATGTCCCAGCTACAGAAATTCTACCCTGAGTTGGGTTAGGACATGAAAGTTGGCTGAAGACCCTGACCAGAGTCTGGAAGGTATTCAGTTTCCTACCATGTATGCATGGCCCTTGTGAAGTGGCCCTGAGCTGTGGCAATTATTTTGTGTACCCCTTGCACAGAGATCTGTCAAGGCTTTACATTATACTCATGCATGGGTTGCTCTGCAATAATATCTAATCAGTTTGCAAGTCACATCTAAGAAAAAAGAAAAAAAAAAAAAAGAAAACCAAGGCAGTCCCATGCTTTCAGCCTCCACAGGGGACAGGAATTGTCTGAGTGCAGAAAAGAAAGCTGACAACACCATTTAGGAAATTAAGGGTTCTGAATATGTTTCTCAAACTGCTTTTAAGCATCTTTAATGTCCAAGAAAGTCAATATAGGCTAGACAGACAGAAAACAAAAAAAAAGCTAGCAAAACCCTGGAGAATATAATAGAAAAGAAGTGGTCAAAAAACAGCAGGGAAGAAAACAAAAGATATTTTCATCAAGGAGCACTGCCCACTGAGGAGAATAACAAGAGAGAAGCCAGGGACAGCATACTGTGACAGGACACAGAACAGGGTAAGAGAAGGAGCAAAGCACACTTATGTGGAAAGCTTTACGGAAAGAGAAGGTGCCATGACTGGAGAACTGATGAAAAGGCTGCATGTCAATACAACAGAGCTTAAACATGCTTGCTTCGAACAGTACTTGGCACACAAAATATAAGAGTGGATGTAAATCAGCCCAGGGAGGGGAGCAGTGAAATGGGTCTTATTCTGCACTGAGAAGAGCCACTGTATCAGACATGTGCTCTGAACAGGAAAAAGAGACTCATAACAAGTAGGTATATTATGGTAAGAAACATGTGATGCAGATCAGTTACTTAGCAGCAATGCACAGAAACACACACCTTTTCTCTAAGGTAGGCAACTGGCTTGTGCTATTCCATTCTATAAGGTATTGCACATCATCAGTATGAAATTCAGCATACAAGACAGCACTACAGAAGGTAGTGAAAACCAAACATATCAAGTCCTATGTCCCAGTGTACTTGATCTAATGTACTAAATAGGAAGGCATTCCTAGTACTCTCTGGTTAATGCTTTATAGAATTAAATATCACAATGTAGCTGGACATTCTAGATTAGAGTCTCAGCTGGCATAAATAGTTGTAGCCTCACTTCAACCTGCAATTTTTAAATAGTATTTCCCCCTGCCAGTCTTTGGAAGGAGGCAACTGAATTGCAGTTTGCATGTTTGGCACATCATCTAAAACTTCCTGGTCAACCTGGTCTAACGATATGCTTTCTTTTTCTTTTAGCGTGTTAAGTATCTTGCTTTACTTCCTCTGCAGCTGACTCTGAACCTGGTCAGCCTTCTATATCACAAATCATTCTTGTAACTCCATGCAAACACACTGTGTAATGACTGAATATTATAAACAGTGGCTGCTTTGAAACTGACAAAGCAAACGGAACTGACTCACCCATCCACTTACTTTCCTATTCAATACGATTAACTGTCTGAGTCAAACTTCACCTTTTTCAAAGGCTTGCAGTGACAAGGATTATCACTACTGAGACACTACAACGATGATTAAGCATGTATTACTGCTCCCTAAACCCAAATCAACTCTTCCACCACATCTCCATCCCATGCACGTCCACCAGCATTCTTGCTGGACTGAGGCTACAGTATGCCTTTGCATTGTAGCAATCACATTATGACTTACAGTTATCAGGCAAGAGCAACATGCAAAGGCATAATGGCTTTAAAGCATCAACAAAGTATCAGCAAAGAAAAACTCCAAAATATTTTTTCCCATGAGCAGCTAACAGTACCTTCTGTGAAACTAATGACATCTTTGTGTGCCTCCAACCAGTTAATTTTGGAGAGTTGATTTGTCTTCCCCCCACCCCCCCCCCAGGGGCGCAGAGCTCCAGTCAGGAACCAACATTAGCCACAAATATGGCATAGATGACTCTTTTTACAGAAAGCTTCTAAGCCAGTTTGCATTTGCATTGTGAATACTGACGGGCCTAAAGAAAATGAAGGGGAAAAAAATAAAGTATTTCTCCATGAACAGCAGCAATTCATTTCTAAGCAATTAGCTTAGTAATAAGTTCCCATTTCTCAGTTTGGGAAATTTCCATGAATATTGGTAATATAATTATGATAAAGGTTGAAGGCATACTACAGTACTCAACTGCTAACAGCCCACGACCAATTTGTCTTCTCATGACAGACAGGAGAGGCTCTAATTACACTGAACATTTCAAGGAAAGATTGAATGTTTGCCAGACAACTCTCCATTGATTGTCTTTAAAGCATAGTACTGGACTGCTGAAGGGAAAATACAGATTCTTGGCTCCAGGTAATTAACTTTCATGCTGTTCTCTTCTTAAACCCTAATGAAGCCCCCTTGAAGTCTTCATTACCAAAGGGTATTTGTTAATAAAAAAGCAGAGAGCCAGCCAAAGGTCCTGTTTCCCTCTCCTTCTCTATAAAGTCCCCTCTATTATACATTTCTCAGGACTCAGTAATTCTTTGAAGTGAGTAATTATGGCCTGAAAAGTGCAAAGGGTGAGGGATACCTAATGAGACAGGGCAAAGCAGGAATGTAGAAAAAGTTGGGACCTGAAGAGAGACTTAAAGGAGAGAATGGGCATGTTTGACAGAGAAAAGAGCAGGAGGAAAGGGAAGAACTGTATCAATATTTTGTAAAATGACATTACTATGAAGTTAAACTGATGAAGGAAAAAGAGCAAATCTTCAGGAAATGCAGCAACTCAGCAGCTGAATCTCAGGGAGATACAACATTTCTCAGAGACGGTAAGTAACCTAAGTCTAGATTTCGTAAGGTAAGGAATAAGATTCCTGGCTGACACTGCTGGCAGAGCTTCCAGGAGGCATCTGCTCAGATATTTAAAGTGCTTAGTGTATCTGGCAGGGTTCTCCACAACAAAGACTCCAATCCAAGGACAGTGAATCCCCTTGCTCCAGCCACAAATAAATACTGTTGAGCCAGCTGAGGTATACTGACTACCTAAGGGAATGTGATCCCTTCTGTTGGCTCTACTGAAGACAGTCTTTGGACTGCACTGACTGGGTGGTGATATTTCAATGTATCCTAGTCCTATCCAGCAAAGCACCAGAGTGTTTTAATACAAGGCTCCTGTGAAGTCACCTAAAACCACGTTTTCAATGACTCTTAATTCCTAAGACAATCATAAAAGCATTTGTGTAAAAAAAAATAAGTCCACAATATTACAATTGGAGACTTTGTTGACCAGCACCTGAGTACTGGAGATAAGTCAAGATGTGCAGTCTACTTCCTCTTTCATTGTCCCGTTGCCTGAATCCAAGCCAGGAGCCACTAGCAGAAAGGAACAAACATTTTTGTGATTTTATTTTCATCTATTCTGTATGTTAATATGTCTTTTCAAGATATTAATCCACATCCTTCACTGTGTCTAAAACCTACATCAAAAACAGGACCTAATCTCTATCCCTTCTTCATGCATTGGCAACAGAGTTTGGCATATGAAGAGCCTCACCATCATTCTTAGTCTATGCCCACACAGGAGATTTTCCTGGAGTTTCCAAGCTTGCACAGTGCGTTCCTGCTGGCTTCACACAGAAGCCATATCCCCATCGCAATTTTGCAGGGACAGCTTTCACATTACAATCTGATAAATCTTAAATAGCACATGCAAAAGCACATCCTCGTGATTTATAAAAGGATTCAGATAGAATACCCTCCCTAATCCTCACTAGTCACCATTTGCAATTGCTGAAACAACATTTTGGGGACACTAAGCATCTGAAGAGACAACAGTGGTTCCAAGTTCATGAATAATTTCTGTTTCCCAAACCAGAAAGTGTTGATGCCAAAAGTATTTTGGTCTGGGGGTTTTGTTGTTGTTTTTTGTTGTGTTTTTTTTATATAAAACAAAACCAAACCACAAAACAAAAACTCAAAACCAATCTGCAAAAATGTTTCCTACTGAAGTGATTTATTCAGCTTTTGGGAGAGCACTTGAATTCTACACAGCTGAGTGTCTCACATTTGCTGAAGTTCCATATCCTAGGAAGATATAGCAAAGAATGCTGTTAGTGATTTTCTTTGTTAAGCTTATGCTTATGGTTTCTATAGCTTGCTGTACTAGTTAAGCCTCTCTAAGGCTGGGATTTATCTTTCTAATTTTGGGATTTATTTTTTTTTTTCAGTTGAGACTGTAGCTGTCTAATCAGTAGCTGCAAGAGATGTTCATTTAGAAGAAAGGGCTTTTGGAGCAGGCTGGAGACTAGCATAATCTCTTGTTTTTAAAAATATCTATTAAAAATACAAGCAGAATGTCTCATTAAATAGCATAGAAGCTAAAGCTGCATGAGAGCTAACTTAACTGAAATGTGAAAACACTAGTGCAAGTAAATCCAAACAATTAAAGGTGGCATACATATCCAAGATATTTCCTCAAGAGTATCAAACATGAGCAAATATCCTATCAAAACAGGCAAGGAGCTTGCTTTTAGATTTTTCAGTTCAGGAATTCAGGAATATTTGGTACAGCTCATATAAATTATGAATTATCACAGAACTAGGTTTTGCATCCAAAGCCCATTACTACTTTGCACCACTTCCATTCAAAACAACCTAACCACCTGTGAGAGGCCGAAGTATCCATTCCAGATCTTTGACATTACAGATACTGGAGAAGCAACTGATCTTTTGATTGTAGAGGAGAAAAAGCTCACCTACAGAGCAACATGTTCTGTAGTTTCACTGAACAGGAATCAGCCACAGATTCAGGAACAAAGAAATCATTTTTGATCACTCTGAAGCTACATTTTCCAAAGCTTTCATGTCGAGAAAAATGTTTTACTTTTTTACACTGACTCTGCAAACAAACCAGATAGAGTATTCAGTTATCACTAGCTCCAAGATAACACTACAGCTTTCATAATAATGCTGATCACCTGTGCCACAAGGCATCACAACTGCTTATATGTTCAATTGGTCTCTTTCTCCTCAATCTTTTTACCAAAAAGACACAAGGCAGCACTGCTGACAGCTAATGAAAAATCTTCTCTAGCAGCAGAGGCACTTGCAGAGCAGCAGAAACCTTTACGCTCTTACACTCAAAGTCCCAGGTCTTAATACCGTTCCTTACATTGCAGTCTAAATGCAGGCTGTGATGACCTCAGGGGATTCAGGTGTGAAAATGAACTAGCTTCACATGCATCCTGGTGGGGCACATCAGCAAGATGATGCAAGCTGATAGGAGATGCATTACCCTCATAATCACACTTCATACAGCAGGGACAGTGACAAGCGAATGTTCAGTCCTAGGAATAGAGTAGAAAAAGCTTTTGTCACGTTGTTTGTAGATAGTTTGTGTTTTTCTTCAGGAGCATACTTTCATGGACTATCAGTATCTTAGGCCCAGGAATAATGGGAATGGAAAACAACTGTCAATTTTCTCTTTCATTCTCTTCTATTAAGGTCTTGTGTCCATGCTCATCACTGGAACACTGGAGTGCTTTCCAGCAGTTCATGAAGCGACATGACTAACATCTATCATGTGTTCATGTCCTCATCCCCTTCCCAGGGTAGAAGTAAAAGTAGTGCAGTGTTTGGGTTTGCCCTTTTCTCTTTTTTTTTATGGGACACATACACAGACTGCTATATGTTATGTTAGGAAAGACAAGGTCAAACACACGCTTTTCACTTAGCACAGAAGGTGCTTTGGTTTGTATCAGTCCTAGTTCTTGTAGGAGTTCAACCCAGAGTCCTAAAGCATACTCAAGCAAGTCTTTATGTAGCTTCTTGTCTTGCCAGAGTGACTGGTCACAGTAGCCACCTACTGTGGAGAGGAAACTGGCAGGAGAGAACTGGAATGAGAAAGGATCATGATCTTCCTATGAACTTCAGCATTTGGCTACACACAGCAAAAACAAACTGGCCATACTCTCCCTAATGCATTGGGCCACCTCAGTGGCTCCCTTGCCTTCATGATCATTCCAGATGGGACCATGTACCTGAATCAAATCCCACCTGGAAGAGGCAATGCTGTTCCTCCCGCTCCAAACCAGCACAAGAAACCAACAGGCACTATCTTTTCTTTTACATAGGCTGTAGTAGTTTTCACTTCCATTTTCCCCTACAATGAAAAAAAGAAAACCTAGGCTAGGCATTTCCACAGGGCTATTCTGTTCTTCCTTTTTGTCTTCTCAAACTAGAGGCCAAGGACATTAAGACCAGCATGTCTTCGTGTTCTACATCTCTCTGCTTCTTCCTTCACTTGCTGATCCCTCCAGTCACAGGCTATGACATTTACGGGTCATTTCATTTCCTAACAGAAACACTGAGTTGTAACAGCTCCCTAAAAAGAGCAGCCCATCAAAAATGATCTTTTTTTTTTTTTTTTAAGATGCTGTTGCAGGACTTGATCCTAACACACTTCATTACAAAACAAGGGCAAAATCTAGCCTCTTCCTAAGGGTTTATTATCAACACAAAAACCCCAGTGAGATTTAAAAACAAAGGCAAGAGAAGCTGACCCATTTTTAGATGTTAAAATAAAGCACCAGCACCCTCTATCAGGATATTTCAAACACTGGCAACAGAACAGTGATTTATCCTGAATAGAAAATATGCCTTTAGTAGATATTTAGTATGTACTGCGATCTTTGTAAGTCTGCTTTAATTAAAAGTGCTACTTCTGTTTTAAAATTGACATGAACCACTACCATCCAGAGCTCTGTTTTGCACAGATATTTTTCAGAGCTGTAGAGCAAATTGTTATGCAGTATCACTCAGATAAAGGCCTGCAATAACAGAAGTGATAATGAAGACAGCAGCTGTTACTAAATTACAAAAACAAGACAGATTTGTTGGCAAACACTAACAATCTGGAAAACTTTTTTGCAAGTTAGGCACTTCTGCAAACAGTCCCTATTTGGGTTCCCTCAGTGGAGTTCGATGGTGCCAGCAAAGTTGCTTCACAGGAGACTTATAGCTTTGCTAATGCAGCCTGCTGCATCTCACACTGATCTGCTTCACACGGAGGAATTATCATCCACCTTGACACTCCATGCAACCCCTTTTTTATGGAAAGGACTATACCACACCCTCCCTTTTCTAAATATTAGGTGCCACACAGTCAGCAGCAGAACCCACTTCCCTGTTGCGCCTCATGAAAATCATCAACCACTAGAGAAACAAATCTTTTTCAGTACCAAGGGGCAGTTTTTCGCCAGCTCCTTGCATCTAAACCATTAAATAACAGGAGCTTCCAGTCAGTACAGAATCATGCCAGGTTTCAAGAGGGAATCTGAAAGAGAGATTTCATAGCCGTTCTTCCATCTTGTGGCAACTACTGTAATGCCACCAGCTTCTTTAGAGCACTGGCAATTTAAACAACTGCACAGATTCATGAGTTTTCCAGTGCCCTCTGGTTATGTGCATTTTATCTCTCATAATGACCTTGCATAGTCAGGAAATTTCCACGTGGAAATGATTAATTCATGGTTTTCCCAGTGCACTACATGAAAGGGTATAGTGTAGCACAACTACTCAGCCATGAGGATTACCAATCACTTTTGCTTTTCATGTGTGTGCAAGTCTACAACATGGATTTTGAAAACCATTTCATTTGCTTCTTTTGTTGCCCCAAGTCTCCCCAGAGGGTGCCCAAGTATATCCTTCTTTCCTGAAAGGAGCCTCATGAGCTGCATATTTTTTTCTTTCACTGTTACCATCATTAAATTGACATTGCTCAAAACTCTGCTTGGTGTCATGGAAGTTCAAGAACCCTTGCTGAAAAAAAAAGCAGTTGCATCTTCACTGAAGCACTAGAGGCAAGGTTACCAGGGCTACTGAAAGGGAAAGTACTGCAGTATGCTTTGAGAAAAGAGGCCAGGAAAAACTCACCCCAAAAGATTTCATTACTGTTGTATCTGGTCTCAGTTGAGACTCAGTAAAAAGCAACATAAAGAAGATGTGGAGAAATTTGCCATGTATGTTTCAAATACGCAGATCGATACAGGATGCAAAGTCTGTGGAAGACACATTCTGCACTGAAGCAAGCAAACTGGAGTTTTGTCCCACTGAAATAAAGCTATACTTCCTCAAAGTTTCTAGCCCAAAAGGGCAGGGAAAATTTGCATGTCTACATAGAAGAACCAGTTTTTAATTAGGAAAAGTGGTCAAGCTCTTTGGATAAGAAATAAACAATGACTTTTGGAAGGAAAGTTTTAATCCGTCTACATTTCTAAAAACATTTCAGAGGGGACACTGCTGTAGCAGCTATCATAATCATCTATGTGTGTTCTTTGCCTTTTTGCGATGTTTTTTGAAGGCTTTGATATACAAAATAGTACTACGTGGAAACAAATTGCTTTGCCTCAGTTGCTTTGTGGTAACTTCCCAAATGCATGGGATGTTCCCAAATGTGGAATGACACATTGCTGCATGTTAAAGGGAGCTTAGCCCTTTTTCATTAAGGGAACTCAAATCTTCCATGTCACATTAAACATTACGAATACAAGTACAGTTTCTGTAAATCATGGTAACACTTTTCTCTCAGAATCTCTAGGTTCTGTGACTATTTGCCAAAGCAACTTAGGTCTTCTAATACTAATGCATACACTGAACCTCAAAAGTGAAGGAAGTATGCAATGCTGTAGTAACGGCACTAGTTTCAGAGAGACAACCACCTATCTTGGAACAATAGGTTCATTGGTAAGATCTACTGGACTTTTCTGCAGACAATTATGCCAAAAGAAAGAAAAAGCATAAATTAAGACAAGCCACAGATTCAAATGACAGTCACATTGATGAAGAAGATATGCTCACTACCAGGTTTCTTCGCAGAGATTACAAAGAGCAGATACTCAAAGGTAGAAAGAGACATTGTTCAGCATAGTTATGCTCCTCTGTCATCAACAGAAAAGTTGTTACTGAGGAACTTGTTCTGTTGTATGTTAGATTTTATATCAAGTGGCACTTCTTGGACAAGAAAGTTGATTTTCAGACAAAATCTTTAGGAAAAAATAGGGTTTTTTAACAAAAAAGAGAGAAGCAGGGAGCAGATAAGGATAGATAATACTGGGCAGATATAAAAGATATAGAAGATAAAAAAAGAAACTTCCTCAGCTCTTCTCAGAGTGGTTGTATGACTATTCTGTCCAGGGAGAAAAGGGTAAGTCAACACTGACATAATGTTTCATTTTTTCAATTACTAGCTTAAATAATTTTTTAAAATATCCATCAACTGCAAAACAATGATAGTCAATATACAGATAATTATTTGGGCTCTGACATTAAAATTATCTCTGCCTTTACTAAAAGACTTGATATAAAACATACACACTCATCATCTTCTGTGTTAACCCCATTTAGTGGTCGCTTCCTGTCCAAAATGAAGTCACACTACTCAAAACTCGTATTGCATACACTGCTAGCTTTTTCGTCAGATCTATTTCAAACATTAAAGATCCCACACCACCTAAGCACAGTCTGGACCAGCTCCAATGGAAGGATTGTTTTCTGTTGGGTATAAAACATAAACTTACCCAGCCATGTAATTGTCTGATGGACTTCTCCCAATCTTTTGTGAAGGTAACATGTTTACTACTAATCACAAAGGACCACTGTCTGCCTTCACTGACATTCATTCAGTCCTAACGAAGTTGAGACCTCTGGAGTCTCATCAGGAGATTAGAGGAAAAGGACACTAGGATCTGATCCTCCAAATACGGGAGAAATACAGAGATCAGATTAAATAAATACATGTTTTTCTAAATGCCTTGCCCAAATAAAGCACAAAAAAGTTGAGCAGCTGGAGCAATAGTCTGAAAAGTAAAGACAAAAAATTCAGGTCCCAGTTCCGCAACAGACACTGTGTAAATTGAGATTTACTCTGTGAACACGCTGTAACTCAGTTTCCCTAAAAGCAATGTGAAAAGTGATGAGATATTCTGTACTTGCTTCATAGAGGAGCTGTACACATTTGGATATCAGGGTCCCCAAAACTGTAATCAGATCTGCAATGTTCAGCTGATTTCAATGGAAATTTTGGCAAGGGCCTTCCAGCATAAATGCTATAGTTACAATGACTACATATAAAATTAGTGAAAGTTTACTAAGTGCTTAGAGTTTCTGGAATGACAAGTGCTATATAAATGCAAACAATTACTGCTACAGCATGTCCATCCTGAGAGAATACGGTGACATTTCTGGAGCTGTTCTGGGAGCTGAGGTGAATAACAGACATTTCATAATTTACGATAAAATACTCATTTATCTTCAAAGACCAGCAACAAGAAAATGAAATGCTAAAAAAAGAGAGAGAGAGACAAAAAAAAAAAAAAAAGTATGCCATATTTTCCTACGAACTGGAGAAAACTGTTGGAAACCAGACCAGCTCCAACCAAATTTGCCAGCAACTACAGGTGGCAACCAAACAGCAGGATTTGATGAAGCAACCAGTGCTGGTAATAGGGTAGTAGGCAGGACTAGCATTTAAAAGAATTATATAAATATTGACCAGGGAGGTATAGCTGCATCTGTTGCTGGAATAAATAGCTTTCACTCAGTCCTTTGGGGAACCATGAGGTGGTTTTGCACTAGTGGTAACCTCAGCAAAACACCACAGGGAATCTGACTGATGCTGACTTGCTTTCAAGTAAGGCATGATCTCCTGCCCTGAGCTGGGATAGCCCAGCACGTACAAAAGCAAGGGCTTGTTTTTTGTGAGTCCACTGCTCTTCTCCTTCAGCTTCCAGTTCAGACCTGACACAAAAGCTACACCTCCCCAGGCAGCATCCCCTGCCAAGACAGGAGGCTAACTATGGGTCAGGAAAGCAGAGAGCCCATCTCACCAGGGCAAGGTATTTGGTTTTGTGACAGGAAACTGGTGTTGTCTAGCACTGGGTAGAATTAAATTCTACAAACCCCAGGCCTGGGAGATTTTTGACCAGTTAACGAGTTGCTTGCTTATTTTTGTGAGAAGTAGTCTTTCCTGGCTGTAGCTAAATAAAGAGCTATCCTGAAAAACACTTTCTTCCACAAGCACTAAAACTACCTGTGGTGGGTTGACCTTGGCTGGACGCCAGGTGCCCACCAAAGCCGCTCTGTCACTCCCCTCCTCAAACTGAACAGGGAGGAGAAAATATAACAGAAAGCTC
>JAVJGI010000001.1:72092356-72115899 GCA_035590275.1 Ibycter americanus | reverse complement strand
TGGGTCCCCCATGGGGTCACAAGTCCTGCCAGCAAACCTGCCCCAGCCTGAGCTCCTCTCTCCACAGGTCCACAAGTCCTGCCAGGAGACTGCTCCAGCGTGGGCTTTCCATGGGGTCACAGCTGCCTTCGGGCATCCACCTGCTCCAGCATGGGGTCCTCGATGGGCTGGAGGTGGGTATCTGCTCCACTGTGGATCTCCACGAGCTGCAGGGGCACAGCCTTCCTCACCATGGTCTTCACCAGGGGCTGCAGGGGAATCTCTGCTCCTGTGCCTGGAGCCCCTCCTGCCCCTCCTTTCTCACTGACCTGGGTGTGGGTGGAGTTGTTGCTCTCACAAAGCCTCACTCCTCTCTTCTGCTGCAATCTGTTGCACAGGTCTTTTCCCCCTTCTTAAATATGTTATCCCAGAGGTGCTACCACTGTCGCTGATGGGCTCAGCCTTGGCCAGCAGTGGGTCTGTCTTGGAGCCAGCTGGCATTGGCTCCATTGAGCATGGGGGAAGCTTCCAGCAGCTTCTCACAGAGGCTACCCTTGTAGCCCCTCTGCTGCCAAAACCTTGCCACACAAATCCAATACACTAGCTGTGCCAACTGCCTGTTTACCTGCTCACAGAGCAGATTTCATAGTCCTTTTCTTTCTGTGGGAGCCTTTGGTGGCAGGGAGGCATTTAGTTACCTCAGAGATCTCTTGAAAGCCTGTGAAAACCATGCTCTGGAGGGGACAGGTGAAAGACCCATTTCTCCCCCTTGGATTGTCCTTACTTATAACCTACTCCTGTGTTCAGCCAGAGAAAAGCATTATTTCAGGCATCTCTAGCAGCAGCAAAGCAATGGAGATGCAGCCAGGGGCTCACGTGGGCAGCACTGCCGCCCCAGTACTTCAGCCCCCACCCACTGGGCATGCCCTGGCCCCCCGACTTGCCTGGTTTCTGCTCGGTCCTACAGGCAGCTCAAGTCCCAGTCTCTTCCTGCAGCCCTTGCTCCAACAGCCATTGCTGGCGTACAAATGTTGGGGGTTATTTCTCCTAAATAAAAGAAATGTGCATCTGTTCTCGTTACTGTGCCCTCACGTGTTCCCATCCAGAGCTAACTTGCTAACAGTTTCGATCACTCTTGTGCAGCTTCTCTGGGTTTTGATGTCTGTAAACACATCAAACCCCTGCCCCGACACCCCCAAACACACACACGTTTACTCAGCTCCCAGCCATCAACGAATTTGGAAGGAAGTCTTGATCCTAAACATCACAACAATGACCAGATCAGTCTCTCTATGCTGCAGACTGAATTTTGCCCCATGAGCTTCCAAGACAACTGCTGCCCTCTGGGACAAGGCAGATGACAGTGCTCCAGCAGCAGCGGAGCGGGGAGCCAGGTGCAGGGATGCTATGGCCACAGCCCCAGAGGACATGTGCTGCACCTTGACTGCCTTCAGAAAACTCTGCAAAACCTCCTTCTGTCATACTGCCTTCCCAGCAGTAACAAGGATGACATTCACCCTCCGGGATCCCACTAGTATTAACAGCAGCAAAAAACACTCACTGAAGCAAACGAATACTCAGAAAAATAAACAGATCTCCCAAAGTACTGTACAAGAGACCCAACACTGCTGGAGCCCAAGGCCGGGATTTTGAACATTTAGAAAGTGCAGAGGGTTTATGAAGTCCAGTTGGTGTTTTACAGCAGATACGGGACTCTATATATAAAGTTATTCATATACTGCAATAACAAGTTTCACGGATGCTGAAAGGCACGCAGTGCTTTAAATATTATGGACTGTAAGAGCAAGTAACTGTGGTACCAGATAGCAGAGTTTATGCTCACTATATGAAAAGTGTGAATATAGCCACTCTGAAAATCAGTGGTTACTTTTCCCTCCTCTAGCACCCAGCACACTGTCAGTGTAAGGCTAAATCCCAAGATTTTTCACTGAATATTTACTTTGTAAGAGTGCCTGAGAATCATAAGTAAATGCTGGCTGCTGTGGTTATTAGCATAATACAGTGATGGGATTCTTGCATTAGGAAAGGGGGAGTGGGGGGGGTGGGAGGGGAGGGGAGGGGGGAATTTGGCATTCCTCTCCAAGCTCATTTTAAGACACCGTTTTCCATCTGGGATCATTTTCATCAGCATGCCTTCTCCCTCCATTTTCCCATTAAAAGGAACTGGGAATGAACAAGAAATTTGTTTAATCATCTTCTGTGAGATCAGCTGAATTCTAATGCTGTTTGATTACAGCTAGTCACAAAAATGTCAAGTGCATTTCCATTTAGAGTGCTTGCTTAAACAGCCGTGCAAATGGGGACCACCCAAAAATCAGCATACATCATGAGAGATTTGAGCTTCCTTATGGTGTATACTTGTTTCAATCCACTCTCTTGCTTTTTAAAATTATGCATTTTCACAGCACATCATTTCCCTAAATGAGCATGATACATCACTGCTGCAGATTGACTCATGAGGCCCATTAATAAAGGCCAGGGTTTCTCAGCAGCTTTTCTCATTGGGAAGGTGTTATCTTACCATCTAAATTTGTAATGAATATGACACTCTTAGCCTGTGCCCACCCCACTGTTCCAGCTCCCCTTGTCAATTTGGTTGGAGGTTTTCATTGCACAGGCAGTGGCATCATGTTAGAGAATAAATAATGTATTATTCCTTTCCCTAAGTAAGTAGCTATTCATTTCAAATGCAGTAAAAATGCTTAAAGTGAAATGGTTACCCTTGTCATATGGGATTCACCTCTTATAAAACATCTCTGCCCTGAGTTTCAAACCTATTATATAATTCCTAATTTTACACTGCTGCATGATGCACTATCGGTATTAGACAAGAAATACTAATATTCAGACAGCCTCTGATATTATGCTTGTAGTTTTCCCACATTCTTTTGCTTTCCAAAATGAGTAGGACTGATCAGAAAATTGGACTGGAGACTATAACAAGATATGCAAGGAAAAAAACTAAAATCTCAGTTTGAAGAAATGTTGTCTATAAAAATGCTCGGGGGTATCAATTTTTCAGTTTTTCCAACAACAAAAAAGAATCAGGGGTTTATGATGAAATACTGATGAAAAGAAAAATGTTTTGTTTAAAAAGGTAGGGAGTGCAGTATTTTGTACAGAACAGTATTTTCTGACACACTCTGGAAGAGTAATATGTTAGATGTAAATTATCTGATTGGGACTGGGAATTTCAGAAGTCCCTATAGGGATCAAAAAATCATACAGACATTCACTGAGAACTGGACACCTGATTCCCTGATTGTTTAAATTGGATTATTAAATGATATCTTGAAATGATCAGGTAAATGTTTTGGTTCCCACAACAACAGATTTTGCAGAGGACACAAAATTATTAGCTTTCATGATCTCCTTTAATTATTAGCTTTTGTGGTCTTCTTTCTTTTTTCACTTTGGGTCTATGTAATACTGAGAATGGTATATAAAATTATCCATGCTTTGGAGGCTTAGGAAAGGTTTCTACACAAAGCTTCACTAAATTTTGGGGGTGTAGAATTGCATAACAAGCTGTACTGTACTCTCAGCCAGCTGAAAACTATTGTGGTATTTCTCATAATGGCACTTCCACTTCCTCTTCTGGTCAAAATTAGGAAGTGCACAAATATATTCCCATCCTTGCAATTTTAACACAGCACTTTTGAATCCTCAAACAGTCTCCAGCTGTGTTCATTCACCACAGGTCTGGCTCTTCAGCCCGCCTGTGCAAACTAATTGTTGTTAGTATATGGAATATATACCAACTGTTGGATTTTTACAGAATACTTTTCCTGCATGTAATAATAGCCCTCCAAGGAATTCGCTGTGCAAATATAAAAGTGGAAAGACATCTGGAAACATCACTTCCCTATTCATTTGATTCATTTTAAAAAGCTGCATCTCAAACCTAAGCTGAACAGGCTTAGGCTCCTGTTAGGGCCTGATGAATTTTTAGCAGTTCTAGCTGGTTTAAATGCAGTTACTGTATTTATTACTGAGAGGTATTAAAATACAGACAGTGAAGAGCTGTTCGTTTAGGAGCAAGATTTTTTAAAAAAAAGAAAACTCTAAAAGAACAAGAGAATAAAAGCCAAATGTACCGAGAGCCCTTACAGGTATACAACATTGCTACAACAGGAGTAACAAAACAGTAGGTTCTCTTTTGTACATTAATTCCACAGAATCAATTAAAACAGAGAATTCAGAATAAGATTGCCCAGATACTTAGGGGGAAAAAGAACCCAAAAGCCTAAGATTTACCTAGTTAATTGGACACACTCTTTCTAGATCTAGATAAGATTCTCTAGCCTTACTCTCACAATTCCCTGTAGTCTGCTAAGTTTCAGATCTAGCCTTGTCTGATGGAATTCAAATTAATAACAGTGTCTTGAAGACACAAGAGGTTTGAGCAACTTTGCAAAAGGCCAGTCTAATAAATGGAAGGTGCACTAGGTCAGTCAGAGCTGCAAACCCCATGACTGTGCATACCTGCAGGCTATATTGGACCCAGGAGAGGAGTAACCAGATAATTAGATAGACTGACATTTTACTGCAGGTTGAAGTAATTAGGGATCAGGCAAAACAGAAGAATGACTTTCTAAAGCTTACATTGTTGCATATATTGCCTAGAGTTTAAAGAGAAGAATAGCATAAAGGAGAAAACGTCACACCCTCTGATGTAGGCGAGATTGCCAGATACAGACAGGACAAAGCTGTTGCATTTCAGCTCTGAAATTCTTGAAATTAGTAAGGGCCAGAGCTGGTGTCCTGGTTTGAACCTGCATACAAAAGAGTGGCAAAAAACGTTCACAACAACCACCAAAAAAAGACTTTAATGCATTTTTGTATATTAAATACGTAGTAATGCTACATGGTAGCTCCCAGAGCTGTAAGACAAGAACACACCTGGCCACAGCCTTCACTCTCTGTTTGCTTCACAAGTTATTCTACACACTCCGTCCACACAGAAGGCAGCAAATAGGACAAAATCCCAATTTGATCCTCATAATTATGCCTCCTAGCCCTTTTCCATAATGTTTTATAACCATACATCAGCCACAAGTGGTGAGCATATTTCCCATCTGCTGGGGCTAAATGTGCTGCGATCAGTACCGGCAAAGAGAGACAGAGAGACACTGAAACTCTGTCCAACTAGATTAAAATCTGGAAAGCCATGTTATCCAAGGGATGCATTGATTCTGAGGATTTCAGCAATATTTCATGCTGCAGAGCCACTGTCATGAGCTGAATCATGGTGTGTTGCCACCAAACCTGAAACTTGTCTCTTCAACTTTAGTCGAACATCCAATAGTAAAAAAAAAAAAAAAAAAAAAAGAAATGCAACAAAGTGGAGGAAAGCAGGCTTTATAATAAAAGATGATTACTTATTTAGTAAGTACTGCCACCCCATAGAAATTGTGTTTGCTAAACAGCACTCCACTTACCTCCTCATAAAACCCTCTTTATGGAACTGGGATAAAATACAGTTGCCCCAGGATATGGTATATTTTTATAAGGCCACTCTCTTCATTAGAGAGGCTGAGGTATAGATAACAATTTTTCTCCTGGTTAAATTGTTGCTGAGAATTGATCAAACTCAGCATGGATGGATGGACATGGAGTTTTTGTCCTCTCAGAAGTTGTATTTTCTTCATTTTACCTTAAACTCCTTAGGGACAAGCTACTATCCTGTGCTCCTGACCAAAATACTGGGTCAGACTGTATCACAAGTACTCCAAAGGGGCAGCGTGTTTCCTGTAACTTTTCTGTGCTTTTGGCTGTGGAAGGAGGCTGAGAGCCCACCTCCATATGAAGGACACCTGCCTGGAAGGAGAAAGCAAGAGCAAGACCCCCTGTCATGTGATCAGTTACCCTCGATTTGTAATGCAGAGATCTATAATAAGAGCCATCTGTCTTGCACAAAGCCTCCCTACAATGAACACTTTTACCCAGGGCCCCCAAACCACAACCAACTGAGACTTATCCTGAGGCAGTCTGCAGATGAGAAGAAAAGACTTGGATTAAAAGAGACACTTCCCAGGGATGCCTGCTGAATGGTTTTAGGAAACCAGCCAAGGCACTGAAGCCATTACTCACCAAAGACAAAAATCAACCCAGCTGACAATTATTTTCAAGAACCAAGGTTTACCGCCCAAGCTATGTCTATTCCTCTTCTGCATCAGTCACCCTCTCATTCCACTCATGCTGTCATATTCTGCAACGAGAGGAATCCCTTCATGGCAGTATGCATCAAGCAATCATGCTTTCACATATGTATCTATGATAGAAAAATTTCACAGTTCCTGAGATCCTACACTTAAAACACAATAATTACAAGGAATAAGAACAGCACCTTGCTTTTTTCATAAGGGCCTTTTAAAGTTGCCTTACATGAAGAGATCATTCATGTCTGGTCAATGCTATGTGTTTTCCTCTGAAGTAAATGCAGTGTCTTTAAAATGGATTAGATCAGATGCAGGAAAGAAAAGTAGCTTTTTTACTCCAGCTGAATGATCAAAATTTACACTAGCTCAGGGTTCCACCCATTAATCCTGCAAAGTTCATTAAGCTCTTGTGAGATAATAAAAGGTATTACATAAATTTGATAGAAAAAGGAAAAGAAAGGAGTATTATACAAATTTTATGGCATTCCATTATCATTAACAGAGGACTTGATAAATGTCGGGTTACTTTTTGGTTACAAATGAAACTCAGATCTGGCAGGATCACATAATTACATGGGACATGCTGTTCATGTCACATGCTGTATTGCAGCGCATCTTACCATCCACTTAGCCAGCACAACATGTAACGTTGCCCTCAGTGCACTGAGGGGATGGGTATTTGTGGGCAGCTCCTCAGCAGACTTCCATGGTCAGCAACAGCCTTGGAAGAAACTGCAGAAAAAATCCCTACAATGCCATTGGGATGGTATTTGTGTATTGGTGCTGCACAGGTTGTCTGTCTTTGGTCTGTGTGTGCATGCCTGTGTGTACCAACCTTCTGAATGACTTCTGTGAGCGAGCTGTACTAACAGGCAGCACAGGCTGGAGCCTGGAAGTGGTCCCACAAGCAAGAACACAGCTGCTTATGGTTCCTGACTGGAAAACTTGTTTCCTGTTGTTTCCAGAACAGTGGGATATGCCTCCAAAAAGCAGCGAAGGAGTTATAGTTTTCTGCAGCTGGTGCTATTGCTAGTTATCCTCTCTAATAACAAAGATGTCAAGGTTTAGGCTTATGCTTCGTTCAGCTGCAATGTCTGTGACAGCAGTAACAAGTGGCAGCAGGGAGTTATGAACAAATAATGGGGAAATGCCGAGAGGGCAGATTTCAAGGTGGCAATGGCAGGGGTTACTTTGATAAATCTGTTTGGTAAGGAAGATGACGAATGTATGTGTGCCACTGTGTCTTAAGAGACCAGAAGACTGCCATGTTCATGAGCCTACGTATTCCTGGAAAGAAGGCAAACCTATGACTGGGGGTGGCTGGCCCAGTCTCTGGTGCTAAGGGGCAAGAAACCATGGTAGAGTGAAACAAAAGGATACAGAAGGTAAGACGTTGTGATTCTGATGCATGTCACACACTGTCAGTAAAAGCATTTCTTCATAGCAGCCAAGCAAAGCCGTGCCAAGGGTGTCCTGATGCCATTACTGCATGAGATGCACTCAAAGCACAGGCAGGAAGAGCAATCTGTGCAAGGCTGGCTGGGAGGCCTGCCAAGCTGGTAAATGACAGGGGATTGCTACTTTTATCTCCCCAGCTACAGTACAGTATTCCAGGTCCTAACGCATAAGGTGAGAACCTGTGAGTGATTGAGGATATCTTGAGACAGGAGTTAGGGGGAAGAAAGGAATGAGGGAATGAGAACCACCTGGATGTACTCCATGGCATGAATTCAAGATAAAAACTGACCAGCTCAAAATTTTTCAACATTTCAAAAGGCTGGAGGTACAGTGCAAAAGCATGACCGGCATGACCTGTTTTCCTCTTCAGCAGTTTGACGAGAAAAGACCACTCAAACAGCTTAAAAGTACTCAGAGCCCCCAGAGCAGGCTTTCTTATATGACAGCCTAGTTATTTTCTGAATTATGGGCATCTTCTTCAGCACTAGCTGTAACCTGGACTTCATTCATTCTTGTGCTGTTCAGCAACTGGATACCCAGCGTCTAGTTTTGTTAAGACCTTCTGTATAACCCACCCTCACTGTAAGAAGTTGTTGAGCGGTTGCTATTGCACTAATGTGCAGGTAAGAGAGCACGTGCTGGTTGCAAGAGCAACTCCAGAGAAAACTACCAATGTGAAAAATATAAAACCCTAAGGAAAGAGAAATGAAGGAAAGTCAGAAGGCAGCAACTCAACACGTGAGAGGATCAGCCATTACATTTCCCATGCTGTCAACTTTTTAATCTGAGCTGTGGATCAGGATCCATTATGCTTATTATAGTGGGAATTTATATGGAACCAAAACATCATCTTCACTCCACATGTTTTACAACTCAGCTACAGTTTATGTAGGAAAGATAAACAAAACCAATCACTTCTATATTTCTATATTTCTAGTTTACTTGTAAGGTCTATAAATAATAATACAGATCTATCCTTCTATGACACCTAGGTGTCCCCAGGAACTGACACAAAATTGACACACAGGGACTAATAGAAAAAAAAATATATATATACATAGCTGATTGTGAATTCTTGCAATTCCCAAAGAATAGCTGATCACTGACATTTGCCTTCAGGGTATTCTGTGATTTTCACAAAATATTATTACACCATGTTTTATCAAATTCATGTGTTCAGGATACCATAAACTCAAGCAAATATAAATAGAGTGTGACCTTTTATTTCCAAGGCACAGATGATAGTGATTCAGTTTTGTCACAGTCTGCCTGTAAGTCACAGATAATTATATACCATATTTGTAAGGAAACTAGTCCATAAATCTTTAAATATAGTACTTTAACCAAGTTTCAAGGAACGAACAGCTGGATAGAATTGAAATGATATATAATGTGGGAGCATAAAAATTGAAGCCTTCCACTTACCTAGTAAATTTTCTCAATTTTATATTTATGTTCTCATCTATAACTTTTATGAGAGATATATATATAATTTACTTTGGTACTAAGTTTCTTTCTTCTTAACTACACCTATATACAGAGGACATCAACATCTATGAGTATGGTAAATCTGGACAAGTCTCAACTGATTTGTAAATACAAAAGACAGTGATTTTCTTAAGCACTTTATAAAAAGCAAAGGGAGCACTTTAGGGTGTATGATATCAAACTCTGGCACTTCACAGACTTTAAGGTCATGCAGACCTGATGGTCTTCCTTCAGTAGCAGCCTTGGAGGCTCAGCTGGACTGGAAAATTTGTGCACCAGCCCGGCTCTGACTCCAGTCACCCGAGCATGACTGAACTATATTTCACAGAAGGCATTTGGGCAAGATTCATCTCAGCCAAATTTAGAAACTTGGAGAGGCACATCTGAGGCATGACTTGTCTCATTCAAGGATAATCTGTCAGATGAATCACTGGCTCTGTTCTCCCCATTGACTATAAAGGCAGTCTAGGCAATTAAATCAAGTGACCATGTTTGTTATTTAGACATGTAAAAGGATGTGAGGCACACTGCACCTTGAGCCTTCACCTGAAACGCCAAGGACAGAGAATGCCTTGTTTATGCAGTCAGTAGACTACCACTTTAGCAGTTTGTGCTGCTCTCACTGCAATAGGTGCTACCTTTCAATCAGATTAGCTCACCTGTAATTTCCAGTTTATTATGACTTTTCTCTGGCAAATGGAAGATGCCTTTAAGACCAATAGTTTTCACAATGAAAATGCTTTTACATCTGTCAATCATATCATCACTATCTTCCACTCAATTTAAATGTTGATTTCATATTTACCTATGCAGATGAAGTTTCCTTAGAAAAACCACATCAACTATGGACTGACATGCTCTGAAGTGTAGTTATCCCACTGAAAAGTTGGCAGCTGGACTTCTTTCTCCCACTGTAAGATATTGCTAATGCTTACTGACTACAGAAGTGCTATTTCACCTTCTGCCACAGAAATGTATGACTATGATGCAATAGGGGAAAAACTACATTACAAGCAAATTAGTCAGCTTTGAAACGGTAACAAAAATTCATTTTAGCTGTCAAACAGTACTTATAAGTTTAATTGTAAATTGGTACATTAAATACTTTCTCCAGTTTAATGATCTAGAAAAAAAAAAAAAAGCTAGATTTTGAAAAGCTGGATTTTGCAGGAAGATGTGCTATCACCCTCTGTAATTACATTAGCGTGTAACATAAACAGTCATATTTTCTGCTTAGAGCTTAATGTCATTGTTTGGGGTATAATATACACTTTACTGGGGAAAGCAAAGTGAAAAGAGATATACTCCTCCCAAACTAATATATAAAATATAAAAATATATTAAAATATAAAATATAAAAATGGCTATGACAAGCATCTTCCTTGTGGAATTTTAATATCTAGGGATAAGAGAGCAAGTATAGAGCACAGCATGAGAAAATAATATAGACCTCCACCTAAAACACTAGTGGTTCTATCTGTTAAAATTTTTTATTTAAAATTTTTTTTAAAATGTCTTAAAAAATAAACAAATTATTGATTTCATCATTCATGAGAATTCCAGAGCAAATCTCATTATCCTGAATGAGAAAGAACCCATTGATTTCAGCAGACTTTGGATTAGGCAATAAAATAAGACCAAAACAGTGGATAAAGAAATCTGTTAATCATATGTTCAATTCAGCTATGAAAAAGTGTTGCCAAAAATATTCTGAAACAGCCTATTATATGAAAAAAATTGACAGAATTAAAAGATTTGGCTTATTTAGGCAAGGCGTATAAAATCTGTTTAGACTTTGACACCTGAACTGAAAGCAATTTACAAACTTTTTCAGAGGTTACTTATTAGTACTAATTGTACCACATAAACATTTCTATTAAAAAGATTACCTATTTATTATGTTCTTATCTTGCTCCAAATGGATCTAAAACCACTGCCTACAGCACAAAAAATCTGCTATCCAGGCTTAGATGTTCACAATAAATGTCTGTCTTTATATTAAACCAACCATTGCACCAATTGGTATGACCAACCTCTTCAAATCAGTTCAGACTTGGATCTAAGCTTAACAGTTATTTTCTCTTTCTTTCTCTTTCTACCATATGACAAAGCAAACATTGTTTGTGGCAGCTCATGGGTATGAAAAATTTTGAATCTTACCTCTCATTCTGCAAAACAGACCAACACAGCATTAGTTAACTAATAAATACAAATTAACTTTCTTTTAAAGCCTCTCTAGAAATTAACTTTGAAAAGGAAAATATTTTTGAGAAAGATTAGAGATGTGAATTTCCCTTCAATTTTAAGACACAATAACATTATTGAATTCATACTTCATTCTGTGTGAAAGAAGTAATCCTGCAGTTCTAAAAAGTGTTGAGAAGGTTTGCAGAAGGAAAGTAAGAGGTAAATTACCTTTATGTAGTTGTTTATATCCAGGCTATGCACATCTACCTGCCTCTTATCTTGAGAAATGACAATGCCATGAAATGGGGTTGATATTTCTTCTTAATCAGACAGACACATCTATAACTTCAGGCAGGTATCCTCTCATCCGCCGATTTCCTCAGTGTTTTTGCAATTGAGGGAAGGTTTTAAATAACAGCATTCCCTGATTCAGTGAGACTTTTGTAAAGATTCATTCACAAGGAAGACTCATAGTCAAATGAGACTGTTTTGACTGAGAAAACAGTCATCTCATAATCTTGAATCCTTTGGAATTGAGTTTGCTTTTTTTTCACACCATCATGGAAAACAAAATCCAAAATTTTGAGCTGAGGGCATGACACAACAATTGAAAAAATAAAGCTGTGGAATATGGTGCCAAAATGTCCTGCAAATTTTCACCCACCTTGTTTGGGTGATGACATGACTTATCAAAGAGAAGTGTTCTTTCATACTTGTCAGAATACTTCTTGCTAAGCTCTGCTCTCCAAGAGGACTGTCTCATGACAGCACAGTTGTAGCTTTTCAAGCCATCACTCTCTCAGGCCAGTTAGGAATCCCTTATCATACTCAGTCCCCAAAAAGATTTAGCATAAGATTCTCAGAGTGGTTCAGAAACTCAACAGAAAGAAAATATTTTATGGAAGTACCTGTAGTTGTATAATGCTTTTTCAGATTGGCTTCTGCTTCTTTCCAGTCTTCCCAGTCTCACCATTCAGCTCTTCTTTTCAATAAATCTGCCCACAGTTTATTCCTAGTGGCTGAGGTTTAAATAAGTTCAATTAAGGAATTTAATGACTTGTTACAATTATTCTTGAACAAAACCAGAGCTTTGGTAATATCTCATATCCAGTTCTTTAAACTTAGGGAAAATAGTTGACAGTTAGATGTGTGTGTCTAAAATTAGTAATCCTTTCATTCTATTAATATGAACAGACACTACCTGAAGGCCAAGAATGTTGTCTGTTTTAATAAATTCACTTTAGGTCAGCAAACACTAGTCTTTGAATTTAAAGCATTTTGGCATTTAGATTAGAGATACTTGCTGAGAGAAACTGCACAAAGCTTCTTGTTATGATTTTTTTTTCCAACCACTTTTAACAAACAATGAGTGGGAAAAAGACAGAAGAAAGGGAATAAAATGAAACAGATGGAAGACTTTTTACTAGAATGACACCAGTATAGACCTGCAGCGGATAATTTAGTTAAGGCACACTTGCATGGTTTGCTTACTGAGCAGAACAAACAATCAGATAAGCTGGCTGGAGCATATTCACAGGCTTTCACTGAAACAAAATAAAAAATGCCAGTTCCACAGAGTGTGCTGAACACTGACCCCAAGACATGGAACAAACAGAAAGTATGATTTATTATAGCATTTATATTACAGAGAATAGTATATCAAGGTGCAGCAGTGGAAAAATGCTTTTTGATCATCTTGTAGTTCATCCTTTTCTCTCTTCCATCATTGAAAAAGAAATAAAACTGTGCCATTGACCTACAGGTTCCAGGTTTCCAGTAGCACAGCACAAGCTGTAAAACATGCTCTGTTCTGCTGGTTCTGTTTGTATGCACACCCAAATTAATCAGAGCATCTTTTTCACATTCAGTAGGCTAAACCAGCACCTTTTTCACATTCAGTAGGCTAAACCAGAAGAAAAGGAAACAAGGAAAAGCAGTAACTGGCAGGCAACTGGCCCAAATGGATCACATGCATTTTTTAATGGATATGCTGAATGCCCTCTTTAAAAATGACATAATAGCCCAGAAAGATTAATTATGTATGAATGGAATTCTGTGATGTCTGTTTCTGAGAAACTACATATACACTTTTTTTTAACTGGCATGTATGTGTATACCAGGTGTCTGAAGGCAAGGTAATTTCCTTTCTCAAAATGGAATAGGTGCAATACAGGGGTATAACATGAGTCATTACACCATGTATCCTCTCTCATATATACATGCACACAGAAGCATCTGTGTATCTATACCATGTATTTTCTAGTCACAGAGCCTTCCAAAGCTTTAGGACTTCTATAGTTGCTACAAAATAGCTCAGCAGTTCTGGAAGTGTTGTTTTTTTTTTTTGTCTTTGAAAGACCACATAGTTCTTCTTACTTAGCACTGATCAGAGGATCTACCCATATCCTCTCTTGCCAACATGAAACACTAGTTACTGAGAGATGCAGCATACCACACTAAAATATAACAGTAGTCAACAGTGCTTTCAATAACCCAAGTCACTGTATCTGCATCAGGGCAAAACAATTTCCATGTTAAAATCATGTACTTTTGGAATATGCTTGGTAGATACCAAGCCCTTCTGCAATATACTTGATAGATGTAAGTGTTATATTCAGTCTAACAAATGAATAGTATTTAACACAGGCTAGCAGTTACCTCAGTTTAAAGCCTCCAGCTGATCCTGCCTTTACAGGTGTGCTCAGCAAATGTACTTTCATCCTCACCTTTTACACAATGTTCCTTCCACAGTCAGAATATTTTTGTACAACAGAACTGATACTATTTCTCATGATTAAAGAAACACAGAACCTAAATAATCCACATAATATGAATCATTTCCTATGAATTTTCCTTTTATCTTCCATTATTAGAACTACCCAATATAAAACTCTCAGAAATGCAAATGAACAGAGCTATCTCTAGCTAAAATCTTCCCTTGGCAAACAAAATTCTGGCCAGGTTCCAACTATTCTCCAAAGTAATTTATGACTTACATTTATTTTATATATTTTGTCTAGGATGGAAGGCCCAACAATGACTGTTAAATACATTCCAGAAGCTAATATTAAGCTTACAAAAAGTTATTCTTTGATGAATAGTTATAAAAGGTGCAAATAGCAGACAAAGGCCTAAAGAAATTCTAAACGCACTCTCGCTCTCTCTCAAATCTCAAGTTTTCCTTTATTATACATCTCATAGTATAAAAGTATCATTTTATCCATCCTAGTCCTACCTCCTCTTCCCTCGCCTTCCCTCACCTCACTCCATGCAACTAAAAAATGTCGATATTAGAAGGGACCAGAAGGCTTCTTAGAAGGGCACTCACACATGGTGTTTATGAAAGACAGACATGCTACGTGCTCACACATGCACATGTATATAAAGTTAAGATACTTCTTACCAGTAGCTGGTACAGACAGAAAATATTTGGAGAGTTTAGCCAGTGCAATTCAATCAATGCATGCATTCTGCAAAACCATTGCTCAGAAAGGTTTTCAAGGAAAACACCAAGCCAGGTCAGATGTGGTTCTATTCAGTCTTCAAAATCACAGCACATTTTATTTTCTTCTGCAAAACTGAGCATGTGTGAGTGGGTACATGTATGTCTACCAACATCTTTGTCCTGCCTTCATTACCTGCCAGACACCAGACCTCTGACAAACTCCACTGCCAAAATTACTTTCTTTTTCAGCCTATCTGACCTTATCACTGGCCACCATGAGCTGCCCCTTGGCTGCTTCTTGTCCAGTTTACCAACTTTAAGTCTTTGCCATCACATCCCTGCTCCCAAACTCCATTTCAAGATGCATTTCCCAACTCATCTTTCAGCACTCATCCCAATTCCCACAAAAGTACCAGTATTCATATTCCTAAAATTTTTTGTCTTTTACCACTTACTAAATATTTGATGAGCAACACAAAGACTTTCTGAAGTGTTCATTCCTACTGAGTTTCCAGTGAAAAGCAGTACAGAATCAACTTTATAAGGGGAATTAATGCTGTGAGCACATTGAAAAACCTACAACTGGTATTCTGAGCATTTCGTTTGGCACCTCTGATTTTTTATGTGTAAACAAGTCATGTATGCCAATAGGGAAAATTCAAAAAGAAGGTCTTTTGCACATTTTGGTTGTTTTAGATGCCCCAGTACCTTTGTCTACTACTAATTCTGTTACAACTTTGAACATTCACTTCTCATTGGTTCAAATAAATATTTCTTGCACCATCAGGAATTTTGTTTTGTATCACAGAGGGCTGGTTTGTTTCTCTTTTCCCCATAACTTTAATTCTGGCCAATACTGACCTACTCTGGACAATCGTCTCATTGTCTTTCTCACCAGACACAGGAGGTACCACCTTTTACTATTCTATTTATTAACTATAGTTGCTGATTAAGTTGGTATCCAGCAATACCATCAAAGGATTTGCGCTCAGTAACATACATGTGGATCATTGATACTCCTGTGCAAGCAGTTGTACAGATCCTGCTGACAAAGCCAGCTTGAGTACCTCTGAAAGGCACTGCTAGGTGGGGACGAATATTTATTTATCAAGGGAAAGGACCGATCTGAATAGCTATTACAACAGGGAAAACTTTCTATGAACTTACATGGCAGCTGGTGGCATTTCTAGCACGTCTAAGGTACTGAGATCTTCTTTCTAGGAAAAAAGCATCACTGCAGTTACTATTATTAAGCCATGACAAAAAGCTGCAATAAATTGTCTTTTCACCTTCTTAGTTGGTGTGACATTGATGACTACTTCTTGATTATATATGTAAATAAAGTAGTGGCCATCACCTCTCTATGATGATGTTGCTCTGAGTTAATGATGAAGTGAGACATGGGGAGGATATGGGACATGTCAGTGTTAATGAAGATTTATTCAGTAGTGACATTTGATCAAATCTACTTGGCGAAGTCTTAGGTTTCATTAGTTAAAGACATAAAGCAGTCTGTCTGATTAGACAGAGAAAAAGCAGTGGGGAGCTCACATAAATTACTACAGCTCAATTAGGTGCAGACAGTTTAGTGAGTGTTTATTACCAGTAGAGAGGAAGATTTTCCAATTAGATTAAAAGGTTTTGAAAACAACTCTTATAGTGCACGGTGATTTAGACCCATTGCTGGAATAATACATTGTGAGAAGCTGCATTGATTAAAAGTAAGCTGGTAAGTTATCTGCATTGCTTCATTGTTTATCAATAGAGCCCCTGCTGCCTAGGTACAATTTACCTCACAAGATCAATGTCTGGACTTGGCTAATTTTCTCCTTGTCCTGAAGATTCATATGGATGTAAAGGGCACCTATATCATGGCTGAAAATACCAATGAGATATATTTGAGATAATCATCAAAGAAGTGAAGTTATATCAATCACTAGAAGTGTACCCTGGCCAGGCTGGTACCCCTGATGAAAAGCTGAGTTTAAAGAAAAGACATTTTAATCAGAAAGGAACTGGTCCACAGGCTCATTGTGAAAACTGAAAAGGCATTAAAACAACAGTGGAAGTATATAGAATGCTGAGGCAGTGGTCAGCCAGTGTTTCTGACAACTGATTGAAGGTACTCGGTGTACAGTGCAAGTCCGTGATTCATGAATCCCAGCGTCCGACAGCGCAGAATGTGACTTCCAGCAGTGCTGAGCTAGCTGGAGTCCAGGTCTGCTTTGCCAGAGGATTTTTGCATACGGGCTGCAAAAGGTAGGGGGTCATTGTCCATGACTCTGAATGAATGATTGTTTCCCATGTGGAATGGCATGGGGAAGGCAGGGGGAAAAGGAGCAAAGGAAAAGAAAATGAATGATATTTAAATTCCTTATACTCCAACTGTGCCCTTCAGATCACATGGAGGCCTGCAGCTGCTTCTAATCCTTCTCTCCCAGAATTGTTTATTGTAAAGACTGGAGGAACTGAGACCAACAAGCGGAGAAATAAATAAGATAATTCTAATTTTACATGTTTAGTTTAATAATGACAGAGTTCCACACTGAAGCCTTTCTTTTACCTTTTGTGTAAATAGGACTCAAAAAAATTGAAATGTTACCATTTCCTTGTAAGAATCTCTTACCTTTATTTCTTTTCCTTGCAACACTTGCACATGCAGCATTTCTCCTCTGTTAATGCAGATCCCCAAAGTCTAAGTTAAAATCAATGCCATGAGAGATGCTGATGCTATTCTGACCGACTGCCGTGAAAGCAGAATTGTGCCCTTCCTTTTGGTTCTAACAATCAGTCCTTTGGCCTTCAGAAAAGTGTATGTGCACAGGGGTGGGAAGGGTTAGAAGCTATAGCATAGCATCTTCCACAGAGAAATTAAAACTGGGTATGCAGGGGTTGTTGTCCATTGCACTAACTGTGGCAATGCCCCAGTATATGGTACATGTTCTCCAAACACACAGAAAAGTACTTTCTCCCGCAACAGGTTTCCTCACATATACAGACAGGATGGGCAGTTCTCCTGTATAAACATTTTGACATGTACAACAGCATTATTTAAAAGCACATGTGTAAGCACAGACTGACGCACAAACAGCACACAACATTTGTTGCTTTTTAAAATATGGTTCTTTGAAGCTGCAACAGTGTGATACTTACTCATCTGAATAATCCCATTGTTCTACAGGCATGTGCTCACTGCATGCTTCTAAATTACACATTTGAGCCCTAAAAGTCTTTGTTCTTACTTCATGATGAGCAGAGTTCATCTAGTCCATGTTCAAAGTGCTTTGTCCTATACAGTTAAGCCACAAAGCTTTCCATGAGGCTTCTCTACATTTCACAAGACATCACTGCCCTAACCATAACTACACTTCACCAAAACAACCAGCAACCATTTTTCAACAAAATAGGCACATTCAAAGCCCTCCAGGCACCCCAAATATTATCTCTTTACCATATTGAATAACTGCTCATGAATAAAACACTGATATTCTTTGTAATGTAAACATCCTCTTGGTTAGCAAAACTGGGCTTTTGGTTTGTTTTCTTTATAATTGGAAGGGCTTGTCATTTAAGGAAACAATTAACATTTGTTACAAGCAACTTGACTGTGAATGACTCCTACTATTACACTAAATACATTTAATTATGATTTATTGGCACATAGCAACAACCTTTCCTAACATTGTAAGCCAACATCCATTTTCACTTAATTAAATTCATTATAACAACACTTCGCTACATAAAGGGGGGTGTGGAGGGGAAGCAAAATGGGTAAAACCCAAAATTCCATAATTAACTGTTCAAAATTAAGGTCATAAGGTAAGTATGCAGCAGATTTCCTAGTATTAAACTGCTACTATTACTAATAGGAGAAAAATTTGGAAAAGATGTAGATATAAGAAGACTCAGGCTTTTGGTCTTAGCTATACAGTTAAAACACTCTTGAACAAGCTGGAAGTCATGTCTTGGGACAAAAGCATCAGCATCCTGCATTGCTCAGTTTATTGACTTTTCAGCTGTAGGATTTCCTGCATTGTCTCGACCATTCTGTTCCAAATTTTAAAAAAAAAAAATTAGGAAGAAAAAAATCCCCTTTTATTAAGGTCTAAATATACAGCACCTGTAGCAACTGCCTTTGCCCTCACCTTACAACCGGTGACATGGCATTTCATTATAATTTTTTAGAATTCAGTGGTAAAGAATGTTAAATATAGGAGAGAAGGATTTGAATTATTAATCCCCAATAAACCTAGATCCTTCTAAAACTATATCTAAGCCACTTCAAATTAAAAATAAAATCTCTGAACTCAATTTTGTGTGAAATGTAGTGTGACACATTATTTTGTTTAAAATTTACCAGCATTGTGGTTTGACATCATTCATACAAAGCATTTAATGGGGACATGGTCAAAATGATGTGTGAAACGTCCTCAGATTCTTTTCTTTCGAACACAGCTCCTGGGTGGAGATTAAAACTTCACCCCGCACACAAACCCCTTCCTTTCGGCTGTTAATCACGAGGCCAGAGCTAAACTGCAGCCTGTCAGTACTCCTAATGAATATGTTTAACACATCGTAGCTAGTTGCTTGCTCAGCCACAGCCTGTGCTACCTGGAGGCCAAAGATAAGTGCTCAGGGATTACCTTTAAAACAATCCCCCCAGCTCTTTTGTCACTAAGAGCAGAAAGTCAGAACAAAAACTGAGCTGTAATCCTTGTTTCTGTGGACTGGCCAATTTTTAACACTTGAAGGTTCAGAAAAAAGCCCTTGAAAATAGTATCAAAGCTCAACCACAGTGCTGCAGCTGTTGCAAGGTCAGGATGTCTAGTTCAACTCCCTCCTCTCTCTCTCAACTTTTTTGGCTATTTTACTCTGGCTTAGACTGTAAGAGCTTGTGCAATGGGGGGTGGGGATGCTGGGGATTTTTGTTGGGTTTGGTTTTTTTTTTTTACAAATAAAGAAAAAAATCCAGCACAAACACCTTCAGTCCTGGATGTCTCCGCCACATGAAGGTAATGCGCCGTTGGCCTGTAACTTGCATGGGGCAATGGAGAACGAACAGCTGAGAGTGGAAACGTGCTCTGCAGGGCCTGCCCAGGCACCTGGGGAAGGAGGCAGCCCTCCGGGCCAGCGGTTATTATTTCAGCCACATCCATGGGGGTCCGTGGCACTGGGATTCAGACTCCTGAGCCCTTGTTACCCACAGGTCCTGTCGTGGCCCCAGATTTACAGGACCGTTGTTGCACAAAACCTGATTGAAGGGAATCATTTTCCCTTGTCAGAAGGCAAGACTTTCAGAAATGGCCTGACTTTGCTTTCCCCCTTCAGAAAACGAATCTTTCCAATTTGTAACTGTGACCAGTGGGTTTTTCAAAAGAAATTCATAAGATATATGGGTGGATACAACTATGACTGTAGCATCATTACATCCACTAGCCAGAGCTGGTTTCCTTAAAACTTAATTTCTCCACACTGTGCCAATATCTCTGAAGGGCCATAAAACACGGTGCTATACCCCATTGTCTTCAGTGTCTCCCAGATACAGAAGCAGAATATGGATCTCTCCACATTCAACAGATCATGAATTTAATTGATCAAGCAGATTATTATCTTACCTTTCAATTTCTCCAAGGTATTACTAAATATTAGCTGTAGCTTGTGCTTGCTCTTCTTTTTAAGAATTAAAAAAAAAAAAAAAAGAAAAAAAAAGAAAAGAAAAGAAAAAAAAAAGGAAAAAAAAGCTACTTTGTTAAGTCCAGACAACAAAAATACAGAATGAACAAAAATTTTTCCTCTTCTTCTGTTGGACTACCTGAAAAATCCTCAAACAAATTCTGTGGTAGCTGTGACTCAATAAAAAGAAATTTTCACATTCACGCTAGAAACCCAAAAGTTCAAAGTGTACTTGAAGCACCAAAGAGGAAGTGAGAAGAAAAAAGAGAAAAGAAAAGAAAAGAAAAAGGCAACTGCAGAGGAAAAAGGCAACCACAGAGGAACTCAAAGGAGAGGATAGCATGCAGTCAAAACACAGTATCCAGTATACCACCATGGAGTGAGAAACTCCTTGGGATCTTTTAATGATGTAAGAAATAATACTTGCTTATAAACTTAATTGAAAAGAGCTGCATCTGCTGAGGCAACAGCCAGCACCATGGGCTTCAGCTCTCAATGCACACATTAAATTCAAAGCTCTGCTTACAGCATGCTTTGTATGCACTGTGTCTTGTTCATATGTGCAACTGTGGATTGCACGTATTTCCCCCTGCAGACTTAAAACTGCAGGGACAAGGCACAGACAGACCACACAACTGTTCAGAAAAGAAAATCAAACCTTGATTTACCATTTGAAAGGCTGCAAGGTCACCTAGCTGCCAAATCCCCTGTCGTATGTCTTACCCTGGAAGAGCTCTCTAGGTTAATGGGTAAAGACTGGCCCACCCTAAATGTCACCTCAAATCAGGAAGCTCTCACTTATTTCTGTCACTGGGGAACAGCAAGATCATGGTGGACCATTGCACACTGTGATTCCTATAGGTATTTTGGCTGCATCTGCCATGCCATGTACGTATGAAAATGTCTCAAGGCTGTTCTCCTGCCACCACCATATGTATACCACCAACATTCACATTCCCTTTTTATCACTTTAGCTACAAAAGACAAACTTGCAAGCAAATGGGCAATTGCATATGTAATTCTTTCGCCTTTTTTTACCTATTATTTCGCAATGTGTCTCCTGCACTGATCCACTCTGAACTTGCAAATGCAGTCGCCACAGCAAGGAAAAAACTATCGCTGACAGGAAACACATCAACAGCTTGTTCTGAGTATTGCCAGTCAGGATGCTTTTCTGGAAATAAAAAGAGCAGTAATAGTTGAGATATTTAAATTTTACAATGAGTTATTAATTCTACATGGCAGTATGGCAGTTAATTATTCTAATATTTTATATAATGATACCAGCTCTTATTAAAATAAACAGCATGATCATACAAGTCCCTTAAGTCTTAGCATAGATTTTATGACAAAATACTTTATCTTCCAACATCACAACACTAGATCCTATTATTAACACCAATGGAAGCTGCTGTACTAAGAAATTTTTGTACTGCTTCTTTTTTGTGGTGTTTAATACAATAGAAGTCTTTACAATCAAGTCAGGTATGCTCAGCACTTCAAAGAAACACGTTCCAGATTAGTGAAGCAGGACAAACCCAGAATGAGTTATTCCAAACCAATGGCTGACTGGAATATTTTTCACCCTAAGAGCTACAGATATTCAATAGACTATGATGACTGTGCTATGCTGGGTGTTGTTTAGTTACCTTATAAATACAGCACTTATCTTCATGCAGCTCTTTTTTTTTTTCTTTTAGAGACAAAAGATAAATGCTTTTCATCAATGCCCTACTTTCAAAAACGTTTCAAAACATGTTTCCATGACTGCAGAGCTTTGTTCCCATTTTCAGTGTGCTGGTTAAATAAAAGGAGTTCATGAATTGTTTTGCACTATGAATTTTGCAAAGCTACAGTTGCTGAGAATGACTTGGTAGTAGGAAGAGCTCTAGCAGCTAAGCACTGACTTTATTAGGTTGTGATAAAAAGGAGTTATCAATGACTACAATTAATTTAAGACACTTTATTACTGAGCATTGCAACGATATGTTGCAGAATGCTTTTTAATTGGTAGTTAGCTTTCAATATTTTGCAAAGACCTGCAGTTTACATCTATTCAGTGCCCACATAGAATCAGTTTTACGTCTGCACTCAAAATTATTAGTCAGAATTAACAGAAACCTTTTTTTTCATTTTCAAAAGTTCTTATTTATTAAAGGTTTCTTTTTTCCTTGGTTTTATCCCACTGGTCAACTATCAATATGAAAAGATATGGAACAATCATTTGTGTACTCCATATAAGCACTTACCCTCTGTCTTGTGGGTGTGCCTCATTCCAGAAGACTCTGGGCTTTTTTCATGGTTACATGGTTAAGCTTTTTTTCTCTTACTTTCAATTGTTCATCCTAATGCCTCCAGAACCTCTAACGGGTGGTACCAGTGACAATAAAGAAGGAGAAAACTTACTAAGCTACAGTATGTAGGTCATCCTCTCAGTGTATTCTGTGAAAAATATTCTAAATTACTTTTTCTGGTTGCTATCTATTTAAAAGAAATACCGTAGAGGGTGCGAGCTATTGGACAGTGTTTTCAGAGTAAATAGTTAGTATGTTTACTTACAGGTTCTTATCACGGGGGGGGCGGGGGGCAGAGGGACGGGGGCGGAATGCCTGAGGCGGACCGGGGGGCGGGGGGGGTTGGGATAAACAGCATATCCGGGGATCTTTCCCCTTCTGCTCATCAGAGGGGGGAAAAACAACTGTTACGGTGTTTCACTGGGAAAACCTGCGAGAAGTGGGGGTTTGCGCTGCGCTGCAGCCGGTAACAAGCGTCTCGCGAAATGCCTCCTGCGCTCTCTTCCCAGCGTCTGCAAGGCGCGGGGAGCCGGGGAGGGAGGGGACGTGCTCCTGCATTTCCCGATAAACTTTGTCGGGAGTCGGGGGCTCTTCCCCTCGGGGAGAATAAACCTCAGCGATCGCGGCTCTTCCCCCGCCACCCCTCCCTTGGAAGGGGAGACCTGCGGGCGGCAGCCGGTGGCCAGGCTGGGGCAGCAGCTGCTGGGTCACACCCGCCCCCAAGGGACTGTGGCACCGGTGCCCCCCACCTTGCCGGGAGCCCACGGAGCCGCGGCTGAGCCCGAGGGACACCCCAGCCCCGCCTTGGCCGGGGCCTGGAGCCCCCTTCCCCCGGGC
>JAVJGI010000001.1:72026887-72081475 GCA_035590275.1 Ibycter americanus | reverse complement strand
TTGTTTCTAATGTATTGGTAAAAACATTTTTTGTTATCTTTTATGGCAGTGGCCAGCCTGAGTTCTAGCTGGGCTTTTGCCTCTCTAATCTTTGCCCTGCATAACCTCGTGACATCCCTATAGTCCTCCAGAGTTGCCTGCCCCTTCTTCCAAAGGTCGTAAACTCTCATTTTTTCCCCTGAGTTTCAGCCAAAGCTCTTTGTTCAGCCAGGCTGGTCTTCCCTGCCAGCTCATCTTTCGGCGCAGGGGGACAGCCTGCTGTTGCTCCTTTAAGACTACCCTCCTGAAGAACATCCAGCCTTCCTGAACCCCTTAACCCTTCAGAACTATCTCCCAAGGGACTCTGACAACCAGGCCCTTAAACAGGCCAAGGTCGGCCCCCTGGAAGTCCAAGGTGATTCTGCTGACCCTTCTCCAAGAATCAAAAACTCTAAAATCTGACAATCGTTATGCCCAAGATGTCCTCTGACCACCACATCACCCACCAGCCCTTCTCTGTAAACAGTAGGCCCAGTGGGGCATCTCCTCCCCTGGCTTGCTCACCAACCAGCTGTGTCAGACAGTTCTTCCACACTCTTCAGGAACCTCCTGGACTGTTTCCTCTTGGCTGTGTTGTTGGTGGACGTCCAGTAGGTTGAAGTCCCCCATAAGAACAAGGGCTAGCGATCTTGAGACCTCCCAGCTGCTTGTAGAATGTGTCATCTGTCTCCATCCTGGTTGGGTGGTCTACCACAGACTCCCACCAGGAGTGGCAGCTTATACTGTAAGCTGCTATATACACATCAGACTAAATGACTGGTCTGGACACACCTACTATTTCAACATGTTCTTTGGGAAGATAAGGCCATGTTGCTAAACATGAGCTGAGCTGTGTAAACACATGTTGATCACTTATCAGGTGCAATTGCATTGAATATGAGATTTCATTTTTTGTTGATTTGCATTGGAACCATGTACAAAGTGCAGTGTTTGTGAATACAAAATCACCAGAAATGGCAGTGCTTCTGTAGAGAACCATGGTTGAGCATACATTTAATTTCACTTAAAACTTCAGTGACAAAACATAGCTCAACCAAAGTTCATGGAGGTGTTCTCATTTTTAGTATTTTCTAGAACTTTAAATGAAAATACAGACTAACTGGTTTTTATATGCAAATCAAATTCCACTTTAATGAAATTGCATTTATTATGCATTAAGTATATCTTGAAAAAGATCTTGCCACCTTCTCTATACTACTTTATTTTTATTTCTAATTGTATAAAACCAGTATATAATTACTGTGTACATACACACGCACACAAACACACACACATTTTTGCTCCTGAGATTTACATGTGTCACTCCAGCCTCTGAAAGCTGTTCTTTATTAACTGTCCTTTGTAGCTGCGTAGCCTGGTGATCAACATTCAGTCTTACTACTAATTTCAAACTTCTAGTGATAGGTGAACTTGGTTCAGCAAAATTACCTCTTCATAGACTCTAAAAATGACAAATTTTCTTTCACTTAAGGAGACTAATACTTTTTATGGCACTAAAAGGCTACACAGCTACTGGTTAGATTGTCAAGTGTTCTTGAGTATCTAGAGATAATTGCACAATACTTCTGTCCTCTCCACGGTATATAGTGGAGTTCATTAGCTTTGGAAGTGAACATAAAAATGCATCCAGTTTACAGAAAGGTAAGTTTGTCTTCTGCAGCATGCTATCATGGCTCAAGTCAAAGATCCAGGATTTTATGATTGGTCTGAGATAGAAAATAATAAGCACAGGACCCATTTTTAATGTGGTTATCCACGTATACTCAGCATAAACAAAAAACCCCAACCCAAAATAAAGCAACAAGTCAGTAAGTAGTGTAAAGAGCATAGTAAATTAAACATTGATTCTTGATTTTATATCTATCCTTGTAGTAAGTAATAAAATCAAAGTGGGATGGCTGAGAACAATTTTAAAACTAGCCAACACAATTCAAAATCATACTGCATCTTGCAACCAAGAATGTCCAGATATTTTAAAAACTGGGCAGGTATCCCTACATTTATTTACAGATTGCACAAGTGAGGTAATTATATTTGTAAGGCAGAACAATTATGCTTTGTTGCTGCCTGCATGAATAAGTTTGGAGTGTAAGTAAACTTAAAGACAGCAAGTTGTATTAATGCTGAGTATGACTGAGAAATCTGGGACAAACTCTTAGGAAAATAGGAAAGGCTTACGTGAACAAGCAGTTATAACCACTCTTTCTGATCAGAGCCTCATATGAGGTGCATTGGATTGAGAAGTTCAGAGTGGATGATGTTCCTCTTCCAATGATGTCCATAATTCTGGAATTTGGAAATAGGCATTGATTTAATGTGGGAAACTGAATAACAACTTACAACTGAAAATTACTGATACAAATACTGACAGCATTTTTATTCAAGTGTTTTAATATTAAAGCCAGTATTTTAATGCATGTTTTAACTCTTAAGAGACTATACACAGGGAAGTGCTTTGTCTAACATGAACTGAACTGAATTACCATAAGCTGAATAAGTTAATATTAAGGACTATTAGTGAACTATAAATCTACAATAAGATCTTTCTTTGATCCTCTAGGTTTGCATTCTAGGTTCTTGTTAAAATGAGCTCAATGAAAAATCAACCCATGAAAATTCAGAAATATGCAACCAGTAACCTCTCTGAAATCAAGCTCTAGGGTTTGTTGTCTTCACAGATTAAAAAAAAAGGTGGGGGAAATGCTTGTTACTTGACATTTAAATTGTGTTAAACATTTTAAACATTTTCCTCTGTTAAATATATATCAATCCAAGCAAAGGCTGCATTGTATTAATATTTATTACTCCACTGCCTTTCCAGGCAAAACCAATCCGAATTTGACCTTCCGTAAAGGTGAGTGCCTTCCTCACTAGCCTCCATTTATACAAATGGAAAGTTAAATTTGGGCCAATATGTTTTCAAACTCAGCTAAAGTAATTTTTGCTAACTGCTTTCCCCTTCTGTTCAATAAATGAACACCTATAAATACCACTAGATTATTTTAGATAACACACATTATCTCACAATCGGGCATAGCTCTTCAGGAAAATGGTTACCTGAAGACAGAAATATCTAACCAATATTGACCACACATATTGCAATTTTACTGCAAATTTGTGTTTTTGAACCTATATCAGGAAATGAATTATGTTTACATCACAACTGTTGGTTCTGCATTAGCAGATTCACTTCTACCTCACTAGCCACACATGGCTGGAAGCCATGAATCTTTTTCAGGGTACGTAAATATGTTTCTCAGTTACAACTTTCTGAAAATAAGTGTAAACAATCTTGTCTTTTAATGTCATAGGAGGAATAATCATAAAAATTCAAGATACGAAGAGCCAGAACTCTGCAGATAAAAGACATTCACAGAACAAGCACCAGAAAATAACCTTATTCTCTCCTTCAGGGTACAAGCTTAGCAGATTCTCTTGAGAAGACTAGCAAGGCTTCAGGCTTCAAAAGGAGGAGCTGAAGAGCATTAATTAAAAGAAACCGAAACTCCACTCTCCTGAAATGAGCATCTGGTCTGGATTTAGTACTGAGGATCATGTCCTGAAAGAGTGTAAACTGAAATACTCTTTCAAATTTCACAAGAAGGTACTTTGGAAAGCTGTTCCCCACCCTCATTCACATCTTACCTTTCTTCCTACATATACAAGAGAATGAATGGTTTCTAAGCACATCCATTTCTCAACACATTTCAGCCACCCATTTCTCTCAGTAAATGTAAAACCTGTTTTTTTTCAATTAATGATAATTCTTAGCATTATCATTTGGGAGAACACAGACACCAGCTTTGCTTTTTTGCAAATATATTGGAAGCAGTTGAGTTCACACCTACCATTTTGCTAGAGAACTTATCCTATAGATAAGGCATAAACGGATGCATTTCCTCATCCAGAATAATACCAAGTGCAAATCAGCTACCCAGAAAAAACCCACAATCCAGCACTTCAGAGGAACAGTTAGAACAGCAGAATGACTTCTTCGGAAATAGTCACACAGTCCTAGTGTGTATGTAGATAGCTTCAGGTTGGATGCGGATTGATGTCTATTAATAGCAGCATCCCATAGAGCAAAACGCTGCTGTTTCACTTTCAAAAACCGCCGCACTTCCGAGACACTGAATATCTTTCCACCATACACTACAGTTTTAGGAAGCCAGGAACATCTAGTTTCTAATCAAGGCAGACAAAAACATGTGTTTATAAAATTTGTACAAAGAGACTTTGCTCTCTTCAGAACAAAAGTCACCCCCGGTGCCAGTTCCCAAAAGACTGGCCTTTACACTTTCAAAGATTGAGCCCTAAAAGAAGTTATGCAACTGCAGTTAGTCATCTGTGTCCCCTGGTAGGAGTGCAGAGTTTTTCACTGCTAGTAAATATTCACACAACAGCATTCACAAGTAGCATTTCATTTCATGTCTAATTAGCTAAAAGTGCACTTCTGAGTACCAGGATAGAGTGTCTCATTTAGACATTTAAACTTCAGTCCTTCAGCGATGTGACATCTCTATAGATGAGGACGGTAGGTTTTTTAGGACCCTTCAAACACCACAGCTTGTAATATATTCTTGGTTTTTAACTTCAGGACAGTCAGAGCCTAGATACTGCAAATCAGAAATGCCACCTGAAATTACATGAGTTCTTAAGGCTCAGCATGTCACTTTAATCAAGGCAAAAGTTCTCTGGGAAAAAATGAAAGTGCTCACCTGATCCAAAAATATGAAAAAAACCTGCACAGGAATGAAGAAGCCTCATAAAGCTCACCACTGCCTGATTGAAGACCTGGCTGGGTATGCTTCTTGAAATAGTCTTCTCTAACATACACATGCAGAATTATAGTTCGGGAAAAAAAAAAAAAAAAGACAACCAAAAAAACCCATCACCTTGAGTACTTGATTCTCTAGAGAAATAATAAAAGAATGGCATATATGCTATTAGACATGTTCATTTAATGCCCTACAAAAAATACTTTGCTACGATGGTAATGCAGGATGTTTCTGGAACTGTTTTGTTTGGCATTCCAGCTGTGCTGCAGTTTCACAAAAAATACTGTGAACCTTTACTTCATATTTTCCCCTTCTAGAACAAGCTTAACGATATCCAGGTTGCACATCTATAATCTTACTAACAGCCATTTCTAAAGTATCCTGGATTATAAAACAATCATTGTCATCAGTGTGTATCATGGAAAGTTTTAGATGGTACCGTATTTAAATAGAAAAATAACAAAATTAATGGGAGGACCATCTGTAACAAGTACCATGAAACAGTTACATTGCTAGAAGAAAGAAGCTGTCAGTAGATGTCAGGGTCATTACTAAACTCACCTGGAAGCTGTACAGTGGGGGCAAGGGGACTCATTACATTCACTGCAGATGCGCCTGTGATCATACATAATCTTCCTGACAAATCAGCCTTTCTCACCCTACATCTATGGGTGACGGTAGCACGATAAGTGGTCTGGGCACTGATTTAGTTTCCTTTGGGACTTCAAAATTACTACTGGAATGGAAATATTATTTTCACAACTGATTGTATTCTGTTTGCAAGATAAGGTAGAGAAGGTATGACTTCTGTTGCATTCTGGCAAGTGTCCAGTCAAATTTTCGTTTCATAAGAGGGTTGAGCTCTCCCATAAACTGGAGTTGGAAATGCCTTTTGAGTAACAAGGAAGCCAAAACCTTCAGTATTTATTACAACAGGAAGACAATGTCTTTTCACTAGTAACAATTTAACCCTAATACAGCAGGGTCCTAGGAACTACTCTGAGCAAAGTTAGTAGGAAGAAGACTGGCAGCATTATCCTTGAACAACCACAAGTAATCAATGAAAGAATGATGTCCCACACTACACGATTAATTTCCCAGCAGTGTTCCCAGATAAGTTAATGATGTTGTGGCACAACTAAACCACATTGTCCACTTCTTCCTTTCTTCCTACATAAACAAAACAATATAGGGAAAAAAATTAAGTCATAATGCTTTAAAAGATGCAGTTTCCAGGAAATGATTACTATGCATATTAAGGAAAGTATTTCTAGAAATTCTTAACTAGTGAAAAGCTGGTGCTTTAAAGTAACAATCCACACCAGGAATCTGCCTCAAGAAGAAGATGAAATTGTAGCAAATGTTCCACTTTGAAAAAGAAATACCTCTAAGTCCTAGAATTTTCAACTCAGACTGTTGTCTCCCCATATTTAATCTCAAAATGCTTACATTCTTGAAAAAATATGCTAGCCTTGAAGACATCTCAGACTGGACATAGGTGTATAGTATTTTAATGTAAATAGGATGGAAAGAGTTTAAAGTATTCTGTGGGACAACTTGACTTGCTGTACAAGTTGCAAATCATCGGACATTTTCATGCAGTAATCGGTTATCACAGCCAATAATTAACACTACAGTAAAAAGCTAGGAAGTGAATCCTCACTAACGTTTTCTTATAAGGCCATAAAATTTTGAAACTTTTTTTGCCCTCTAGAGCAATAAGCAGTATTAGAAGTCCATTTCTGTACTGATACTGTTTTTCAGAAACTTGCTTTGTTTTTCCATCTGATGCCAAACCACTAGATTAATTTTAATGCTTTAACTCATTACACGGATTAAAGTAGCAGCACAAAAACAATAGAAGTAGCTTTGTCATCAGTAAATATGAACATTCAAAATTTTTTCTGTAATAATTCGATAATAAACCAGTTCTTCTAACAGCTATGTTTTGCATAGTATATCCAAAAAAAGAAAAAAAAGCCAAACATTAATTTCATCATTCTACCTGCAACAAAGCTCATACTACTTCACTGCAAACATTCGCTGCAAATTCTCACTGCAAAAGTGAGAATTGTGCAAAAAAAAGTGCAAAAACAACTTTTCCAGTTTCCTTGGAAAAGCAAGATTTTTGGTACTAATATCTGTGTTTAAATCCAGCTACACAAAATTACTTCAATGCACACAAAAACTCTTAAGGCATGCAAAAATCTACAAGGCTACATTCTCAAAGTTACAGTATCACAAAGTATTTATTCACACAGGGCTAAATGACGGTGATGGATGCCCTCCTATTTGGCTGTAAATTATTCCAAAAGATCCTTGCTCTGAGCATTAATATATGGTTAATGTTAGTATACAAGCCAGGCACAGACCCCTTAGTTCAGGAAGGTATAACTGCTCATGGATAAATCATGTCCAGTCACAACTTTATCTTCCAGGACAGCAGTGAGCATAAGCAAGTTACTGTTATTATCAGGCAAGCAAACTGTTACTGTCAGTCAGGCACGCAAATATAATCAAAAATAAATTACTTGAAAACAACCAATTTAATTTATATGTAAACTGGATCAAGGCCAAATGCATAGCAGAATGAAGGAGTGAGATATGTTTTCAGGTAGTTCTCTCGTGCTGCATTTTAAATAAGAGTTATTTCCATGGAAGAGCAGCTGATGCCTGCACAGCTCTGTAACTCACAATATTGAAACAGTCCCAGTAAAAAAGAGTAATTGCCTCTTGCATACAAATAGTTCTCTGTATGCTTGTATGGTCTTTCAGTGTTCTGGGAAAAACTAGTTGAAGTGTTATATAAAAACCCCTGTGATATTATAAATTTTGAATAAGCAAAATGAATAGATGCAGAGTGCATAGAATAATACAACTCACAAGCTTTATCATATCACCCTTCTACAATTTTTACTGAATAGATAGTACATGATGCATACAGTACGGCAGTCAATTTAAGGGCTGAGTGAGCTGCAGAGATATGGATCTACAACCCATCAGAATGTGTTTTAAATATAACGATAACTTTCCTTTTTCACTCCCTAATACCTTAATTTTCTGTTTGTATTTCACTCTCACAGATTTTAAATGTTAGTAAAAACATTCAAGTAATATCTCCTTTTTGATGACAATGATGCAAACTTTTAAATCAGCGTGGGCTACCAGGAAAGCAGTAGAAAATTATTAGCATTTTTTATTTGATTTTAACAATTAAGTTCTGTGCATTTTCTGAAGAATGAAGTTTAGCAGTTGAACAAAACACCTATTGTAACTCCAGGCAACAGAAAAAAAGCTGCCTCTGGGAAGGAATTTATTAAACTTGTCTCCCCCCTAGACCCACACTGAACTCAGAATTACACAGCATGCATCCCATCTCCAGAAGATCATGATTTGTCCTTCAGTCAGATGCTTCCTGCTGCTGGTGAAACTTAAGCTGTGTTCCCTGAAAAGGTTCAGCTTGAGAATTATTGCACTGCCGTGGTTACAAGGTAAAATATATGGTAGGCTCAGGGGGCCACCAAAGGAAATTGGTGGTCTGAGAAGAAAAACAACCTCTCTATTTGGAATTTTATATATATATATATATATATATGACCTTTTGCATTTATGTATGCTACATATCTGTAAAGTTTGAATATCTCATAAATATAATAGTGACCTAATTTACCTGCAATGCACCAAGTGTGGTCCAACAGTTTGTAACATATTAGTATTATCTACCAAGAACATTACAAGAATATTTTCCAGACATAAGTTCAGTAGCAACGCAGCTCTCTCTTTTCTTTATTTTTTAAAAAAAGAGGACAACTTGTGTTTTTCTCAAGAGAAACTATGCATACTTGAAGGTCTGACAGAAAACCTACATTCATTACAGTTCCTGTAACTGCATGCTGTTAACAGCATCCTGTAACATTGCTGGTGCCTCTAACATAACAGAAGAGCTTACAGCTATTTTAAAAGTTAGAACTGTGAATCAAGCCCTCACCTGGATTTTATTGAGATGCAGGCACAAAGACAGAGAGGTATCTCTTGAATAGAAAACAAGGTATCCTTTCTAATGAGAGAACTGAAAGAGCCAGTTTTTTAAGGGTCCTGAAAGCTCTCCATTCCTGTACTGTATGATAATGTACGTGCTGTACATGGCAGGATCTGGCCCCTAGTGTCATTTTTAGGAATATGCTAAGGTTACTTAAGCAGAGATAGACAGAAAAGGTATGAAGTCATTAATGTAGACATTATCCAGCCCCCCTTTGAACACATAGGTACAACACTGGGATTACTATTCACCAGAAGCTTAGAGCCAATTCCTGTAACTGCGAAGGGGAATACTCAGAACAGCAAGCAATGTCCTCAGCAATAAGAATTTATGTGACAGAGTATCCAATAGAGCAGACAGACAGTCTTTACCCAAGGCCTATGAATGTAAGAGTCAGAAAACAGTTACTAAAAGGAAAAATAAGACAGAATGCTATTCTGTGAGGAGATAATCCATGGCTCACACATGGTTGCTCACATGCCTGCGAGTTTTCAATTACATATAAGGGATATAGCATTTATTATAGAAATTAACAAGATTTTTTACATGTTACCGCAATGAAAAGTATCTTATTTATATGGTACTGAACATCTAAGCATCTTTTTCTTATACATGTATATATGCAGTCATAGAAAATTACTATAATGTATTTAATACACCGCTTCCATTCAGTCTTCGGGCATTGTATAGAGCTGTGATAGACACGCTTTGCTAGTCTAGTATCCTTTCTGAATGATCCTCCCAGACACTTTTCTGTTCACACTCCACAGTTACACTTACTCTTCCCCTCCTCCATATCTCAAATTCCTTATGCCATTTCACAGAACAGTTATGCATATCAGTCTTTTACTGTTTTTCTCAAACTTTTTCCTGCTTGAGTACATTTTTTCCTTCTCTCTTTTTCAATGTTCTTGCTTTTTTTTTTTTTTAAATATGAAGTGAAGCAAAATATGAGCCAAGGTAAAATGTAGTGAAGTGGTTTTTAACCTTACTGATAGCTGTGAGACTCTTCATAAAAGGTGTCTATTTTTCTTATTGCAGTCTGCCAGAATTTGTAGGTATAAAATACAGGAATTCCAAAAGGAACTCGGAACTGAAGAGCATATAGGGTCAGAATGTTAAAAGTTTTTTCATTTTCTGACATGTTTTCTCATATTTGGAGAAGAATGCTTATAAGCAAGCAGAAGAGATTTTAACATACTATTGCAACTTTCTTATTGTTTGATTTAGAAAACAGCCTAATGAATTTATGCTATATTATGTATTTTAAGACTTCTTAAAACGTTAAGAAGTAATAATGAACTTTGAAATGTTTTCCAGAGTGCTTCTCTTCAATGGAAATTTGAAAATCTATGGTTATAACTGAAAAACAAGCATATTCTCCCTTGCTGATAAAAAATTGTAATGATTCCAACAGTTTCAAAGACAAATTCTATAAACTGATTAGACAATGGAGATTTTATCATTTGCATTCCTTCTAACATTCAAGAATATTGGGAAAAGTTTCAGAAGTTCAACATAGCTAAACACAGTTTTATCTACATTTATATATTGATTTATACAACAGGTGAAGGTCTTATGCAGAGCAAAAGTTCTTGTACTTTTGACAATACAAATCATTTATGCATATGCAGTCACATGGCTTCAAAACAGGTCAGTACACAACCTGTAATTCAGTGTATAGCAACAATTTGAAATGTCTTTAATTAGCAAGCATATGGAAAGCTAAGATAAACTAGTTTCATATGCAGAAAACCAAATCCATTCTAAATACAGTGTAACTTTTCTCCTGATTAAATATATTCAGTAGAAGACCCACTGAGGGGGAAAAGTGATCCTGAAAGTTGGTAATCAGCCAGTCTGAGCAGTAAAAAATACTTTTCTTAAAAAGCAGTTCAAAGAAATTTTAGTCTGAATGATTGCTGAGTTTCCACCAGAAGTAATCACAACTGGCATGCCCAGAGATCAGGCAAAACTTCTGTACAGGTAAGACACTGGATGATTGCCAAGAATGACCAGCTCAACATATTCCATATGCCAACAGAAAAGTCTGCACACTCTGTAGCAGAACCTGTCTTCCAGATAACGTCTGCCCACTGAAGCCTAGTATAATCTTAGATTAAGCTGAGGGACAAAGAGAACGTTTCACCTACTAGCACCTTCACGGCATCAGCATTTTTTCCATACATAGTACTAGCCTGCTGTCCAAGTAGGCCAGCCCAGTGTTCAGCCACTATGCACAGTCCTTAGACTTTGGGAGATTATGGCACCATTATGACTGTAAGGAAGTGAAAGGACCAGGGCAGTCAGAGAGCAGGACCATGCATTTCTCAGTACTAAAAAAAAGGCAAGAAAAAGATGAAGTAAACAAAACAGATGGTTAGTCTTTATATTAGGCATATCACATTATGCTATATGTACAGCACTTCTTATCTTCCAAAAAATTTCAGAAAGCATCCATATAGCAAATGTGATTTTAAAAAGACATAGTGTCATGTCATCATTCTAGACGCTCAAAAAATTCTTACAGGAATGAAAGTATTTTGGGTGATGACCTAAAGCATTTTAATACATTGCAGTTAAACCTTTAACTTGTCATTCTCTCAGATTGAAGTTACTGAAGTACCTTAAAGCACTTGTTCACAATTAATTACAACATCTCTGACACTGCAGTATTTCTACAATATTGCACTACTTTTAGTGACACGTTTTACATGAAGATGCAATTTAAGCAAACAGAAGTAATTGTATTTTACATGTAGTGTGCAGCTGCCTTACCTGCCTTTCTGAAATGGAAGGATTAAAGCAGTAAGCCACAATGCATTTTATTCATTATAAAAACTGCACAGAAGAAATCATTATGTCTCAACTGATAACAAAAAATGATTTAATGAAATGCATATTTTTGAAGACTCAGAGGTACTGCAATGTTTGCACTATTATTTAAGAACTATTAAGTATGATTGTGACAGTAGCTCTATTAAACATTTTATAGTCTTCTCAGTGTATGTATATTTTCTACATCAACTTTTGCCCTTTTTCAATATTGTTCTAATAATTCAGCATCTAAGCAATGCCACACACTTCAACAAATTGAAGTTAGCAGGACATTTTTCTGGAAAGGGGGAAAAAAAATGTTTCTGGCAAAAAGCCTACCTCATCCACATGAATTATAAGCAGTTTGAAATAAATTGCTGTCTCCAGGTCTCTCTAACCTTGCAAGGAAATTTTTAAGTGTTTCAGAAGCAAATTTTCATAAATGCAATAAAAGTTTCAAATCTTGGATTTGTACTTCCCAAAGCACCTTTTTGCTATTAACTTTTGGGTTTAATGGCAATAAGAAATGAAGCCTTTGTTCTAGCTATTTCAAATAACAGCATCTCTATACAGTTCTTTTAGATTAAAATATCCATTAGCTAAGTGAAGTCACAATATGAAGGTGATTTAAAGGTAACAGATGCAACTCTAAGCTTGACCAGCTTGTAGGAAGCATCCTCCAGGTGGACCCTTGCCAGGACAGGTGCTGATTCAGAATTTGTAACTAACCATACTGTGAGAGTAACACACTGCTCCTTGGAGCTGAGGCCAGCTGATATGAACGCGCTTTTCACTCCAGGCAAATGTATGGGTGTCAGAGGTCCAGAATCTGCTTCAGCAGCTAGAAGCATGCTGTTACGAATTTTGGATAAATGAATTGCTTTGAAAGACTCTGTAAATGGTATCACTTTTCCAAGACTATAGCTGGATGTAAAGTTTAGAACTAGATTTTTGACCTTTGATGTCTTTCTCAAACCTCTCCTGTAGAAATGGCCTTCAGTTACAATCAGGATCTAAATCTTCCTAGAGTTTGAGGTTGTTCAGTTATGCCAGTCAATAAAAGCATTTTCTGTTTAAAACCAAAATCATTTTTAAGCTATATATTGTGTCATAACATTTGGCAGGAAAAAGAAAAAAAGCTTAAGTACATGTACATCGATGTCTACACTAGTTCTGGTGGCAGGAAGTATTGAACAAAATATATTTCCCACTGTGAAGGAATGCTTTTCTGTACAAAGCTAAATGTTTTCATTTGACCTATCTGCCTGTTATTGGTACACATTGCCTGATAATGGTACACATTATCAAGTGTACCAAGGACAGAGTGGAAATAATGGAATAACTTTTGCTGAAAAAGGAACTATGTCAAAAAAAGAGCTAAATGATTAAGCAAATAAACATTGATTTAAGGCAACCGCAATGCAGCAGTAGGAGTAATCAGCAGCTTTGGAATGGCTACCACATGGCACTTCTATCTGTAAAGACTGTTTCTAGATGGCAAAATGTTCTTGAGACATGTTACAAGCTTGATGCATGTTACATGTTGAGGTCCTACATACTGATAATTATGGCAACCATCTCACACAGATGATAACCCATATTAATCACATGACAATTATTAATGCTCCACACATAATAAAAAAAGTGAGTAGTTTCTGTTAAGATACTTGGCATTACTTAATAATCCTCCCAAGACAACATTTCAGTCACTTTATCCTTCCAAATCCAAAAGATTATTTAAAGTTTCTTTCTGTCATTTTAAAACATGTCCATTGTGAATTCCTGCTCTAGCATGGCACTCAATGAATTTTTTAAAATTAATCCTATGAAATAGCATTCCTCTGTGTGAGAAAGTTTTAGGACATGAAAAATAGTTAAGAAAAAATATGGTCTTGATAAGCAGAAAAAAATGTTTGCTAGATCTTAGATTGAAGATTTTCCCATGATGCTCATGAGTAACGCGCACAATATCTTTTCTTCTTTTTTTCCTCAAATATCTAAGACTTTAACTAAAACTACCTTGGATTCAAAGACTAAACTAGACATTTTTAAGAAAGGCATAATACATAACACTATTATATTGTACACTTAATTGAAAATACCTAGAAAAGTCCAAAATCTACAGGGCGGATGTAACACATGGTGGAACCTGAACTTCAACTTACAAATTATAAAGAGTTCTGGTTTTGATGTTCAGTGGTTATCATGAAAAGTAACACGAGAGCAATTTGCTAACATAGCATGGATGACTACCAAAGCATCCTGTGCTGTGCAACACACCTTTTAATGAAGTTTACTTATATCACATTTGCCACAAATCAGAAAATCAAAGTGACTAATTGCTCACATAGGAAAGATGAAATGCCTAGATTTATGTATTTTTTTAAAAAATAACGGGGTTTTTTCCCTATATCCCCATCAAAAGCAGGTAGGGGGAGAGGATGTCAAATTCCTAAACATAGAATAGACACTTTCAAGACAAAAAAGGTAGTCAAGTTGTTGGATACATAAGGACTTTTTTTTCCTAGGCTTTCTCAAAAGTTTATCTCTTCTTTCCCAAGCAACAATAATTATTCTAATAAGAGGTGCCTATAAATCTGCCTTTGCCCTCAGGCCACCACAACTACAATAAAAATACCTGAAGAAGAAAGGAAGGAAAACAAAGACTGAAGAATTTCTTTTCCAGCTTTCAGCAACTAGTCCTTTCCCCTTCTTTTCACTAATTCAAAATTCTTATTATATCATATTCACTTGGCAGTTGGTTCTTTAGTGAAGTAGTAGGAAATACTTCTGGCTTCTTAGCATGATTTCCCAGCTGTTATAGGAGGTACTGGAGTCACAAAGAGATGGTTGCTCAGAACACTCCCCCCTCTGTCACCACCCTACCCCACCCTCCCCCAATTCAAACTGCACATTTCTTTAACTGGGAGAGCCCTTAGAGTAACTCCAGGTTAATGGCTTTGTCTGTCAAAAGCTTGTTGCTATCCTGACACTGAACAGAAAGAACATTTTACCATGTTGATCAAAGATCCTAGACTTTCCAATTACTATTATGAGTATTAGGAAACTCTTTTATAACTCTCTTTTTCATTCCTTCTTCTCCTCTCAGCCTGCCTTTGCCTAATTTCTGCTCTTTTTTCTTATTTCTTTGCCTCTCAATCCATTTAAACTGACCTGTTCTCTCCTCATCACCGATCCTATGCTGCATTTTATTTTTTTGTTTCTAGTAATTCATCTTCCTTCCTTCCAGCCCTCACTTCTGCAGGGAGGTAAGATATATGTGAATATATAGAGCAAAATTCTGGTTTCCTTGAAGTTGATAACACAGCTTCCACTGCCATCAGCACAGCAAGGACTTTAGTTGTGTACTGACATTTGATATGAAACTTCCAAATAGTTTTCCCCCTTGTTTGTGATAAATGCACAGGGATTTTTGATAAAAAATAAGTTCAGGAAAGTTAAACTGCACGCCCTATTCAGGAAGGTAAAAATGGTCTCATATCCACACATAATATGTAGATGTAGGAATCATGAGACACATTTCTGAATGTATTAACTTCTAGAAATTACATACTTGAAAACTTTTGCAGCTGTAAAAACTTTTGTCCTTCTCTGAAAGGAACCACCTCTCTCACACGCTCTCTCCTTCCCCTGTGTGCAGTCAGGTAATAGAGACTATCCCTAATTCCAGGCTGCTGAAGTGGGTGCTACATAGGAAGGTCATAACACGAGAGCCATTAGAAAACTGTTTTCCCTGAACCTCTACCACCACACCACTGCTCCAGATATTTTTTGTTGTTCTGTCTTCACTATTTTAATGTTAACTATCCGTTATTTATCACTGTAGTTACTAAATGCCTTTCGTTACAAGTGTGTGAATATAGTTTACATTAGAGTCCAATCTCACTCATTAAAATATAAGTCAAGATGTACTCCTTTCATCTTCTAAGTTACTCTAGATTCCTGCTGGTGAAACAGTATAGTATTTGAGATTTTCTTTTGCAATGTTAACAATGGAATCCTTTTCACTATTCTGTCATTCTGCTGCATTTCTTCTGGCAGTAATACCCTAGCATGGGTAGCATTGAAGCATTTCTCCTTACAGATTGTTACTTTATTCAAACAGCTGTTACCCATGCACTAAATATAAGGTGGATGATAGAAAAAGACTTTGTGAACCCATATATCAGGAAGAAAGTTTTATAGCTTTAGTGTTGCTTACAAATCAATTCCTCTGAGTTGGGCTACCATTAGTAGCTTTTAAGATTGCCTAGAGCTGTGTCATTCACTGCTGTTTTGACACATTAATGCATTAATGGTATGTGCAGGCTGACATAACTTGTCTGAAGTACTATTACAGTAATTACTAGAAGTCTTCATTCAACATGACATGCAAAGTTAAGAAAGGTGACAAAAGAGTGTGTAGATACTCAGGCAGTCTTAAAACATTCATTCAACATTGACAGTGCGTAATTAAGAAACTACAAAAACATCGAGACAAGGATTGTCTGCTATGTATACTGTCAGAGAAAACAAGCATGAATGAAACAGGTAATTATGTGAAAATGACGGCTGATACTATTAAACAATTCTGTGTCAGTAAAAAGAGGTTAAGAGAATCAGGGTTAAAAGTACTACGTCTGCTCAGTTCAGTTCTTTCACAAAGAAAAATTTAGCATTTAGTAAAGAGGATGCAAATTTGCAAAGCCATTTAGGAGGCAGCAGATGCTAGTAATGAATCCTGACTCTGTGTTTAGAACCTTTGAAACAAAACGCATTTCTGGATTTTTTCAGTTATCACAGATGTCTCCTAAAGCAAATTAGTGAGAGTATGGAACGTTATCTGGAAAACAGATCTTTGCCATTACATTTGCAATACATTTTGTATTGTGATTCTATGATCCTACAATTTTACTTTATTCCTTCTTGATCGGGTTTATTTTTCCTAAGACAAGTATTACTCTGAATTACAACTTTAAAATGCTGAACATTACTTCCTCTTTTCATCTAAAACCACACTTTCATCCCCCACGTACTGTCTAATAAAATGGTTCAATGAATCAAGTACCTTAACATGAAAATTCCTCAGCTGTCCTCCCTTCACTTGGAACTAGAGACCATCAGTATCTTCACAATTCATTGCCTCATGGTCTGTTGACGGAAGTGCTATATAGGAGTAATTCCTTGGAGAACATCTTTGTGGTGGTGTGCAACAGCTGGGATTACTGTGAAAAAACAAGTCTGGAGAGCTTCTAGCTTGAGGCTACACACAGGTGTCCTTGGGATTCTGAAGTCTTTATAGTAAATTTAAACATCATGCTTAAGATGATGAAATCACCATTCTTAGAGAAAATGTAGTTTCAAAGAATTTCTGTAGATTGTTCATTCCTGGTATACACATGAGAAGCAATATACAACTGTGACATTAATTCAAAAAAATTAATCCTTCTAAAAGCCATCTAATACATTTGAAGCTACTCAAGGGGGTCAATTTTTTTTTGCTTGTGTATAAGTAAAGGCGTGGAGAATAGTCTCAAGCTTTTCACAAAGTTTATTTTATGTTGTTGAAACCTCTTCTGAATACTTCCCTTCCTGCCTAAGACCCAGCTGTAAATCTACTACTTCCTTCACATCCCAGTCCACAAATGCCAGGCCAAGAAATAGCCTTCCTTAAAGTCATACTTGATACTTGTAGTATAACCATTTTCAGCAGGTAAATAGTTAATTCTCTTAGGAAAACATTTTCAAATCACCATACCTAAAGCTAAGTTGGTGTTTTGCAAGAACAAGAGCTGATTAAGGACATCAGCACTTTGCTGTTAATTGCTTACAGCCATAAACTATTTCTATATTTAGCCAAAGACACATTTAAATCACTGTGGTTTATTTTATAATCTGAAATGAACAGCAAGAATATGGGTGATATTTTAACTGATTCATAAATATTTAAAAGTCTGCTGATTTTCAATCATATCTTTCTGCAATCTGTTTTTCATAAATACTGAATTTAGTGACAGGTTATTTTCAGTAAAATAGCACAATTATCATTCTTCCAGAAAAACAGTTAAAATAGCACAGAAAATCTTTGACTAGGAAGTTCCTTAGTATGATTTATTACCTAAAAGGTAGTAATGTATTTCAGAAGCATGCTAGAGCTGTATTTCTGTTGCTCCTATTAAGAAATTCTAGCTTCCAGCTTGCCAGTTTGATAGATGTTTCTTCATATTCTCATGTTTTTCTCTGTTGTCATAAGGACAAAGCGAATTTGACAGCAATATTTACTTCTATTCTGCCAAGGCAAGAATATTCGAACACAGATTAGGGAGGAAAACAAGTAAGAAAAGATTGCTTTAATAAATAGTATACTACTATTAAAAAAATTCCAGCGGCCCTTTTGGGTGGGGAATAAATAAATAAAATTTTTTCCTTTCTCTCTCTAGAGCATACAGAAATTTTAGGTTTAAATGTAAACTAATTCCATGGATAAATTTTTACTTGTTAGGAAATTAATGCCATAGATCAGCTATGATATGATGTCACATTCAAACACTACATATGAATGTATAAATACATACATCTATAAATATAGATGTTTTGTTAGCCATCCCCTTCTCCCACCAGAACTGGGTGATTTTAAATAACAAGATATTTGGAGCAGAAGATACCTTGGTATTTCTCTACCAATTAAATGCTTGGTAGTTACACCTAGGACACTCAGTTTTCTGATAATATGGAAACATTCTAATGTAATGCACATATTGTACAATATTGACTATTGGTCTTCACTGGCTGACTATGCTAGCCTAGCCTTTGTGGAATGACCAACTCATAATTGCATCACTAGTCCCATAAACAAAGCTGCTTTCAAGAATTAATATTTGAATGTCATAACATACTCCATTTGCAGGCCTACCATTCCCCAGAACTAAACCAGCAAAAGTAAAATCCTGCAAAGTGCTCTTTCCAATTTCATAAAAACTATTACAAACAAAATTGTTCTGATGACATCGCGCTGTGATGATAGAGACTCATATAATACAGAGTTAGAAGTCATATTTCTGTATGTTGATGGCAACTTAATAGGCATATGCTCCTGAAAACAAATCAAAACTCATCTGGGAAGAAAATGTATTTTAAGGACAAATGATGGCCAAAACAAGAAAACACTTGGTTACCTCAAACCAAGTTGCTTTCTTAAAAAATTCAATTGAAGGAGATCTCAAAATTACTTTATTACATTACACTATTTAGAAATCATAACAACTTCCTTCTAGGTAGAAAATCAAAGATATAAAATGAAAATCATGTATAGCTCAGTCGGTATATCTCAGAATTAACTACTTTCTTAACATGGAGCCTTTTAATGTGAAGATTTAGGTTAAAGCAGATCCATTTGATAGGAGGCAAGATAGCCATGAAGTGTCATGTAAACATGTTTTGATACTATTTTTTTTAATTAGGGAAGCAGACAAAATATATCAGAAATATCAGGGGTTTATCCAAGTTTGGTTGAATTACTTCAAGTTTGAAAAGCCAAAATGACAGAAAAGCCTTTGAATTATACACTACCAAAGTACATCAAAATTAACAGAAGTATTGCTCACCTAGAAACATACAAACATTGTGTTCAATTAGAAACATAGAAAGTAATTCCAGCACATGTCAGTTGAGAATAAATAAGTATAGAAACAGAGATTAAAGATTTACATATGCATTTTATACTGTAGATTATGATCAAAGGGTGCAATGTTAGGGAACAGATGACCCCAATTGCTTTACTACTGAAGGTGGCTTTTTCAAGTATGTTTAAAAGTAACAAACAGCACTGCACAGAGACCGATAATTTTAAAAACAACTTTAGACAACCTAATGTAAAAACTCTTTATAGATTAATTAACCTGTCCTGCATGAATGAAAAACAGAGTTTCAACTCCACAAATTTAAGAAGGATTCAGTATCGCTTCTGGAGTTAGTACAAGTGCCTTTGTTTAGATTTCTGTCTTTCAACAATAGCAATTTCTTTCTAACGCAGTTTTAACAGCTATATCATAAAGTGTTCTTTTCTATAGTACATCATAAATCTTCATAGCAGCCAGGATGTGGGTCAAGCTCTAGACTACTCACTCCGTGAAGGCTAAGACATATGAACTACACACAGATAAACATGTTTTTTAATTTTCAAATTATGTATTCTGACATCACAGAACATAAACCTTTGACATACAAATCCATCTATCAGGCACTAATCTAAAATTGGAGCCAAGGCAGTAGAAAGAATGGTTCATTCCGTTTCTAGCAATGCTTTGTTTCACAAGAATAAATCTCAAATCAGTACAAACTATTGGGAAAGTCTCGAGCCACTAGTAAAGAATCCCCAGAAGAAAAAGGGGGAAGGAAAGGGTATACTACAGAGTTTCTTTGCCTGTATAAAGTAAACACAAGAAACTTGAGCAATACATTGTCTCTCTGGAAAGCTTCTTTGCAGAAGCAAGACATTTATATAACGCCTAATGTACTGCATTCCTCTTTCATAAAGATTTCATAAGTATGTAACAAAATAAACAGAATGACTGAAGCAGCCTGGGGGAAACCAGTAAATAGAGCTCATTTCATATGCAAAAACAATAATGAGGAAAGATCAGTTACTGTGGTTCTAATAACAAACAACAGATGGTTCATAAGAGAAACTTAAATAACACTATGTTTCAGGTGAGCAATCCACACCAGGGACTGGAATTTTTCCTCCCGCTCCCCTAGATTTCCATTTCACTCTGGAAGTACAAAGGAAGTGCAGCAGCATCCTGGTCTTCCCCACAGTATTTTGTTGCTGCATAAGGGCCTTGCAGTGATACAGGATGACTGCAACAGTCCCCAGGGCTCCCCCCTTTCTCAGCCGACACACGTCAGGATGCTGGCAGCATCTTTACAACCAAAAGGGTTCTTGGCACTGAAAGCTAATGAGAATAACTTTGAAAAGGTTTGGGCTAGATACGGTCTAAAGGTATAGTGAATAAAATTCATGTATCTTTACACCTTTCTCTCTGATCATTGTGCTGAAATACAACTCAGCAGGAGCTGAGAATAAAGGATTATTTCCCTCAGATTTCTGGCAAGACCAAAATAGTTTGTGACTGTGGTAATCTAAGTTATAGACACAGATTTTCTGCCACGCTCCCCTGCCTATTTTTTACCCCATACCTACAAGGAAAACAATGGTATCTATTTCGTTCTCATATTTGATTCATTGTTGACCTATGCAAATTTAATGTTCAGAACAGTAGCTATGGCAACAGATAATTTTTCATATTAAAAAATGAGGAAGGTGAGGTTACAAACTTGAGGTGGATAACAGAGTTTTGCTTTGCTATCTCTAAAAGCAGTTGAGCAAATTGACTAACTATATGTGTAGAAAAAGCAATTCTATGAAAAATTAAATATATATATATATCTTCCAGGTTTCACATATCAACGCCTTGATTCAACTTCATACAAATCAAATCTCTCTAAAAGTAGCCAGAGAAACAAAAGGCATAATCTGTACTAACGAACACATGCCACGCGTTATTTCTTTCAAATGCTTTGGGCTTAAGTCATATTATTAAGCACACAGTTGTGTTTTGTTTGGGGTTTTTTAAAATGGAAATACGAAGCATATGTGAGCTTCATAGTCCTAACACATCCTTTAGCTGAAGTGACCTGACAGGAACCAAGAATTGTTTGTCTGGCTATGGTATAACTGCAACAGAGGCAACCACCGAAAGAACCCAGACTTGGCAGAATCTGCTTACATGTTTATGACCACCTACCTTTTCACCTTTGCATATGTCTGTCCACATGATGGTTACAGAAACCTAGCCCTGCCTTCTGAGAATCCTAAATCACATAGGATTAGTGGCAGCTTTTTGTGTCATCAGTTGGTACTAAAATATCCCAAGTCATCAGCAGTTTAACTTCTGCATCAGCTTCAGTAGCTTATTCCTTAAAGTAAATAAATTGGGGTCCCAGATAATTTTAGATGCTCAAAATTCATCTGTTTTGCAAAACAGCTTGTACAGTTACATTGGACTTTACTGAACTACGGTATCAAACTTTAGCATTATAGCCCAATAATTGGATTAAAAGGTTCCTAAACAAAGATTCCAGAATACCCAGAGTATATTTCTACCTTTAATTTCAGACATTTAATAAAGTTTTCTTACTTTTATCTTTCCAAATCCTTGCTTACAAAGGCATCTTTTCCACCTCTGTATGAAATGCAGCTTATATAAAACCCGTAGTTGCTTAAGAATAGAAAATAAATCCAAAATTGTTAGATGCAAAGATTAATAGACAGCACACACAGAACTGAAATATAGCTTCCTAGGAGTTTGTAAGTCACCTGTATGCTAAGAAGCAACAGACAAAACTGTGTTCATGTCAACCTATTTGTGATTTCAAATATGAAATGCCAACTTGTGAATCTGGGTAAGTTACAGATATGTGATTACTATATAAAACATACAACAACTATCTCCATACACAACTGAAACCCCAAATAGTGAACATATTTGCAAACAACTAAAGATACACACACACATATATGCTGTCTCACGCACCCAAATGCAATGTCTTGGGATAGACATTAACTCATGTATGTGTGCCTACCACTAATGAGAACCATGAAGCTAACTAAAATACAACACAGATGCAAATTACATCCTTGTGACCAAAATGTCACCATCTGTTCAGAAAAAAATATTAATGTGACTTCTCTAGGTCAGAAAAAATGGTGTTATATGACCAAACATGGACAAAATAACTTAAGAATGCATTTGAGATATGGGAAATTTGAAATATTTCATATAACTGGGTTCCAAGAGATCCTGAAAATCACATGAAATCAATAACCACTGAAATTATTGTCCTAAACAACTTTTCTCTATCTACTTTTTTTCAAGGGCAGAAGCACAATGTTTTCTTTCTTTTGGAAGACAGCAACCTCTAAGAGCTGTAAACAAAATGAAAGTTACCTGCAATTTTACTCACCAGACATGTATGTTAATTGCCACATAATCAAGCATTACCATCAGATTCTAAATATTTGATGATTTTCTAGGCCTCCATTGAAATGTTGAAGTTGCATTAGATCATAAGTGGCACATGCATGTACATGAGAATAAGACTCCTGCATCAGGAGGGAGGATAATTCATAAAAATTGCATGCATATATCTGGGTCTTTCTTGAAATCAGGATGGAGAAGCGACAAGTCTGTGGCAGCAGCAGGCTATGCTAAGTGCTGAGCTACTCAGCCTGAGCAGGATGGGCCACATGGAAAAGACATGGTACGTGTAGAACTGCCACCCACACAGGGAAGAAGTTCCCGGTGAATTTTGGAACGTTCAGAGTTAGGCAGTGAAAACTGAGCAAAGATCTTGTGGGATGGCAATTTTGATGTTAGTTGCTTTCATTTCAGCCAAGTTGTCTTTAGATACCTCAGTCCTTCAGTGGACCTAGCTCTTACAGATGCATATGCGGTCTGCTACAGTTCTCCTGCCTTTGATTAAAAGAAAGAGACTAGGTAACTCAAGTCCTAATTATTTTTTAGGCTTTTTTTAGGAATACTTTGGAAGGTCATTAACACATTTTCTCAGTAGTGGACATGACAATTAGACAGAGTATTTCAATAGTTAAGCAACCAGTGTAAAATAGTAATGAATAAAATTCACATATAATTCCACTCAGGCTCTCATAACAGAGTATAATTGAGCTTTAAGTGATTTGAAACACTTCAGTGGGTTCCTTTCATAAATGTAAATTTCACCCATCCTGATTTCTTGTGTAAGTGTGCTTCTTAAAAATGCCACATTTAAAAAACATTATTTCCACTAGCAATTGTTTACAACTTTATATGAAATATATGTAATCAGAACTGGTTTTAATCTGTAGTATCTCATGAGATCTAAGTACTATAGCTTTTTCTACCAAAACATTAATGGAAATGTAAGATGAAAGATGTAACTTAATACCCTGAATATATACAAAACATTCTCTTCTGGTGTATGTCAATTTTAGTTTGTTGTTGCACCTACTAGAAGGGTTTTCCTGTGTATTCATAAAAGACTGGGGTTTGAACTTTTAAACAAAAGGTACTTTATTTTGAGAAGCCCAAAAGCTTAAGATAAAAACATTAGGGTCAACATTTCTCACCTATACTTAGATAAAAATCTCTTCAATATAGTCGGAATTTCTGACTAAACACTGCAAGAAATGGTCCTTTCTGAAACTAGTACATGACATGATTGATGAGATTTCCAAATGTGGAATTCAGAAATTCTAGGTGTAAGAAAATGTCTTTGGACATAATGAAACTTAAGTTTCTTCAATTTTCTATTCCACAAATCATGTGAAAATTCCCCATATTCATGTTACAGTAATACTCTTATTAAAAGTGTGCTTTTAATCAATTTTGGGGAGAAAAAAAACAGCTTTCAATTCAAGAAGGCAATAAAGTATACATAGAAAAACATTTTAATCACAATTTTAGGCTACAAATCAATGACGCTATTGAGGATAGAAAACACCTCACCTGGACTATGATTGTTAACTAAATAATACAGATAACTACTTTCATTTCCTCTCTGAAATAGATTCCAATATTTTTCCCTAGAATACCCAAACTTAGCTCAGAATTAACTGTTCCAGTACCCGTGGAACACAGTATAGTAACAAAAAACATCTCTAGAAATGCATAGGCCTCCTGTAAAGGCACATACAAATGTATAGGCCAGCATGTAAAGAACATAACCTTCAGATTCACCAAGTTTCTCAGTTGCTGAAAATGTTGTCCAACTAATTTCAAAGTCTCTGTAAAATAAATAATCTGAAGAAGAACCTCTGCTATCTACTACGATGTGTTAGAAGAAGTTTACTGTTACATTATTAAGACCATTTTGTACTGTATATAATAGTTAGCTGACTGCCAAACACAGTTTAGGAAGAATACACGCTTCTCTGGATGTGGATGAATACAAGGACATGGGGATGCACAGCACCTCAATGCTAACTCCCAGGATTCATGTCACTCCCTATCTGCCATTTACATGTACCTAATTACCAATTCTGACGTTGAAGAAATCATTAGCCGTATGGTAAATTTTAGGCATGACAGCATTATTATATAGAAGCTATAATTCTGCTAAAATCTACATTACTAGCTTTTAAGAAGCAAACCATTATTTATAACCCTGAAAAAACCCGTATTAATATTTATGACATTATAAATCTCCATGAAAGCCAGTGCCTGCTTACAAAGAAAAAAAAATTATAGGTTGTTAGGAAATCTAATAATTTTGCCAAAATCTGCAAAAACCCATGGAATGCATATTATAGCATCTGAGCCATCAGCCTTATCTTCATGAGTACATCATAAACACTGCTATGTAACTTATGTATTCCAGTATGCCAAGTTATTAAGTTTTTTATGTCAGAAAAACATTTTGGGAGGAACTATGAATGTACTGAAATACAGATTGCTTCACACTTATTTAAAAGGTTCTGCTTATTTTTTAAGAAGTTCAGATGATGCCATTGCTCACAGGAGATTTGAAATTTGGTGGAGAAAATATCCTATCAAAAGAAAAGTACATTTTCCCTACCAGATTAAATACCAGGCAAGCAGAGCTGAGGGGAAGCTATTATAAACTACTGTCTCCTTCATTGATTTTGATTTTACAGGTAAAATTTTGGTAAGTCTGCCAAGCTGCCCCATGAACATAATAATTCTTACATGGGACCCGTCTGAGCACTGAGCAGAAGCAGTATCATAACATTTACAGACACCACCCAAGAAAGCCAAAGAAATTGTGGTAATTAGACACCAAATCTACCTGATAAAGTTGAAGGTTCAGTGCTCCATATATCACCCTCATAGTATGAAAAGCAAAACAATACCTCATGCTAACTTTCAAGGAGATTCACACGTCAACCCCTATTTGCCAGACTACTTGTCCTCTGACATGTGATAACATTTGATGTATTATTATCTAATAGAGCTGCTATCCAGAAAGTCATCTCCCACATACCGTAGGTGACAGTTACTTAATTAACACAAAACAATTTTAAAATCACAACTTATACCTACTATCCTATTAAAAATTAATCAAGATGCTCTGTTATACGCAGATTTTCAACATGTGCTAAACAGCAGACAATCTCTTCATCATCTGCAAAAGAAATGCTTCAGATTTGAAACAGGAACATAAACGTGTAAATGGAATACTCAATATCTGTGCAGAAAGAAACACCAGAACAGTGGCTCAGATTGGAAGTTATCTTTCAGAGACAGCAAAAAATAAAACGGACAGTTTAGAAACCCAGCCAGAACAGACAAATAAAGATTTTAATTTGACTACCACGCTTTCTAAGTGAGTATTTTCTTGAAAGTTATACATATAAAACACACATCATTCTCCTAAAGCTGAGGATATCAAAAAAGCTGATAAATATGAAATACAGCAAAGGAAAATAAAAATCCTACCCAGATTTTTTACTCTCATTAATTATAATAATTCTTTATAATAAACTTGATATCATTATAGATGCTTCATGTAACAACTGCACAAACCTCAAGCAAGTTGAACCATAAGAATGTCCTGAGGAGCCAAAAAATAACTAATATGACTGTTTATTCTATTATAATAATTCATGTATGTTAGAGGAAATGAATTAGAGGTATTGAAAAAAGTTATTGAAAACCAGAAAATTAAGAACTAGTAACAATTAAAAGCTGATAGTGGCACAAATAGCTATGACTTCAGAATGACATCCTGGTAAATATCATATTTTGTCAGACTGATTAATCTGGCCAAACTTCATACTGAAAATCATCCATAGATAATAAGCACAGAATGTAAAGATCTATTAAAAAGTCTCTTTTCAGAATTTAATCATACTGTACAGTAAATGTGTTCTGCTGTAGCAAGGAGTAAAAGTTACTAAACCAGTAAAGAAAAAAACCAAAACCTAATAGCTTGTATCAAATGGATAGGTATATTTTGAATAAATGGAAACTATGACGAAAAAGTGGCATGTAGGAAAGAAAATGGAGAATGTAATTGTCATAATACAGCACATCAGTGGTCCATCTAGTCTAGCGTTCAGTCTTCAGAAACATGCATAAAGAAATGCTTAATGAAGCAAACAGGACATGCATAAATCATCAGCTGCCTTCAGCAAATGCTTCATGGACTCAGAGCTGACTTTATATCGAAAGTATTTAAAAAGGGTATATGCAGAACAGTCTCAAACTACTCTCAAAGAAAAAAGTGTGTTCGATTACCTTTTCCACAAATTTCATATTGTGCTTCTTTCTGTATTTTGGGCAGAAGTATATTCCCTACCACTCCTTGGTATTCAGGTTAAATCTACTGATGTATAGTAATATGTTTTGTCAGCCTATTTTTTTAAAACCTTGTCTTGTAATAATTTAGAAGCATAATACATTACAGATGTAAGGCTACTGCAGCATCACATGAATTGCTTGTTCATGAAGACTGCAATTATTGGCTGCTTTCTCATGAATATTTCTTATTCCTATAGCAGTAATTCAACTACTTTTTTTGTTCTAGTCCCTTATGAAGATACACACCCCTACTTTACAAAACAGAGGGAATAATTTATGAATTAACATGGAGTTAATGAATTGTAATAAAAATCATCTTGTAGAAAATTAGTAAATGCAAAGATTACCACAAAGACACAAGATCTGATTTAGCTACTGGATTCCAGTGGTGGAAGCCAGAGGAAGGAAAAACTGCAGGATTATCGTGACAGAAACTTCACTCAGAGCGAAGTCAAAGTAACAAAAAGTTACCAAAATACGCAATTTCCAAGTCTGAAACCAGTCTGTCAGGTCAAAGGGACAGAGAGCAACGGAACAGTATGATGATTCATCAGAAGTTCACGTCAACATGGTGATACTCAACAAATCCATGCAAGGGATGGTATGATTAAGTGCACATGCCCTGTCCTTCCCACCCTTCACATCCCCAGGGCACAGCCCTGAAAGCTGCACCAAACCTTTCACCGTTGCCACCTTCTAACCATGATCTGATGTGTGTTCACATGCTCACTTCTGATTTGGGGATGTTCTTCACTTTGTAGACTAACCAGTCACTTGGCTTTCATTATTTGATTGCAGACCCTCACTTACAGCCTGTAAATTAATATAGATGAGGTATATTTTAAATTCTATTTAATACCAAGTTATTTATTTCTAATAGTAACAACAGTATCACTTGTGACTAGCCATCACAAGAGTGCATCTGACACCAGCACACAAAAAACAATTTAAAGAATGATTTAGCATTAATCCATAAAAAGGAATTGAAAATATGAAGGCCAGCAGACCAAAACCAAAACTCTTGTTAGGATAAGCATCACCTCCTATGGCTTTCTGAAAAAATGATCTTCTGATTTAGTTTTCCTGATACTATTTTCATTTTCAGAAGAAAAAACAGTGTGAAGGTTCATGATCAGTGTGACCCATTTTCTTCAAGATTTATTATTCTGGACAATAAAAATATTTTCCTAAGTTTTTAGAATACAGAAGTAATGTTTTATATTAAAGCAAAAGGATAGAAAAAATTACTTACATGTTAAGTACTCACTGAATTAATTGTCCACTTTATTACATTAATTTGTTCAATTCTAATTATCAATTAATTGCTCAATTATTTTACACAATCATTTTGAATACAAGTGGCTACTTTGGCTTCAGTGGCCAAGGACTGGAAGGAAGGAATCTGATTATTTGAGTGACAGAAGTCTAAATGCTATTTCACGTACTAAATGTTGGTCGTCCTTCCTCAGACATCTACCCTGACCACTTAACAGTCTATTACAATTGTTACTCAGTTGATCTAGCATTATGTTATTGTGGCCATTTAGTCACACAACTAGGTCATAAAAGGAGACCATCGGCTTCTCCAGTCTTACTATAAACTGTGTCTGGTGAATGATGTGTTCCAGCTGGGGGTACTGCCCTGCTGCACGGGAAGGCAGCATCCCTAACTCATGGATGGCTGCCTTTTGATATGACATTATGAGATGGACTGAATGTATTCTTTGTTGATATACCAAGAAGTCAGGAAGAAAAACTGATCTATTTTTCAAACAGATCCTTCCCTCACTAAAAAAGGCCTGTGCAGCATCCTCTCCAAACAAAGTAGGTCTCATTCTCAAAAGCAAACAAATCAGGGTTTCTACAGCAAGTAATATCCAGTTGGTCTCATATACCTGCTGGGTAAAAGTATATGTAAAATATAAGATCCATAGTAAGAAAAGTTTGCAGTTTCCTTTTATTCAGACCTAACTTCAACTTCATACTTCTATGACAAAAGTCTATGTTTGAAGTTAGAGTGAAGTACCACTGTATATGTGCTACTGCAGAATTCTGCTAGAAAAGACTTCTTGTGTTAAGGTTTTCGAGTCCAGCCCTAAAAATCTGCTTTCATTTATAGGTGGGGTGGGTGGTAGTCATCTGCTCTCTGGATGTTCCACTTGCAGAAGATAAAACACTTCAGAAACTTACTGTTTGTTACTCTGGTTGCAGTTACCAATTAACAAGTAGTGCTGGACTTCAAACAGTTCTCAAGTGCAGTAAATTATGTGGTCTGCCTTCTTCTAATACTTCTACAGTCCCATTATATTCCAGCAATCCTTTATTGTAAGGATCACACAAAAAGAATAACAGTTGGTTTTTTTGTAAATGAACTACTGCTTTAGTAACAGTAGGAATCGCAAATTTAAAATTCATTATTAAAGGAAACTCATTACCATTAACAGTGTCTATGTATGTTCTCAGTGTATTTAACGGCTACTGAATCAGAGAGGATATTAACTCCAACATGTGTTTTCTTCCCCTTCTGTGCCTTCAGATGTTGTAAGCATAAGAACTGGTAATGCCTGCACCCAATTTAGGCCACAAATGAATTGTGGTTCCACTGTCATTTACTGTTCAAGAGGACTGGCAAGTGGAAAAGTACTTTTTCTGCCTTACTCAAAGTGTGCAAAAGATGGACACGATCTGCATTTCAGACCACACAACAAGTCTAGTGCCCATGTACAGTGACCATTGATCCAGAAGTCACAAAGCCCATGTATGTTTTCCTTTATGGTCTTGCTCTCTGGTCTCCTTTTATTTTTCAAAACTGCAAAATGTGTGAGACAATCTTTATGCTCACAGGAAAACTGTCACTGGCTAATGATAAAAATTTGTGAGGTTCAAGGAAAAACCATGTTAGATGATGCTTACATGACTGAAGAAATTTCCTTCAATGCATAGACAAGCAAAAAACCAGTCTTACAAGGAATGGTGAAGTTACTTCGTTTGGCTTTGCTAGTACAAAGAACTAACCGTATTTAATGTGATCTTGTTCATCATAATGAGCCTCATCTAATTCCATCCTTCAGAAACCTTCATTTATCTAACTTACGAAGAATATGTTAAACAAAAGCACTTCATAGTATTAGTGCAATTCACATCAAATGCACTAGAGAAAATTACCTAATACAATTTTCTAAACCATTTAGTAGTATGAACTAGGAACTAAAAGAGAAAATTACATCTTATGATTTGTAGGCTGTTGAAAACACTCTACACCTGAATTCACACAATCTGCATTACCTTGCTGCGCTCTCAATGGTAAAAAGCCTTAGTATATCAGAGAACCAGAAATAATCTGCAAATTGAGCAGAAAAATATGTTAAGTCCCTCTGGATCTGCATGAGCAAGACATTGCTTGTGGTGTCTCCTCAGACTTTGGCATCTGAGTTAGGGAACGTACTTCCACTTTGGCTTGGTTTATTTCCAAAGCAAACGGAAGACAAGAGTGCTGAAACAAGGTTTAAGTTTTCCAAATGCAGAACACACATCTGGACCAATATCTGGAGATATCATTAGCATTTTTGTTGCTTGTCTGATGTTTGCACAAAATGCCATGAATGTGATTGAGCCAACACCCCTTCAACCTGAAACATTTAAAAAAAAAAAAACAAACAAACAAAAAAACCCAACAACAACAACAACAACAAAAACCCCACAACCTTGAAAACTACCAGTAATGAAAAAAAAGTTGAAATCCAGAAGTATTGGTCAACTTATAGGTCTATTCTATGGAAAATTATAGACCTAGAAACTTTCCCATGGATTCTCTCTTCTGTTACTCAGTAGCTGTTCAGGAAAAATTCACTGCCAAGTCTAAAAAATAAAACCTGAGGAGTGCCAAGGACTCAAAATTCTCAGTACAGTACATAGATTTGGTACGTGATCAGACACACTTAGAGCTAAAAGGCAAGAATTCTTTCTGAGAGAGGAGGAAGGTGTATTTTGAACAGCAAAAATTGAAATATGTTGACATTTTCTGGAAAATCAGCTCCAAAATTCTGAGATTAATAGTTTTTCAGAAATGCAAGCCAATCCAGTAATAAAAAACTGTAAAATCTTCAAAATATGGAAACCATTTTTTTTCCAGAAGGCAATCTTTGGAGATCTACTAAAATAGCTCTTACTAATAGTAATAATTTAATTTCAAAATTTACATCTATTAATATTAACGTCACTTACAGTAAACATTGTTACACCAACCAAAAAGTCCTTAAAATATTTAAACTACTAAACAGAAAACTTTGGTTTTAGAGTCAAGAAATAAAAAAGTCAGATTGCATATAATTTATATTTTGACATAAATCTGTAAGTCATAGTGTCTAATATACAAACTTTCTACTTTAATGTAATATTCTGCTCCCTAAGGGCAGGAAAGGGTTTCTGTTCAATAATCACTAAGGAGCAAATATTTCCAGGAACTTAAGAATTACACAAATACCAAAATGAACAGCTTGCTTCTATTAATTGCTTTAGAAATAATAAGCTTCTGTTCATTGCTTTGGAAATAATAAATCATTTTGTTGTTTTATATTTTTCTCTTCCCTTATGTCTTTTGCTGCTTTTCTAGTATAAAATTACTGGGCTTACATTTGTTAAATTAGATGACAGCCAGGTTTAACCTATGTTAAAATATAAAACTTCAAATAAATGCTTAATTCAGAATTGACTCTGTACACCATCAGGAATTCAGGTCAAATCATCATAGGCTATTGTGCTAACAATCCACTACAGTCATCAAACTTTGGTTACTAGAACAACCAAATAAGTGTAGACATCCCAGAAAGAAAAATTATGAAATTGTGTGTCTGTAGTTTTTATCTGACAATATTTGATCAAATACAGTGGAGCCAAATTGCTAATTGATATTTCAGACTATAAACTTGAAGTGTGTTACAGATGTTCTTATGACTTTCACTTACACAGCAATGACTATTTCCCCTTTCCCATGTGCCATAAAGGTCTTTTAGACCTTTAAGATGTCAGAAAGATTGAAAAACACCACAGTAACTGTATCTCAACTCAAGAAAAAGGAACTGCTCGTTTAGGGATTTACAGAACTCTCTAAGACGGGTAGCACAGAAAAGAACAAGGCAAAATTGCCTAACATAATTCTGTATATCAGGTCAAGAGAAAATAGAGGCCACAGAACTACTTTTTTTTCTAAACCAAGACCTATTGAGAGAGAGAAACAGTTATTAAATAACACTATGTTGGGCAACAATGATAACGTAAAGAAATACTGCAGACTTCACCTTTTTCCTGGATAGAAAGATTAATAGTTCCGCAGTTATATTTCCTCTTTCTGGATCCCATACAAGTGTTAAATCTCTCCAGGGATTTGGAGAACTTGTATATAAATTGTGGAATAAAAATAAAGTTCCTTAAGTATGCAGCTATAACAAATACATCACTGATCATACATGGCAGGTATTCTAGCAGTCTGATACAGTGGAAAACATAAGTATTGAAGTCATATGGGACTCTTATGTGGGATTTATGTCAAACTGCAATGGAAAGGAAACTGCAGAGACCATCTCAGTCATTCTAAGCTCTCTTAAATAGCACCTTCACAGAAATGCAGGACAAAAACAAGAAAAAGAGTGATTGATAAAACTTTCTGCTGCTATAGCAATTAGTAATATCAATAGCCACCCATTAAACGTTTGCTATAAAATCTCTACACAGCAAAACAAATCAAAGCACTTCATTGCTTCTCCTTATCTTAAAAACCTACGGACTGAAGGTGGAAAAATAAAGTAGCCATCAGAAGAGGTTTTATCCAAGAGGCCCGATATAACTGACATTCAACTTGAAATTAAATTAAATCAAAACTTCAAAACTAGAGCTTAGAAAGACAGTCAAAGGCAAAAATAAATTATAATACTTAATATTTGGTGCTGTGTACGAATAATGGCACAGATTTTATGACACCGACACATTTAGTAAGATAGTAGCAAGGGAAGCAAGTGTGCAAATTGTTTGAGTTACCAACACATTTAACAAGAAAGTAGCAAGGAAAGCAACTTTGTAAAAATGAGGTAAAACTTCCAAGTTGTTCAAAAGCCTCTAGATGAACGTTACCTTGCAATTGTTCTGTTTATGTGCATGCATTTTTTCCTGAAAGTTTTTACTTTTACTTTGGCCCTTAGTTTTTGTACTAATTTTTTTAAACTCTTATAAAGTATGTATTTAAACACTGTCATTTAGATTTTAAACATCTAGAAATTGCCACATTTATCACTCTGAGTTTTAAAAGGGAATTAACAAGATAGCTAAAGCAGTAATTATGGCTATTTCCTTCTAATAAAAAATAATATTTCCCACATGTGCAATATACTCCATCCAAGAGTCTCAATACTGTAAGATGCCTGAGGGTAGAGTTCTGCAGAGGTGTGAAAGTTGGGGTACATTACATCATATAAAATATATATTAAAAAATCTGGCATCTACTGCATGCCCAAGTGTAAAATAGTACGGGCTACAGTAAAAAGCAACAAATAGCCACTCTAAAAGATGACGGATGTCTCAACTGAGAAGTCTGCTGTGTCATAAATTCCTTTCCTATGGTGTTCTCAAAAGGTTGCCCTGGTTCAAAACTCTTAACAAACTCTATCTACAGAGTTCTCAGACGACGAACTGGAAAACCTCATGCATAGAAACTTTTATTGAACAGGGGAATGCCTGGGACAACTTGTGAACTACACAGGCTGAATAACTTTTTCTGAAGAAAGCTGGAGAGCAGAAAGACGACACCAGAATTGGCACTTTTCAACCTTTACAGGAAGAGAAAGCATTTTTGTAAAAATGCAGTGCAAAGTCATGCTGCATAGTATGAGGGCAAGAAATTTATCATCAGTGTTCAAAACTCATGGATTTCCAAAGAAATCTAACATGTGTTAGAGGAGTGAAGTATTTAGTCAAAAGTAAGCAGGGAAGATACACCTCTTATTTTTGCAAAAACACTACCAACCGTTTTTAATCATAGCCAGAGGTTCCAGGCTTCAAAAATCTAAGGACAAATTACTTTTTTGTATTTTGCTGCTCCTGAGAAGCATATTAATGCAAAAGCTGTCCCAGATAAGTACTGTCAAATATGAGACCAAATGGTAGAATCTGACTATCATAATATTATCGGAGACAGCTGCACTTTGGTATCATTTCTATGATAAATATGAACTTTGTATACCAAGGGTATACTGCAAATGTATACCATCGAATTCATAAGTAGTGTATCTCTCTTAATGTTCTACAAGCAATCTAGCCTTCTGAAAAATTTTGAGGTGTAGACTACTTGGTATCTAAATGTCAAAACTGTATCAGCAGTAGGTGCTTAGTATTACCCTTACTAGTAATCGTGTAGAAGCACAGAAATTTAATCAGTCCTATTATTCTATAATGTAACTATACCTAATCTGAACCTATGGCCCTGTGATCTAGAACTGACTGGGAAAAGTCTGTTACCTCTTTTACTGAATGTATAAGCTAAACTGTTTCTCTGTGTTGCAGGCAGATTTTGCTAAGAAACCAGCAGATCCTCTTGTAGTTCAAACCACATTATTCTAACTCCATTTTTAGTCAGCTCTCCCTTATGCTCCATCTCTATATAAAATTCTTTGATTGCCCGTATTGACTATAATCATTTAAAACTCCTTTCATCTGCACCATTAATATCAATGCATGCAGTTTAACCATAGGTATGCTAAAATGCTTTCAATGCATTTCTGGAAGGAAATTTCTAAGGTGATTTGAATGTCTCTAAAAGGAAAAATGCATGTAGAAATACCCAGTTAATGACAAGAAATGGTTTTTATTCTTTCCTTTAGCTTTCCTCTTTAAATTTCCAGAAACTAAGCACCAGATCAAAAAGCAGCTCAATCTGGAATACAGTAAAGAGTCTGAACACCAGCATGTTAGGCTAAAATGAGTATTAGAACACAAATACCATAATTCTAAAACATAAACTTGATGCCACAGTGACCCTACACAAAAAGGAGTATGTAGTACACAGTCTGACTGAATAGTGAAAATAACACAAAGCCAGCTCCATTTTTAACTTCACAGATGAAATGCCTCTGACACGTAAGAAATGGGTCTCTACATCTTTTGCAATATATAAAATATTCATCTGTTATGAGGTTTTAGTTCGTAACCATCTAGCAATGGATGAAAAGTAGGTGTCCACACTGACTTCAACTGACCAAACAGTGGTATTAGATACTCACATATTTTTGTAATCATGTAACGTCATTGAATTCAGAAGATAATTTCTCAGTTGAAATCATCCTGTGTTAGGGATGGTTGGAGTAAATGACAGGCTGTAGAAGTACCAGCTAACTAGGATTGCCACTAGCCATAAATAAACTTGTGCAACAGGCAAACAGCTCTTTACCATAACAGTAGCAAAAGTTTTTTGTATAATTTTAACTATATGGTAGAAAACATAAGTGTGTTGAAATTAGAAATAAAGTAAATGATCCAAATACAAGAGAGATATACTGCTTCTACCAAAATCCCAGGTAAAATACATTGGTGCCATACAGAAGTATCAGATCCTATTTAGAATCATGACTGGAATTAAAGCTGCATATGAAATGAAAAGTCTTCAGTATTTAATTGCAAGTACGTGTGATCAATGTGATCTACCAATACACTTGAGGAACAACTCAGATTTTATTGTTCAAATGCAATTGTTTTATTTAAATAATTGTCTTTGATTATACAGATCTTAAACCACCACGTGAATATCCTTTTCAAATGACAAATATGTATGTCCCATGCTCATTTTACCTTAATATTTTTTGCAATTCTTTTATCTATGGGCTCTTCAAATCCCAAGTCACCTCCATTCAGCTTCGGCTAAAGGCTATGGTTTACACTCTCCATGTATAAAGAAGTACAAGCACATCAACTGAATATTTAGGTAGGTCAGCCAGCTCCTCATCCATTTCAGAAAATAATTAATTTCCCCCTCAGTACATTTCTTCCACCTTTCCTCACTGAGTTGCTATCTTCAGCCTTTGCTTTAAAGTGCCTGGGTTTTGGCTTTTGTCCTTCTCTGCACATAAATTTAAAACCTGCTGCAAGTCTGAGGACAAGCCATGAAACGTACGCTCTATTTTACAGACGATCTATGGAATACAAATGTCACATCACTGATGAGGGTAAAACAAGAAAGAAAGAGTACTGTTTTCTTTATACATGTTTCATGGGTTACAAATACTAGAGAACTACATTAATTTTAATCTTTAATGTATTATTTGTTTTGTTGTTATTGTATATGGATAAACACAGGTTTGTGAGCAGAATATCCAGCAGGGTCATTGAGGATCTAATGGAAGAGAGTGAGGGAGAGCTCTACATCAAAGAAGGCTCAAGTTAGTATATATGTGATACAGAAGCCCAGAGGCTTGAAGGGCAAGTGCTGAAGCTGTAATGACAGAGACAGAAAATTATATTTTCAGCGGTATTTTGGAGACAATCAAAGTACCAGAAAATTAAGGACAGCCAGCAGAGAGATTGATGGACTTAATATGCGATAAGGCTAATATAGAATTGCCGTATTTGGCATGTAGATTTTCTGGGGTAGGAAGAATGGTTGTAGCCATGTGATGAAAAGATCCCCAAATACAACAGACATTCTATCTGTTCCCTTTTGCGCCCAGTGGAATATTGTGATTGGAAGCTGCAAATCCAAATGCTATTCCCAGCCTGATTTTTAGCATCGTTTTGAGGAAGCCCATTATGGTTTTCCAAGCTGCTGTATCTATCTCTCTACTTATACAACCCCAGAAGGACAGGGAGAACGAAGCATCTCAGTTCTATGCAACTAGTATGGCCAACATTGATGCCTGGAAACAGTATGCAACATCTTACTAGGAAAGGTAATAATTACGTTTTCTCCAAGCGTATTATAAGTCCTGGAAGTGCCATATGAGGAAGACCACCTCTGCTGTCAGTGCAGCAGGACACTTCTACAGCTACCTGACTTTTGACTGCACCTCAGTAGAACAGTTGAGTTCATACTTCTTATAAATCTTTTCATTTAATGTTAGATCTGTAACCTTCCCAGTTATTAGCTGATTAATTTATTACCACTTAAATGATAGCAGAAAATAGCACACATGCACACATAAAACTGTTTTATTGGACATTAGAATTTAAATATACAGTCATTGCTTTTTTGAATTAATCTGAATCTGTCCTCATCCGTTTTGCTCAAGTAAATATCACAGCTGAAATTCCCACCCAAAAACCTAAGCATCCTGAAATTTATTCTGCTTGAATAACTCTTACTGCTGATCCAGATATCTGCATTTCCAAAGTATCTCATGCCGATATATTCCATGGTAATGGAACAGTCACCTGTGTCTACAGTCTTAGCTCTTTAAAAATTTTCTTTTGGTAGTCAAATAAATCCAAAATAATCCCTCACGATCAAATTCATGAAGTATTTTCACAGCCTGAAACAGCAACTTCTTTGTGTTTGTGTTTTTTATTGGAATGTATGCAAACCAGATACTCGGGTTTCAGAAAAAAAACAGCTCTTGTAGAAAAGGAACATTTGGGGTTTTTTTTCAAGGTGGCTCAAAGCATGATATGAAACAGTACTTTCTGGTTCAGCACAGGTTAGTGCTAACTAAGTTTCCCTATATTGATTCCTATTGCATTTCTAATACTGAGTTAGTATTAATTTACCTCTAAAACAGAATGATGAATCAATTCTGTGCAATAATAACCCAAGCTAAATACCTAGACTTTCATTACATACACAGAAAACAAGAATCTATTTTCCAGGTGTGCAGTACTTCACCAGAACTCCTGAATACTTCACCACACTTTTCACCAAAGACTTAACAGCAAAATAGAATGTTATGATAGGAGAAAATTATTACTTCATTGCTTTCACAGAACAGAAATACAATAATGTTTATATACCGAAAAGACATTGTGATAAATTCTAAGCACATAAATGTATATTGGGTACATAAATCAAGTGTCATATAATTTATATAAAACTATTTTAATTAAAACTTGTCAAATGCATGACTAAAACATATTTTGTAATTAAGACTAGAGCATTTTCAAGAATTTAGCTTCTTTATTTATCAAAAGCCAAATACAGAGAAGTGGTCCAAAGAAAGATGGGGCCTAGCAGTGAAACAACTATTGATTTCCTCAAAACTACTCACATGTTTAAAAATAAGTGTGTGCGTAAGTGTTTTGCTGGGTCACAGCCCAATTGCCCAAATATGTCACCATTAATCACATTATGAAAACAATTACTACAGGTTTAGCTTCATTAACTTCAATCTGAGAAAAGTCAAGATTCTATAGGAGATATTCAGTAGCCATCCCAAGGCCATTCTGCGCTATGCACTTTCTCCTATTCATATATATGCACATAATCTAGCAAGCAACACAGTTTTTCTATGTTTGTAATGTACGTACAATAATTGTCAGTGGGGAAACAAAACTGCAGGTCAGACTTGGAGTAGCAATACACCACCTCAATGGTTACCTTGCTTTATGGACAATACTGAAAAAGCCACATAAGATAATATACTTCTGATTCATCCAGTGGCTGGCTTTATTTCCAATATTATAAAAACATCAACATTTGTGAATACTGTTCCTTAGTCATAAGAGATTATAGCCCACATATATAAAAATCATTATTTGTATATAAGACAAATGATGAAAAAAATCAAGCTGTCTCACTCTCAGTTAGATGATTTCACAACTTATCTCACATCCTAAAAATATCTTTAGATAGTCTGTATTTCTAAAGGAGACATTTTTCAGGTTGTAAAATGACATCAATTCATTCAAGTCTGAATGGAATTTTAGTTTCTTCTAAAAATAACCCAACAACATTTGAATACACTTAAAAAAAACCCCACAAAACTACTTCACCCACCCACCCACCCAAACACTGGGAAGAAGCAAGTAATTCCTACAGAGAAAAATCAGACTTTTGCATGGCTGTGTAAAGGATTCAAATAGAACAGGAAAGTTGTGCAGCCAGTAACATTACTGCAGAATTTTATGTTTATGTCCACGCTTTGTTCACATGAAAAATCATAGCTTCTGACTTTGACTCCACTCATTGAAATTATGTTTTAGTACTGTTATAGAGGGAAAAAACATTATCAGAAAATCACTGCACTGTCTTCCTAGGTGAATAACTATGAACATTTTTTTACCTCATATATATTCAGCAGCTGCAAATTACGACAATTTTTCAGCATTGGCAATGGAACATTTGATCATAATAACAATAATGGCCTCTCAAGCAACATTAGAAAGACATGAACTTGCCTGATGTTAATGTTCCTATCACATTCAATTAACACTAAGTGCCACCACTTCTAGATTGTCAGCACTAGGGAAAGGTCCAGAATGAGATGCACAAACGCAGGCTTGACGATTGCACTGACAGTGCAATGAATAAGGAAAGGTGGATGTTTAAAAATGTGATTCAGCACAGGGCACTGGCAGGGAAGAAGGCATTAAATCAGCTGATAGGAAGCTAAAAGCCACAAATTAAGTACACACACAAGATTGCAACACCATTTCCTGCAATTTTGTGCCTCAGGCATGCCTTTGCAGTGAAAAGGTTCTAATGATGACAGAAGGAGCAAGAGGTGCTGACAAGCAGTACTAAGCTTGCTCACAATTATATGAAAGCATTTAAATAAAGAATTTGACCAGGAAGAGGTAAAGCTGGATTTTTGTCCCTGTCTCAAGAGTGTTTATGTTTTTGACAACTGGGTTAAAAAAAAGAATTCTATAAATAATTTTGGAGCAGGATCTACAGATCCAGGATTTCCTTCCGCCAGGCAGTGCTCTTGCACATTGCTCTGCTCCCCTAGTCTATATCTCATTAACCTGGCATTCTTCTCAGTATGGTGGCTAACTTTGAGTCTCCCTTCCCCTTCTTGACTCTCCTGGGTGCTAGGAAAAGGGTGTATTTGCTTCTAGGTGAGTGCTTTCTCTGACTTTCGCACAAAAAACAACTACATCCTCCCTGCACCTACTTCCCTCATGCCTAGCAAGATTGTGTGCAGCCCTCTGGACATCTCACTGGTAGAAACTATTCCAGCTCTAGGTATCTACACACAGGGATTTTTTTTTAATCAGTTAAAAAGACAACAGCATTCTGTTCCTTGGTCATCTCTGCCAAATCAACAGAGGAAGAGTTAGCAATTGAACTGGCAGCAATGTAAATATGCCTTGCTAGGCTATTCTGCTGGCAAAAAATAATGGAACGAACTGCTATTATTCCTAGTACTGTCATATAAGGTTGGGAACCAAACCAACCTCATAAAACAGCAGCCACAGCTGTTTTCCACAAAGCCCACGAGTGTTCCATTTTAATAGCCCTGGACACACTACGCACACCAAGAGGAATGGAAATGTTCAGAAAGAAGATAGCTGCACATTAGTTGTCCTCTCAGCACTTGCCCACATCAGCCCCAAAGCTCAGCCCATTCTTCCTAGCAAACCCTATTTCTTTCCTTCCCTGCTAGTATTACTGCCCTCTAATGTGGTGCTGTAAAGGCTTGCAACAACATGGTTACAAGACTCCAGATTGCTCAAGATGAATGTGGATACGTTTAGTAATGAAGCACTTAGAAAAACTGCAATGTGAAGAACAGTGAAACTGGATGCTGAACAGTGAAAAGATCACTTACCTTTCACACATTTCCTAAACCAGAATCTCTCAAATCAACCTTGCTAAAACCAAGTGCAGCCTTTAATGTGTCTAGTAACTGCATGCAGCTTTTGAAAATCAGTAGTATTGTGAGAGTCTGCCTTTCTTGAAACCACGTTTTTCAAGTTGTCAAAAACTTCCTCAGGATAATTATGCTTCAACAATGGCATTTTTTCCTTTCCTAATCCTCATAGTACCTGGTAGTGGATTGACCTGTAAAACCTATCGTCAAGGGATACTCAAACAATGGTACAATATCAAACAAACAGGGGAGCTCAAATATTTAGTTTCCTTTGCTTCCACAGTGCAATACAATCCCTCTGCTTCTCAGAGTAAGATGAAGTGTAGAGTAGCATACTACTGAGCTTTTAACACAGAACCCAAACACCAGTAAAAAATGCTTATTTGTGACATGATACCATAACAAAAGCTCAACTCTACAAAGCAAAATAAAAACACATGGGAAATTTCTGTGAATATTTGTATTCTGTACTAATCATAGAATCATGGAATCATTTAGGTTGGAAAAGACCTTTAAGATCATCAAGTCCAACCATTAACCCAGGACTGTCAATAGAGGTATGTTCTGCAGGAAAATGAAAAGTGTAAGAAAAAAGCAGAGTACTGTAATCAAATGTCTTAGCTTACAAACAATCAAACTCACCCACTCTACAGGAAAAAAAAAAATAACTTTGAAAATTTGATCTTGCAGAGCCATAAAGGATTAGTATAAACTACAATATGTATTGGCACTTCATTTCAGAAATATTCCTTTTACTCAGTACCAAATTAATCCTTCTATACAGTGCTCACATGCTGGGTCTGTTGTGCTAAATGGAATTAAAGAATCTGAAGTACTTTGAAAGAGAATACATCTGATTTTTCTGAGTAGTCAGATATAAGAGTTTTTTCAGGAATAGACATGTTTATTTCATTTTCTTGGCTAAATTCCAGCTTTCAATAATGACAATGTTCTCATCCACAGTTTTAAAATTCTTCTGTAATGTCTAACACAGTCTGTCCTACCACTGAGTGAGAAATGTCTGCATTTTAATACCTGCAAATCTTCTTCCTCTACTATATGTATTATGTAGAGAAATTAATCAGGTTCTGTAAAACTGTTACATAGAGCAATTAGTCAATGTAGCATTTCTGAAAGGACCATAGATCTACCTTACACTTACTGTCCTTCACGCCATCCCCAAGATACTTTGCCCTTTGAAATACGTTCCTGTGGCAGAATAAATCCATGAAGACAGCAGCCAAGGGAAGAAACTGCAGTGACCTCAAGATATACATATACAGGACAAACAAAAAGCCAATAAAATCCACCAAGCAAACAAATTCCAAAGACTGAGAAGGAATATATCATACCGGAGAAGACTTCTGTTGCCAAAGAACAAAACCAGGATATTTGATACGCTTCTTTTATTGATACTTTTTTTGAAGAGAACTGATGGAACTACAAGCACCTTGGTTTTATTTATGCTGTGCCACTGGCCTGCCAGATAGCTGTGGGCAAGTCGGAGTAGTCTCAGTTATGCTGTAGTAAACCTAGAATAGCTGGGTATTGTCAATACATTTGTATCAGACACACTATTTTGATATTCGGTACAATAAACCGCCCATCTTGCATCTTTAAGAAATCACGAAATGTTTGAGGTTGGAAGGGACTTCTGGAGGTCATCTGGTCCAACCCACCTGCTCAAGCAAGGCCACCTATAGCCAGCTCTCCAGAATCATGTCCAGATGGCTTTTGAATATCCCCAAGAATGGAGACTACAACTTCCCTAGGCAACCTGTGCCAGTACTCAGTAACACCCACAGTGAATAAGTGTTTCCCAATGTTCAGATGGACTCTCCTGTGTTTCAGTGTGTGTCTATTGCCTCTGTTCCTCTCACTGGGCACTGCTGAAAAGAGCCTGGCTCCATCCTCTTTGCACCCTCTCTTCAGGTATTTGTACACATGGATGACATCCCTCTGAACTTTCTCTTCTCTTTTCATTGTAAAGTAATCCATAAATTATTGCAATGATTATCTGAAACTGTCTGTTCTGCCTGCTGGAGTTCAAGGAACATCTGGACAATTGTCTTAGTCATATGATTTAGTTTTAGGTAGTCTTGCAAGGAGCAGGGAGTTGGACTCTATGATCCTTATGGGTCCCTTCCAATATAAGACATTCTATGATGCTATGAAACACAGTGGATGTATTTATACATCCATAGTTTTAACTGTTTTCTGACAAACTGGTTTAAAATGAATTTGCTTCAGATGTTATTTTAATAGTTATTATATATCGGTTTGTATCAGATACTAAATACATATATTAAATTAACTTCTGACTGAAAACCCATCATTAAAATAATCAATATTTAAACTATTTACATGACAGTAAATGTGGATAGTGATGTACTTAAGCTCCTGTTTCTAAATTATAAGAGTCTGCCTGGAGCAGCTTGACACTGACAGAGCATAAGTACCCACTCTGGAAGGAATCTACTTCTTCAGTTTGACAGCTAGTTGCAGGTGATGCCATTCAAGCAATTTAAAAAAAAATTTTAAAAATGTTCACAATACAATGTCAATAGATGGCCGTGAGATTAGGATACAAAAGAAAAAAACATTTGGGAAGAAAAAAAAAATCCACCAATGCTACGGAAAAAAATACATTTATCGCTGCATAAACTAATTTAAACACTAATTCTATCTAGTCCTTTTATAAAAATGTGCTCTTTAATACTTGTGGTGAATGTGGCTTGTATTCTAATTATTCTTGTATTAACTACAGTTGGTAGGAACCTATAATCCACAGAAAATAATACAAAATAGTTACTATTTTTATATTCTAAAATAAAGATTTAAGTCATCAAAGAAGAAAATTTAAGAGCATGAGTTTCAGCGTATAAAAAATATCTTCACAATAACTTCTGGTGAAATACATAGATGATACAGCAGCACTATTTGTAGTAGATACCTTTGTGTAAAATGCACAAACTCTAAGAGCCTGCTTCATTTGATTTATTAATATCTTAGAATCACTGTTAATGCTGAAATAAAATAATTCTGGTTATTATTACCATATGCCAATCTGCTAGAATATTATATCTGAAAAAACTTGTGCCATTGTCATAAAACTTCCATTATGTTAGAAATCTATTAGCAACGATTGACTGAAGAAAAAGTAGCTCAGTTTTTAGAAAACAACATAAATTACTTCAAAATACATTGAAAAGCTGACATCACCTTGAAGACTAGTGTTATCTTCCTTCATCTGTCATTGTTGATTATAGGGAATGAACTCCAGCCCAGCGGCACTAGTGGGTTTATTTATGCTTACAATTACATTGTTGCTATGTATTTTAACTCTTCTCATCAGAAGATGGATTGGCAGACTCTGGGAAAGCCAGAAACTACCATCTCCTGACTTCTGACATATAAACTGCATTCCTTTGCTACACCCACCCCCCACCCCCACCCTATTCTCAGTTTATTCTCATTTCCATTCAGTTTAGCCGAAAAATCATACATTTTTAAAGGTAACTATTCTGATTTTCAAGTCTCCAACTAATGGTATCTGGTAATCTTTTCCAAAATTTCATTTGCTATATGCTAGAAAAATGGTTAAACTTGCTTAAGTTCTAATCTTGGATATTTTTGAGCCTTTATCTGAAAGACTGAGAAACACGTAGCAGCACATCACTGGGTAAACACAGATAAAAGGACACTATCCAGCTCTCATATAATATCAGGACTGTTTATGTTTTGTTTTTTTTTTTTAAACCATGCACCCCTAGTTGTCTGTCTGACCACACAGTGGACTGTCTGACTGTTCTTCCTTAAGACTTACAAAATCTAGTTTTCACAAGTTTCTGTATTATTTCATTATCCCCTGGATCCACCCCACAATGATTTCATCCTTATTGAAATAAGACGTCAAACATATCTAGTATTAAACTTATTAATGTTCTATCTCAAGCTTGTTAATGCTGCGTATATAGGAAAGACCAAATTCCCATGTCAACTTTTAGATATAATAAATTTTTACTAAAAATAAACAAAAAAGAACAAAAAAAACCACAAACAAAGCATCACACAAAAATAAATTAGCCTTTTTAGCCATAGTATTTCTGCAAAAGTTCAAAATGGATCTTTAAGAAGGAGGTGCTTATTGGTTGGTTAGTTTTAGGGGAGAGATGGATGAGGTGCTCTGTAGTGATGGGCCATTGTTGAGGGTTATGGTTTTGGTTTTTTTCTCCAGTGAGCTGTATTTTTGAAAACAGTGTCCCTTACTTTCATTCTTTGCTCCTGGATGCTCAGTTTAGTTGTGCTGAAACATATAGTTGAACCTTGTCAAATGTAAACCATTTCCCAAAACTTTAAACTGATAAAAAGATGTCATTAACTTTACTCTTTCTATGAAATATCACTGAAATATCACTGAAACCTCATGAAATAATGTGGAAACACATAGAATGATTATAGCAAAGTAATGGTAAATATTTTCAAATAAAAATGGATTGATCCAGAAGACATACAGAACTTGGTCCAGGTATTGCAAGTGTGAGGAAGCGATTATTCTTACAATTGTCAGATTTGTAACAAAGTAGTCTTGGAATGATGTTGTAGTCTGCTTTATTATAAATATGGAGAGAACAAAAAAGAATTACTATAAGCAGATATGTCTTTTTTCAGAAACTTTCAGATCTTACACAAAGGAAATAGCTAATATTTCAAATCTATAAATGAAGAATTGAATATTTAAGAGGGGAATGGACTTGCCCAAAACACAGAGGCATCCTGCCCAGGCATACTCAAATGACTACAGTCTTTCAGTTGGATGATTGCTGTAGGTCTCTTCCAACTGAACTATTCTTTCCTGTTCTATTGTCCACAGAATTTAATAAAGCTGTACCTAGATCATGAAAGACAAATATCCCTCTTTGTATCAAACACCCAATTTATCCAAGCTAAGAAAGCATTTGAAACACCACGTGATTTCAGCTGCTGCTTCTTCTAAGTCAAGAGTAAAAATCCCAACTCTTTCTGCCATCCAATGTCAAAGATGATATCTAAATCTATTAAATTTAATCAAGCATTTCGTAAAATGTGAAAAGTTTGGGAGCACTTTCAGCTTGCTTTCATATAGCTATTGCCTATAAAGACACAATAGTTAATTTTAATGTGTTTAATGAAACAACCTAATTTTTTAAACCTGAAATATTCAGATATTAGTTAGCTCTGCCTTTATAAAATTCACTTCAGTAAGAATTTTTTGATACATTTTATAAGGCATCAATAAGTAACCACTGGTTACGACTCATACTTTTTTTGAGGATAAAATTAGGTCGCTGTCTACCACATGCTGGCCTTTTTTAGCTTTCATAAATAATTAAACAAGTATAATTGAAAGGTTGTAAAATTAAAAATACATACGATCATTTTTCACAAAATCCATTTCTATAATTTCAGATCTCTAAGGTGAGACTTTAATTTTCAACAGTGTATTAATTATTCTATGGAACTAAATTAGCCTAAAATTTCTCCACTGTAATTCTATATAATAAGAAGTGACATATGTAAAATTACTGTATATCCTTTTAACAGGCCCATATGAAAAGAACAAAGGCTAAAAATGTCACTTACTTTAGGAGGGATGTTGTTGCTAGGTGTACAAGGTTGGGCGAGCTGTCAGAATAAGATAAATGGAGCTCAGTTGTACCATTAACCTGTGACATTTTTGACAGTGCAAGGCTATGCACTGTGAGAAGAGCAGAATATGTATCTTTTAACTTTTTTCCTTTCAGTCAGTAATAGAAGTACGAAAAAAAGATGCAATGGTCTAATATAAGAAAAAAGAAAGACAAAACGCCTTTTTTTCCAACCCTCGAAAATGTAAGAGCTCAATGAAGACTCATGCCTTAAGGATATTCTGCAGATATATTCCAGTATAATATACAGAAAAGGAAATTACATGAAGTATATTAAATACGTTGTATTAAAATGTAGAACACCATAATAATTTATTTTTCATATATCTTGACATTTTAAGAACAAATTATAACCTCCATACTGACAATGTGATTTATACTTTGTCAAGCTAACTTTAAGTAACCAGAAAGAAGAAAAGGAATGAATCATTATAAAATTACAATCAGTGTACGTGAGACAACAGTCAATCATTATATTAGGTTCTAGTTTAAACATTATAAATTCCAGCAGTTCTTCCTTAAGAATATGTGATGTCTTATGGAAAATACAAAAACCACTTTTACCACTTTTTTCAAGTACTTTACAAGTTAATATATGCTAAAAAACAGGGAGACACATCGGGGAAAAAACCTTTAGATGGTTGATAATCAGAAAACTTCTTCAGAGAATATTAAAACAGTGCTTTTCCAGTGAATGAGAACTGAACTTCTCCTGGTTTATCTAGATATCCTTTGAGGTATAGACAAATTTTATACAGTAAATACAAAATTTACACAAGTTTTTATGTATTTAGGAATGATTCTGCAGTTTTATTCTCTTAAACTTCTGTAATCCTCCATTGCCTAGTCTAACAAAGACAGGATCTTTAATTTTCTTCTCATGCAACTTTACAGTGGACAGAGCGTTAAAAGCCACAGCATACACAAGGATTTGAATTTTTTACTGTACTATTTGATCACACGTTATAAAAGTAAAAAGGTCTGTTACACAATAACAGAAGTAAAAATATAGTTACATAATAAACATCAGCACTGCTACCATCAGTGGAAGATGCCAGATCCAGTTCTGTTGGGATAAATACAGGTCAGTTGTTCATCACTTCTCTTTAATACTCTATCAACCTTTTCATCTTTAATGGATGATGGCGTCACCAATCAAGGATTTTGTGATGTCTCCCTTAACCTTCCTAAAAGTTCTATCCTGAGAGTCAGTGAGCATCTTCAGTATCAGCAGAAAATGACTGCAGTCAGGAATTCACATTATCAGTTTATTCTTTTTTTGAATGCCAATACAAAATAATTTTCAAAGGAGCCAAAAGCATATCACATAGTCAGTAATACTGCATTTTATTCTCTCAAACTCCTCGAAGAGCTTGAGATCCATTATCCCATGGAGTATAATTATTGCTAGCAATAAAATAGCAAAAGATATGTACTACCATAAATAGTACCTTACGAAAGGGGAATCTAAGGATTCAGTGGCTCAGTTACTGTGAGCTGAGGCTTTGTGCTGTGAGGTTGAGCCATCATCTCAATCCAGTGAGCAGAGAAAGCAATCTTAGAAAGAACAGCAGCAGTCACTCTGAAGACTGAAAATGTTTGATGCAGTAACTAGGGTGACATTTTACAGCAAAATAGGGTGGGTAAACTCATTATATATCAGCCCTTTGGAAAACATGGTTCTCCTGCTACTTTCAAACAGATTGATTTGGTGGTAGCCAGGAGGACTACAATGTCCATGGAAGAACAGAGGGTCAAAAACTGCTGTGTGTCCAGCACAACTTCAGAATGCAAGACTGGTATTTTTCTTTTGGAGTTCAGTTCTCCCAGCAAATCTATATTTTCATCAGTCAGATGGCTATCATAGCTTTGGTGAAGGCCGCATCAACTCATTGAGCTGAAGCAGAAGGCAAGAGCTCAGAAAGCCTCCATGAAGGTATATGGAATGGAGACCTGAGAGAAAGGGAGAGGCTCTTTTGTCATTGGTGTCAGTCCTTACAGTCAATATAACCAACAAGGAAGGGTGTTTGAGGAACTCAACCTGATCTCTACCTTGTCAAAGCAGGACAGGCTAGCTACATTCAGAGTGCAAGCTGGTGCTCTGCAAAACAGAATTGTAGACCTTGTATGCTTTGAGGTTTTAAAGACCACACAAACAACCCCAGGACTTTTGATCTCAGCCTTCCCCCCAGTAGATACAACCTGGAAATAAATCTGAAACTGGCCTTCCTCTTGTAGACAGAGCAAACCCAGGGATATAGGATAAAACCCAGAGATATTTGTTTAAGCTCTTGTTCACGATGCTTGGATTGCAAGAGACAAGTACTTTGACAGGTGACTGTAGCTGTGAGGCAGTTTTGAAAGGAAAGAGACTTCAACATTGCAAGAGTATCTAGTGATAATTTACTAAAACTCCAAAGAAATATGTTTCCTAGATTCAGACAGTAAGAAACTACACATTGAGGCAACAGATAGTTGAAAGAAAAGTCCAGCTGATGCACTTTGCCCTACAAAGCACTAATAATCTCTGGACATGTTTGCTGGGCAAAGACTCTGAGCTCTAGTAGACAGCTGCACACTTACACCAGGAGTGGAATGGGCATATAGGCAGTCATTTGAATGAAAACACACATTTCACTGAAGGATGGTGGAAAGCATAGATGTGTGAAAATAAATGTACTTAGCACAGAACCTAATTCTAGCAAGCAATGATTTTCTCAGCAAAACTGCTTTCCCTAAGTGTGTGAGTCTGTGACTACATTCTGTGCCTCAAAAGTACTGCTGTGTAAAAGCATAAAGTGCTCAAAGTGCTTTACAAAAATCATTAATTCAACCTCACGTCTTCCAAACTGCCATATTGCTTGTGGAATAAATCTGGAGGCTGTCTGGCACTGAAACACATGTAATCAGACTCCTTTCATTTAATTTTAGTACCTCTTTGCACAGTTTTGAAACTGAAAGCACACCAGAAAATTTCAAAATACATCTCTTTTTGTATTTTATGCTCAGAATCATAATCCAGTCTAGGTCCAGAAAGATATGGAGAATTCTTCAGATTTTGTCTGTATCTAAAACAGAACATCTTTCAAAACACATCAGAGATTACTGTGGGAGTCAGTTACCAGCATTTTATGGCCCATGCAGGTATTCCTAACTACCATTGATGGTCTGCCTCACCTGCGTATTCTGGGAGGGCTACACAAGCAAAAGCACTTTAGAAATAAACTAAGTGACTAAGAAACTTCTGAACCCTAATCTGGTCTTTGAATAGCAATATGTTCCCTTTCTCTCTATGACTTAGTGGGGAAAACACTGTCCAGAAAATGTACCACAACAGTGCCTAGGTATTCTCTTCCCTGTAGACAGAACATTCAACATTTGCTCCTTTTGGAGTGATGTAAAAGCCCACAGCATTGTATTTTAGGAATCACATATCGTCAACACACTGATGTAATGAATAATTGGATCTTATTTCAATCCTGAAAAAAATTATGGCTCCTTTTTTCAGGTAAGCACCTTACAAAAAACTGTGTCAATGCCAAAGATGAGCCTGACTTATTGAAAGACTGACCCCGAGGAACAGAACACTCACCTAGCCTTAGCTATAAGACGACCTACACGATCTTGTCTAGAAAGTGTAGCTGCCTCAAAAATTATTCAAAACTGAAACTGAGCCTGTACTAGAATACCACCCTTTTAAACACAAGAATTAAAAATACTAGTTAAATTTAATTAATTCATGATTACTGCAAAGAGAAATTACCAGACATGAGTAAGAATGTCCCCAACTTCTTCTTGCAAAATACAACATAGTTGATTTTTTCACAAGCAACCATCAGACATTAACATGAAAGATGTTTTCTTTTTCATTGAAAAATTCATCAGGTAGCAGTTTTTTCTGGCCTCAGTGTCTCTCTAAAGGCTGTACTTGGTGTACTTGCATTTTTGCTTTTGTCTATATGCAAAAGGGAACTTATTCTTTCAAGAAATGTTCTTGGATTGATTGACCACAAAAAAAAGCTTATATCCCTTTAAAATGCAGGAAAGCCTCAAATCCTCTCAAACAAAATCCACATTAGTCTTCTTACTTCAGAAACACAATTTAGAGCACTACTATATTACTACACATAGAGCAATAAAGTCTGCTAAAAACTGTATGGGCAATCAACTGGAGAATCATGGCTTTTAAGAGAAACAAATCACATGGGTTATGCAGAAGGAACAGGACAAACCTATGACTTAAAATGATCTACACATTTTATGAAAACACAGAGCAGGACAACATAAATAAAAACTTTTTGCACTGGAAGCCTGAGAACTAGAAGAGTCTTTTTTTTGGTCAAATTGTGATTGTAAGTTATTTTAGGTTGAAATCAATGGCTTTCTGGGGGAAAATGGAGGACATAAGATTGGAAAGCATTTCTGAGAACAGAAGTGTGAAGGAGAAATTTAACAGTATCTTCTTAAGAATAAGTCTGTCCTGACACCTCTCAAATTAATCCAATATCCTTTCTTTCAATGTTACAAATTATTGTTATGGAAATTAAAATGGCATCATACAGCCAGGGCTCTTCAGACAGGGACTAAGCTGCAGAAGCTACAAAGCAAACATTTTCATGCAAATACACTTTGTAATAAAGAATAAAGGAAACAGAAAAATTAATAAGGGCATCAACACAGATTAAGGTGAAAGAGCTGCTAAATCTCATGGACTTTTTGAAAAGAGTCTTGTTACCATCACATGAAAGTATAGGTATATGCAAACCCAGTGCTCCATATGCTCCATAAAGTACTCCATATGGTGCCACTTTTCTACAAACTGACACAGATATCCATGTTCAATCTGAATCTTATTGTTTCATATTCACCCACACAAACAGCATATATAAACAGAAAATACTTCATCAATGCTATCACTCACACAGTTTTCCTCCTTACAGGCATGACTTTTACCCAACATGTGCCTTACATCTCCTTTCTAAGGAAAAACTTTAAGGCATTCTTGTTATTTTCCACTTCGTTATCCCTTTGACTAAATGACATTTTACATTTGGGGATGTAACTGATCATGGGAAAAGTCAGCAGAGTAATATCGCAAACGAATGAAAGCCAGATTTCAAAAGATAACACATCCTTCCAAAAGGCATTCTAAAATGAAACACAAAAGCAAAAGATATTTTCCTGAATGCTTTGTATGTAATGCTGTGTTGTGTCAAAGAGGTAAAAATCTCTGAAGTCTTTCAAGCTGCTAATCAATTGCCTTTTCTCTTCCACATTTTCTTCTATACTTTAATAGGGGTGGAAAAAATATTTGTCAAGGAACAAGTCATGAATACTGAATACAGCTCTCCTTTATCCTTTTGTTTCATGGTTCACTTTCATCAAAATCTGAAAGCTGACATGGTACTGAGTTGCTAGAGACCCCTTCTTTAAAATAAATTATTAAGTTCATCAGACAATACACCACTCCTTCACTCATTGATTTTTCCCTGCCTTGGGTCAGATCTAACCAATGAAACACATTCACTTCTTCCATCTTCAAAAATTAAAAATAATAAATGGTGAAAGTGACTTGGCATTATCTTCCAGTAATAAGCAGCATGAACTTATACAGAAAGAAAACCATTTGTTTTCCACTTTTAAGACTTGCTTTTTCATTTACAAAAGAACATAATAACTTTTTGAAATATATTAGAACAAAAAGAAATATCTATTTTCTTATCTATCAGTTTTTTCAGACTGTGAAATTTTCAGCTATTTCCTAATCACAAATCTGGGAACAGAAGGTAAAATTAAGGAGGCAAGGATTTACATGTGTATCAAAATATTGTATCCACCTTTGGTATTTTAGTCTAGGGAAAACACATTTATTAAAAGAAAGAGTTCAGCAGTACAGCAATTCTTCCAAAATATCTGAAAATATTTCATGAAACAATCTAATTGAGAAAAATCCGGAACAGGTTGTTTAAATGTCCTCATTTGTCCACAGTGAATATTAAACTGACACTCAGCCTATGCTGAAGTTAATAAAGAGTGAGGGTTGTTAGCGGTCCTCAGGACTGGCTGCTTTGGGGTGTGTACACTGAGGGGTACAGCACAGATAGCCCAACAAGATTCTTTGTCTACACAACGTACAGCAATGCTACGTAGAAAGCAGTGCAACAATATTAGCATGACACTGCATCTGAACTAGTAAGTTTATCTCCCAACAGTGGTTGCACTGTTTTTGGTATCCTAGGAAGGAAAACTGCTACCAGCTCCAGTGACTCTTTACTATTTAATTGGCAAGTATACACAGGGCTTTAATAAGCTGCAGGTATGTCTAATTTGCAAAATACAGTGCTGTATCAAAGCAACATCATGGCTAATTCTAGGTGAGCTATTTCAGGTACTGCCAACAGCACAGCTTAGCAGTTGTTTCTGTTCCTTACATTAAGCAGTCACAGGCTGAAACTCATTACCAATTCTGAGACCAGGAAATTAATTGCAGGACTCCTCCTTTCTAGGTAAGCGCTCTAATCACCAGGGTACAGAATCATGTTTCTCCTTTCACAGTCCCTTTTCTGGTACAGTTCTTGAACTTTTCCTTCATAACTTTAGTAGAACACATAAGGACATGTCAAATTACCACTAATGTGGAGATTGCTCAGAAAGAACTGAATCAATCTTTCACTTTGTGGGCAGAGTGCAATTATTCAGCCATTACAGAAAAGATGGGCAGCATATTAACCTTCCTTTACAAAATCCTCTAGGATCTATTACTGGACTTAGATGGAAGGGTGTCATTTAGTGGTCAAGCCTCAGTAAAGAGCTTTATGTTCAGATGGGCCAACCTGAGGAAAGGCAAGTTTTCTAGCACTACTGCTCAAATAACTTGATTTTGTAAGTGTGAACATGGAAAGGACCTGTGGGTAAGAACTAGGTTTATATCACACAGCTACCATAGCAGGTATTAGCATGAATTAAACAACAACAACAAAAATCTTCTTTCCACTTCTAGGAGGTCTGGGTTTCGATTTAAAAAAAATATTTAGACTATCTTTTATGGGAGGGTGGGGGAAATCAATGTAAATAGTCTGTACCACTATTTCACACTCTTCTTACCTAGCAAAGTACTCTAAAAAGCAACACGCTTACTGTTATAAACGTGGTACTTTTGTATATCATTGGCAATGAAGATCACATACACAATTGTGCATCTCCTGTACCAAGTGGATAAGAACAATAGTGCTTACCATTAGTTTCTGCTTACGTGAGGATGTAGGGTTGATGCAATACATTTCCTCTCCATGCACAGCTGCACAAGACCAAGGGCACATAAATCCAAACACATGAGTCAGTCCTGCTGTATTTATACCACCCTCTAAAGACACTAGATGAACCTGGGCAAACTCTTCACAGAGATTGTCACTGAGTGATAAGAATTCTGCATCATCCCCAGCTCTACAGCATCACAAATGTTATGTCCATTGACACCTTTGTGCTACAGAAAGTGCCTAGTTTTGCTCAGAAGTGATTTATCTTATTTTTTACCTTTCTGGATCTTTGACAGCAGCTCTTCATCCACATTAAATACTCTGGAATCCACAACCTACATGCCAAGGGCATGTTTGGGTTTCTCTAGGACCGACTGTTTTCACAGGCATTAAGAGAAAAGAATTGTGCATTCTCCCAGGTGGCTTTTACAGTGATTTATTTCACTTCCTAGAAATTCCAGGCAGAAAGATCCCACAAGTAATCGCAGTGAGAGAAGCCCCCACCAACTAGAAATAGGAAGCAAAGTTAACAAATAAGTAACTTCACCAAATTGATTAAATAAGTGTCTGTAGATGGAAAGTCTGTATATTACTTGAACTGCAACTTTAAGAGTCAAGAAGCTCTTATCCTACTTAATATGAACTTTCAAGTAAAAACACATCGAGAAATTCAGATCACTTATCTGGCATTAAATATCACAGAATCATATAATCATTTAGGTTGGAAAAGATCTTTAAGATCATCAGGTCCAACCATTAAGCCAAGACTGGCAAGTCCACCACTAAACCATGTCCCTAAGCACCACATCTA
>JAVJGI010000001.1:71994411-72016957 GCA_035590275.1 Ibycter americanus | reverse complement strand
TAGATGTGGTGCTTAGGGACATGGTTTAGTGGTGGACTTGCCAGTCTTGGCTTAATGGTTGGACCTGATGATCTTAAGGTTGGTTTCCAACATAAACAATTCTATAATTCTGCAATGATCATATAGTCCAACTGCCTGACCAATTCAGGGCTGACAAAGTTAAATCATGTTACTGAGGGCATTGTCCAAATGCCTCAACCACTGACAGGCTTGGGGCATTGACCGCCTACCTAGGTAGCCTGTTCCAGTGTTTGACCATCCTCTCAGTAAAGGAATGCTTCCTAACATCCAGTCTAAATGTCCCCTGCTGCAGCTTTGAACCACTGCCATGCATCCTATCACCGGCTACCAGGGAGAAATGATCGAGCACCTGCCTCTCGTCTCCTTCCTCAGGAAGTTGTAGAGAGTAATGAGGTCACCCCTCAACCTCCTTTTCTCCAAACTAGATAAGCCCAAAGTTCTTAGCCATTCGCGATACAATATTCCTTCCAGCCCTTTCACCAGTTTTTTCCCCTCCTCTGGATGTATTCAAGGACCTTTGCATTCTTCTTAAATTGCAGGGCCCAGAACTGCACACAGTAATCAAGCTAAGGCCGCACCAATGCTGAATACAGCAGGACAATCACCTCTTTAGACCCACTGGTTCTGCTGTGTGTGATGCACCCCAGGACGTGGCCTGCCCTCCTGGCTGCCGTGGCGCGCTGCTGACACACTGCGCCTGCTGCCAGCCAGGCAGGCTGCAGCTTCCCCCGATCACGTCTCTGAAGGAAGAAGCCTTTTCAGTATCTCCACTGCAACACCAAGATGATCTCATCTGATGTGTCTGTGGTTGTATATATAAAATTGACAGCTTTTAAACACTATTATGTGAATTGTCTTTATCAGTGTCATCAACAGAAACAATAAATTTGGTTTTAGCCCGTTATAGCTAAACTCTGACATGGCTCTTTTCAGTTCAGGCATCATATAAATACTGTAAGCATGCCACAGATTTTTGTCAATAATACTGTCAACAAAATTCAACACATTAACAAGCAGTTTTGGTGGAAAAATCTGATCAGAATGTTTGTATATTAAAGAAATCTAAAACATTTATCAGAATCTGTAAATATTTGCTCACTAATAAGTTATATATAACCTGAAAATATCTTCATGTTGCATATCTGCTATCTTTTATAGACTCCCAGTGTCCTCTTTATGTATAGACATGCCTTCCATGGGAATATATTTTTGCTGGCGTTATTCTTATATTAAATTCAAATTCATTTTTCACTGAATCATTCAGTTACACCATTAGTTTTGTATTTGTTTATCATTTAAGCTGAGTTTACTTTGCACACCCAAACAGATCTAAGGTACATAGTAAAGCAAATTGATTCACATATAATGTTTTTCTCCTCAAATTGTAAGAGGAGAAATTTGTATTAATTTACAAAAAGAAAATTGTATTAATTTAAATTGCTTTTAATAATAAAAGGTATCTGAATATTCTTTTGAATTTTAGATAGGTATAATAGTAATGTTGTATGTGATATTAAGACCTCCAAAAGCAAGTGTCTTTTTACCTCCCAGTGAATATAAGGGGGGGGGGACAACAAAAACAGTCGTCACTTGAGAACATATTTGACTGCTGAGAACAAAGCAGTCAGTCAGGATCTGAAATAAAATATGATCATTACCTATGAACAGTGATTATAATATTCAAAATCGGAAATTATAACTGCTAAACTCAGTCACATGTGCTTTTGAATTGGAAAAGTAGGCAACTGCTACATATTTGTGCCTTTTAGCACATTTTTACTACTCATAAGGAATATAATTCCATGGGGTTAAACACCACAGCACTTAGCCCAGATTCAACAAGTACTTATACACAGTTCTAGCTTTCAGATGATGATATCAAACACATACTATGTGTTTTCCTGAGTGGAATTCTTAGTAGCTAACATGTTTTTGTTTTCTCCATTTATATATTATTGACTAAATAGCTTGCTTTTGCTCAACGCAAAAATATAAGAAAATAAAAAACAGTGTCTATAAAAGTATTCTGTGCAGCTCTTGAGTTCAAAGCAAATTTTCCAGCTGAGTTATAAAGTCCTGAAATGAATTTCTAATGAAAATGCTAACAGGCCTTTAGCTACAGTGGTGCATAGCGGGTGTTGCTAAAATAAATACAAATCCCTGCCAGTGCCAGAAAAGCGTCCCATCATTAGAGGCATTTTTCTAGAAGCTTTTTATTGTATCTGGGTGATGATAATCTTCCCACCAGTGGGCATGCTGGGTTTTGGCACATATCAAGCTTGTCAGAATCATTTTACACATTCCAAACAGCAGGCAGAATAGACAATAACAAAACAGAAAAGAAACTTTCTCAACATGATGCATATCTTTTTTTCTCAGGAGCTACTATTGCCTTTTTAAGCAAGGAATGGAAGAAACTTTTTAACTAACCCACTATGAATAGTAAAGCCACTGTCTCAAGTTACAGCAGGTATACCAGTGCTTCTGGTCCACCCTCAGCTCTGACAGAAGGGCGCAGAAGTTAAGTCTGTGTGAAAGTGGAAAACAGCTTTAAGACACTTTTCTTTCCAACCACATACACACTATTGTCTTGGTGCTTAGCAGGCCCTGATGCAGCCCGCTACAGCTCTGTGTCCCCAGAACACTATTAGGGAAGACCAGGTTCATCATAACATTAGGATATGTCAGCTAACAGTCTCCTAGCACAGATCCTTACAAATTTAGCCTTGCACAGGAAAACAGCCCAGGACACAGTCATTCTGAATCACCCACAGAAATTGTCCTTTTCAGCAAAAAATCAGCAGTTGCCATGTGTGCCGTTCTCAGCGTCAAAATAAGGAGAACTGCTACCCAGTTGTCCCAGAGCAGCCAAAACCTTACTTTTTAAAACACTGCGACACCATACCGCAGCTGAAAGAGACAAGGGAATAACACAAGGAAATCATGGGAACTGAGACCTAATCCTGCAAACACCAGAAAAGGCTGCTCACGGTAAAAGCATGAGCCTCCAGAGAGGTATTGGAAGGGTTGGATCATACTGGAAGCAAAATCAGGAATGACACTGGACTTTACTGACCATATTTCCCACCATAGCTGATGCATACCGTCATGTTACCTCACATTTTCGGTGATGTTAAGAACAAAATGTCAGATTGCAAGTGACAATAATGTGCTGCACCCCCAGAACAGGACGAGAGAAAGTAGGGGTGAAACCTGGCCTGCAGAACTTCAATTGCTGTCAGCTTTCCACTGGAGATGGAAAGAAGGCAATTTGTCTCTCACACCGGAGATAATTTGGAGGGATAGAAAATTAAAAACCAGCCAACCTGTTCTTATACTAAGGCTAGCACTTTCATTCTGGAAATGACTGAGAAATGACCAATATAGGTCCCCACAGCGCTGTCGTAAATTCCCTTTCAAAACATTTTCAAAACGGAACAAATCAACAGATAGTTGTAGTAAAATAACAAACACCAAAAAGGATATATGTCATGGGTGTCATGTCTGCAGAAAAGAGTATCTTGCATATGGAAATTATGCAGAGCCCTTCATTTTGCAAAGTGATCCCCAACTTAATTACTTCCTCATACTAAAATGTACAGTATTCATAAATGGCTAATTAATGCAAAAGATACTATCAAGTGTGAATCTGATTTCACAAAATTACACATATAAATGAAATGTGTACATTCATTCACTGTATTTCCTGAACTAATGACCCCTGAGGTATGTAACTTGCTTCAGTTACAGGATTTAACTAAAAAAAGTGCAACACTTGACAGAATTAGGCATTTTCTCCTTTCTTTATCATACGAAACTCAAGAATGTGTATTACGTTTGCCAAACGTGGCATCACATTACAGTTTTTACACTGTTCTTTACACACATTTATTCCCACAGTTGCCAATATCAGCTCTACCCAGACACTGGACCTTTTGAATGACAAGACACCTTCATGCCTTCAGATCCAGCTTTTCAGTTGGCAGCACATGGGTGAAACTTGAGTTCCACAACCCTGAGTCTGCCATGACCTGAGGCTGAATGACCACCATCAAAAGTAAAACACATCAGCTAGAATCATCTGCCTTAACACATAAGTGAAAACAAATATTACAAAGGGCTAATTTAAGGATTTAGATTAAGATAATATTCCCTCCTTTCAAAGCTGAAAATAATTTTCTCAACTCTGTATGTACAAGCATACTTTTGTTGATAACTTTCTTCCAGGCTTTCTGCCTACCTTTCAGAAGTAACAGTATCTTACAGTATCTTTAAAAAAAAAACAAAAAAAAAAACCAAAAACAAACAAACAAACAAAAAAAAAACTTCACGCTTTATATATCAAATTTTGGCTTGGAGCAAGTTTTTAATGCTAATTTACAAATCCTTGAAATATGGGGCTTAGAACAGAATGCTAATATAACTCTAACTATAGAAATGCTTGCAGGCACTGCTATAATGAAAGAAATAATTACATCAATAAAATTATACTAGTTTGACATTAACAGTTTGTGCAAACAAACAATTCTGAATGACTAACAAGTATTATAAATATGACTGCTGTCATAAATCAAAACTATCGATGACCAGGGTTCATGCAGCTCTTTGGAATAATATAAAAAGAAAGCATCATTAACAATATTAGGAATTTCATTAAGCACACAGTTATTAACTTTTTCTTCCTCTGAAAATTTCATCAACTAAGATGCTTCAGAGTAAATACAACATAAAAGACTTAACATCTCTTTGACTGATTGTAGTTATTTCTGAACATAGGAAATTATCATATCATTATTATCTTTGTGGTAAAATTTCATATAAACATTATTACATCATCCAGTTTCTCACATCAATTATTGCAGGTTTTTGTCATAGCAGTTTTCTATTTCTTAAAGATAATTTTCTCTCCATATTCTTTGAGGGATTAAAGAAAAAAAAAAAATTGAACAACCTTGAGTAATTTTAGCATGTGAACATTTTCCTAAAATTATAAATACAAATTCAAAACATGAGTTCACAGATACACACCCATTTAAAAAGCTGCCTTCCACTTTGATGTACGATTTTCTTTTGTTTATCTGGTTTAAACTAGAAACAAAAAGTCTTAAAGCTAAATTTGCCCTATCCCATCTTTAAATTTGCTGGAGCATATCCCAGGAATGGGAATATATAAAATTCCTTATACATTTAGAAACTGAATTGCTGAGTCAAAGCTTGTAAACAAGTCTCAACATGGGTTAAATGGTCACCTTTCCCTATAAAACATGTGGCTACCAATAAGCTAGTGAGCTAAGAAAACACTTCTTTTCTAGCTTCCCTTAAGAAAGCAAGTATCATGTTAAAAAGAGTAGTAAATAAAATAAATCTCAAATCAACAACCAAATACATTTTCCTAAGTACTTGAAACTGCCAGAAACACCTGTCAAGGCAGGACAATACCTTACTGAGTGAAGAGGAGAGTTTGGATTGGAAATATAGCAATATTTTGTGGACACAACAGAAGTGCTTTACAATATTTCTCTTGGTATATTCCCAAATGTGTTGTATTGATGAGATGATGAGTCATTATAAAGTAAAGCCTAAAAACATAATTAAATTTAAAAATGTTTCCCAATCGTTTCTGAAGGAGTCAATATTTTTTCAGGTAGTTATTAGAATGGAAGCAAAATGAGTTTTTCATAACCTGGCCATTCTGTTACGGATTGCTCTCAAGTCCAGCCCACTTAATTTGTGTAATGCATAGCAATGATCTACGATATGTAGCATCATCTCAAGCAGAACTAGTGAACTCTTTCTTTTTCATTTTGGATAGTGCATCCAGAAGGAAACAGTTACATAAAATAAAGAGCTTTAGCATGCAAAGTATGTTGCTACAGTAAATTGATGAGTTAAATGATATTGACAATTCTCCTTATCCTGATAAATATCTTCCTGACCTTTGCTATTATTACATAACAGAACATTACCACGCACAGCCATTAATGTAGTTATCAAACCTAAATATTACTTTCTTTTGTTACAAGCATGTAAATTTTTCTGCCACTACAAGGATAGCACAGCTTGAACTAGAAAGACCAATGTATTGATGCAGTAGATAACCATACACCATCAAAATGCTCAAAGGACAGCTTCAAGAAAGAGAAAAATTTCAAAACAGGTCTTATGTCAGGTAATCAATTACAGCACTGTCATACTAATGGCTACAAAAAAGCAGGGGAGCAGTGACAATAGGTGCATTCATCTTACTACTGCACTGGAAAAGCTCCACCTGTATCCCCAAGCACTTTGTCTCCTGCTGTCCCCCAACAAGCGCACCCCATGACAGCGGATTGGATAGTGGGAACGCTACCTATCTGTCATCCCTTCTTCCTGAAAGGCACCTTGAATACAGCTAATGACTAAAGGAGAGCAAGCAGCTACCTTCTCCCTCCAGCCACATATAGGTTCCTTTGTTTTGATACTGAATTTACAGTGAAGTACTGAATAAATCCAAAGCTCTAAGGAAAAGATAAAGCATCTTAAAACTCTTTTTTTGCCAAGTATGTAGAGATGTGTCTATATGTGTGTGTGTGTGTGTGTGTGTGTAAAATATGTTTGCTCTCTCCTAATAGTTCTGTAAATCTTTGCAATCGTAACCCCCTTGTGGTAATTCATAGTAGCAGGACAGCTCTTGTTGCTAACAACCCTCATATCAATATGGCCAAAAATTACTGTGGCAAAACAGGGAGGTTCCCCACACCCTTTTGATTATATAGTATTCGTGGGACTACTACAGTTGAAAGAGTCTTTATACCTGTGTGTTGTCAGAAGACTGTAAACAGATTTTCAGGATTATGCCTTCTTTCACTTTGTTTGTGCCTAAAATGTAGGGGAATCACAAAAGCCTTCCATTCTAGTATGGGTTTTCAAAGACTCTGAAGAAAACAGCAACCAGATCTGCCTTGGGCTGGTAACACTGAAAAGAGTCACAGTCAGCTGAAAAATCTGGGCCTTAATAATTAATCCTGTTTTCTTTGATAAGAAAGAAGGCAACACCTCCAAATACATTCTTTTTCAGCAAAGGCCATTGCTAAGTTTTCCTGTAATTAGATGCCTTTGCAGCAATTATTGTAATGTGAATGATACAATGAGTTCTGACAAGATTTGGGAAATCCAATCCTCCCATCTTTGTGAACTTTTTTTTTTAAGTAATAGATCTTTTGTTGTGTTGTTGTAACCACATAAAATTTTACTGACAAATTATTTATTACAGAGAAGTTTAGCTTGTGGATTTCTATTGGCATGGGGTTTACAAATGGAGATGAGACGAGAGAGAATGTTCATTTTCATGATAGTGCTTTTTCCCCATAATGATAATAATAATTTGTCCCATCTGTCTAAATCTAATTTAGTAGTGTTTATGAGTGGTTGAAGGCGGATTTTAATTAAGTCTTGTAGTTGCATTGGTACGTATTTTAGCCCCTCCAGGGATCATTTAAAATTCCAATTTTCAATATAGTCTGTGTAACCACTACATGATGTAGGAAGCGACCTGGGCTTGAAGCAGTTAATTTTACATCTGGATGTGGACCTATCAACCAGTTAAAACAAACATTTCTGGAAGGGCAGAGGTTCACTGTTCACCACATTCATACCCCAGAAGCTGTTCCAATCTGCCAAGAGTCAAATACCCAAGGTAAAATGTGAACAAGTAACATACTTTTATACTGTTTCCATTTTAACACAGAAATTATATCATAGAACCCTATTATGTAAACATACATTTTTAAGCAGATCCTTTTTTTAAAATCCATTGAAACTCTTTACCTAAAATGCAATGTCATAATATTCCTCCTAGCCCTTTCAACCTTCAGCTGTAATCCTAACAGGATAGGCTGTATCCTAATACAGAGCAAATCTACTAGATAAAACTACTTGAAAGGCACTTACCTTAAAAATAAGAGTTTTCACTTTTGAAGGAAATTCCTGAACTTTAGGCTGCCTAGGCCAACCTACTGATATCAAACACACCAATACTGAGGGCACCTTCAAAACTGATATGACATTTCTAGTGGCCAACCTGCTCACTCAAGCTTACAATGGATCTCTATCTTTGCACTTCCATCAATGACAACAATTTAAAAACTGCTGACTCTCTTGGTCATATTTTACCTCTGTAAGGGCATATGTTCAACTTTCACATTTTAAAAAGAACAGTGATTACAGATGTAAAGAATTTAGGTTTAGGCCTTGAATTTGTACTCAGGCAAATGTCTGCTGAAGTGACCTGAGCTTTATTCACAGTAAAGTGCATGCAGGCACTCCACACATTCCAGCTAAAACCACACGTTCCATACAAAACCTACAAACTTACTGTTCAAGTATGTGTTTTTGTCAGCCCAGCATTTAAGAGTTTATATATATATCTATACAAGTACAATAAACATACATGAATCATTGAATTTTAATAATATCAGAGATCACACAGCCTACAGACATAAAGAGTAGCTTACAATTTTTATAAAATTACAAATAATGCTCTTCAGAAATTACTCAGAATCATCTAATCTAACCTTACCAGTGTAAGAAGAAATTGGATGTCTGGTTCAAGCCAGTCACCTACACCAGTTCTGCAGTCAATAGGGACACTTGTGCCACTGCAATGGATGCCTCATCCCAACCAAAAAAAAAAGCACACACTTCTACATCTCTGCTGATTTTATAGTAAGTCTCTGAAGTCAAGTTAGACTGGGCAGTCAAGTTACTAGGTTTCACTGCCTTTGGAAGTCAAAACCAGCCAGTGGATTCTTATCAAATATACTCGGCATCTCTCAGTATAAAACCTATGTGTCGCTAAAGTGGTGCCTGAAATGGATTACTACTCAGGAACTTTGTTTATTTCTGTCATGATTTGTATTGTACATAACAGCAACACGCAAGCCCAAGAAGAACTCTCTCCAATACAGGTTTGCTTATGCACAACATAAGGTCCACAACCTTGTGAGTTATGACGGCTGCTGAGGCTCAGGTTAGCGACTCTCCGACATTACACTTCCATTGAAGGAAGTCATCCTGCTATGGAAACAGTAATACATTACTCCTTTTTAAATCAATAGGAACATTGCTATTGACCTGAGCAAGAGTCAGATACCTCCCTTCCACTGTTACTGATATTCCCTAACATTCTTTCATACACCTGCTTATCTGTGCATGTTTGCATACCCTTTAAGAACATACAAAACATGGAAAGCTGGCACGATCAATTCAATTAAATAAAAAAAAATAAAATAAAATACCTAAGCATAGATTTAATGACAGCTAAATGCTTTTTTTCAAGTTTTTTTCATTTGCTTATTTTGCTGCCCTCACTTAAATACATAGGAAATACTGTCACAGAAAAAAAAATGTCTAATTAGTGTGCAAGTATAGCAAGTATAAAAATTATTTACAAATTGAAAGGTTTTGCTTCCAGTCCCTAGTTCTACCAGAGAAACAGATGGGACTCTTTCTTTAATGCTTTCTCTCTCTTTCTCTCTCTTTTTTAAGGCACTAAAAGTAACCTGAGAATTAGAGACTGTAAACGTTGACTGCTTCAGAATTAGGTATATTGGTTCAGAAGAGTTAAAATGGAATTTAGAAATTCTCAAACAAAAATGATACAACAGGGCCAAAGCAACATGAGTTCTGTAATTGTGTATTTTGCTGGTTTTTACTATTAGACCACTCTGAGGATGCCAGAACAAACATGGACTAAGGAGAAACAGTAGACACATTTTATCTGGATCTTTCATAGGTTTTGAAATCATCCCTTTCGTGAGATTATTAGGAAAACCAGTACACATGGGTAAGTAAAGTGTTATCATGGAGTGAAGACCGGATATAACACCCAAATATTGCCAACAAATATTCAGAATTCTTAACATTAATTACGAATTTTTAAGGGCCCTTAAAAGTTTCATACAAGGATTGTTGTTAATGCTTGTGTTTGGTACGGTGAACTCACAAGTCTAGACAGAGAATGAGTGGAGCATTGCAGGAGTTTTGACAATACAAAACATGGGAAAGTCAAAGACTACAGTAATTACTAAACAGTATAGTATCTGGTAATTATATAAGACATCCCCCATCCCACTACAAATTCAGGGGGAGTTGCCTATTTTCCAAAGGAATGCTTTAAATTTTGACTAGGTATGTTGTCTAAATAACTAGTCTGAAGGTTATTAAAAAAATCCCCAAACTTGTAGAATGGGAATTCCTACTAAGATAGTTTAAAACCTAAACAGTAAAATGTGTTAAACTATTGGACAAAGTGCCAAGGCTGTTATTGTTTTTTTAATAACTCTACTGTTTTCTTAGCAGATGATGCAGAACCAGTTATAGTTATGAGGCCAATTTAATCACATAAAACAACAAATGATGACTCTAAGTATAACACTACTGTGGTTAATTTTGTCCCATTTATAAGTTATAGTACAATTTCAACAGTATAGTACTCCAGTACTTGTAATACACGGTACTTTTGCCACAGAAAGATAGTGTAAAAACATGATAATTAGATATCTTAAAAAAAAAGAAAAAAAATCACAGATTTGCAAAGCAGTCCTCCCCACTTCTTTAGCAACAACAGATCTATGGAAGTCTTGGTATGACAGTCCCAACGCTGAAAATTACATGCAATTGTCTGAGGCTAGTACTAGAACAGGTTAGGACTGCAGAGACAGAAGTCCACAAAAATTCGCAAGCACAACTTGCCAACAGCAATGCCACATGGCCTAAAAGATCAGATAAAATTTATAAGCACACTGTGCAGGCAGGACAAATTTTGGACCGTTTTATTTCCTGGTTTTTTTCAGTACTACTGAGACACAGAACTGGAAGAATTTCAGAGAAGGGCAGCAAGGGTGAGCAAAGGTATGTAACAATCATCACTAAGCATTCTAGGACTTTATTATATAAAGAAGGGGAAAGAAGGAAAAGAAGAACAAAAAAAAAAAATTTGAGGGGCACTGCTATAGTAGAGGTCTATAAAATCATGAGGCATGGGAAGATTGGGTAGGGAGCAGAAGGTTATTACTTCTTCCAATAAAGGACCTAAGGAGCAGCAAATGAAGCTAATAAATTTGAAAGTGATTAAAGAAGGGAATTGTTCATACAACATCATTAAGCTGCAGAACGCCCTTCTGCAAGATGTTGTAGCTGCAAGAGGTTCACATGGGCTCAATGCAAGATTAGACAGCCTAATGAAGGAGAAACCCATTTCAAGTTTACTCAAAGAAATACACAGAAATACACTTCCAACCTCCTTGAGATGCAAATTTTTGGATGTCAGGAGAGTTATTCATACAAGTACTGCTCTCTACTTGTCCCAAGTTTACATGCTTCTTTAGATTATCTGCTTTTAAATATTGCTGGTGAAGGGATTCTAAACTACAAACCTTTGATCTAATCCAGTACAGCTATTCTTAAAGGGCATATGAAAGTCCAGACATGAGCAAAGCATCGTTGTAGTTTTAGTTTCATGAACAACACCTAGCAGCACACTCACCATATATAAATCGCAATTCTCCACAACATATCCAGTGTAACAGTTACATATTACTCTCTTGCACAACACATGGAGTCTCACCTGGTGTATATGATCTGCCAGTTGTATTATTTTCCTTAGTCTTAGCAAGTACCCCCCTTATTCATCCTTAAACTGTTGATACAGAACAATATAGTCATTGTTATATTGTTATAAACCTTATTCAAATTAATTTGAAGCCAAAATCAATTGACCCATAATAGCTGGATTACATAATTTCCATCAAAAAAACCACAGTCATTCACTGAAGCAACCTTTTGCAGCAGTACAAAAACTAAAATGTCACCAGTTTACAGAATTTATCTGTTGTGGAAAACCTTCTGTTGTGAATCAAATTAAATATAATGATGGAATGGAAATGTTTTCATTTTATTTCAAATGTAGAGATTATGAATTGTATGCCATTAAAGCCTATTTCTAAAACCTGCTGGCCATTTTTCAAAGTCCACAAAGCGCAACTCTTCCATAATCATTAGTTCCAGCACAATCTGACCTCATAGCCTGCCCTTTACAGGTGACAATAAATACACAATATCGCTTTCATGGCAGCCTGGCTCTGATGCAAAGGCATGCATTTCAAATACTGTATAATTATAACAGTTTAATATTAAAAAGAGTAGAAAATAAAACTTTTAAGAATATGTTTCCTGATAGCTGCAGATAACAACTTTGTAATGCAGTTCTGCAGGAATTCAAACAAGCTGGAATACTTCAGCCAAGTGCTGCAGAAAAAAATATTTCACATAAGTTTCCTGTCCCCTTCTAATTCGGCCTGAGGCAGAGCTATAGCAAAGCACTGAGAGATAAACCACATAGTTTACGATTCCGATAAGACAAACAATAATGGACTAGAGTCAGATTTACTATCCCATATCAGAAGTCAAACAAAAAGCAAAATCAAGTACCCAACAATATGTATTAATACTCTATTGGTAGTTTCACATATACTACTTATACTGTTAGACTACAAAAGAGAATGTCCCTTGCATAACAATTAGGATTTGCACCCTGATGTCCCAAATAAATTCTGCATTAAACAGCCAGCAATATATTTAATAAAAATTATCCTTGTAGTTTCAGTGGATAAAACACATTAATTATTATTCTAAACTATTATCTAATGTACTTGTTAAAGGCATACATATTCTACCCAAAAGAAACAACAGTACTTCAGTGTTGAATTAAGTTATATAAACAAAATCCTGCTATTCTCAAAGTATATTTTAAGTGTTTTAAAATCTTTTGCATTAAAAAAAAAAGCCAAGTTTTATTTACTGATGACTGCATTTTGTAGTCTTAAAATACAGCCTCAAAGCCTGTAGTAATACATCAAACAAGGAAAGGCTCTTCTCTAATGAAAATAATGCAAAATAATACTAGCTTTTGCTCATATTCCCATTGCCTTATTTTTTCGTTCTTCTGCAATACAAAGGCAAAAATACAAAAGTTTGTTTAAATAAGAGGACCAAACATGTAAATAACTAAAAATGATCAGTTACCAAGGAAACTAAAGACAACAGAGTATAAGACTCTACGAATTCCAATTTTTTTAAAAAATACTTTTAAAAAAGCAGTACAGCATTTAAAGTAATATTCAATTGTAAATAATATTATGGATAAAATGTATCATTACATGGATTAACTAATACTAACTAAACTTTTTTCTCTTTTCAGACAGATCTGCCTACCATGGTTTTCTTTCACTGTCCATCCAGTGCTTCCTTTGATTCTCTCCAAACCATTCTTTCCCGGGTTACTCCCATTTCTAACACCAAATCAGAGTTACAGAGAAACAGAGAAAGCTGAGGAGCTTGCCCTCTGCTCTAAGGCTGAGTCAGATACATCTGTGTATTTTGTTATTGCCACAGGAGGGATATTTGTCTGCATGGTCAGAACTAGTATGGTCAATTTTACGTTCTCTGCTGGCTGAAATGTCATACACTTGCTTGCACCTAACCTATATTTTAATAATCACTTAACGGGCAAGATAGAGAGATTCTTCTGTCATGAAACCCCTCAATCGTAAAGGGTTTTTTTAAGGTTATTGATCAAATTTTCTGGGTACTTCCTTTGCTTTCTTTTCTGTGCTCTTTCATAGTAGTTATCAAGATCTTATTTCTTCTCTCTCTGCTCTCCATGGCACTCCATCAGTCCTCACTTCTTTTCTGCCTCTTTCCTATGTGAGCTGATCAATCAACCCTAAGCCTGTAACAACAGATATCTCTGTTTCCCACTTCTCTCTTCCTCCAGGCCCAAATCTCAGATGGCTTCTTGAAAACTTACTACACATAATAGCATTAATCTTCCCCGAGGTTTTAAATTTAAAAAAAAAAAAAAAAAATCTTCTAAACATTTGTCTCAACATCTGGCTATAATCTTTAAATCCACATTCCTCCTACAGTCATACTTGTTTAAAAAACAATAGCTTCCTTCAAATTACATACAAGATTCAGTTCTCTGTCCAAATTATTAAATGTATTTTCAATATATCAGCCATGAAGTCCCATGGCTCAATTGTTTGTCTTGCCTGTTAATCAATTCCCTAGTCATTCTACAAATTCCAATGATACAACCCTAATTTTGAGCACAATAATGTTTATGCTTATACTTGTACCAATACATTTGTCATGGTTTAGCTCCGGCCAGCAATGAAGTGCCAGGCAGTTGCTCATTTGCTCCCCGCACAGTGGGATGGGGGAGAGGCTCGGAAGAGTAAAAGAGGAAAACTCGTGGGTTGAAATAAAAACAGTTTAATAGGTAAAGCAAAAGCTGCACATGCAAACAAAGCAACACAAGAAATTCATTCACTACTTTCCATTGGCAGGCATCCCCAGGAAAGCAGGGCTCCATCATATGTAACAGTTACTTGGGAAGACAAACACCATAATGCTGAACATCCCCCACTTCCTTCTTCTTCCCCCAGCTTATATCCTCAGCATGACATTCTGTGGTATGGAATACCTCTTTGGCTAGTTTGGGTCAGCTGCCCTGGCTGTGTCCTCTCCCAGTTTCCTGTGCCCCTCCAGCCCTCTCGCTGGCAGGGTCTGAGAAACTGAAAAGTCCTTGACTTAGTACAAACATTACCTAGCAGCAACCAAAACCGTCAGTGTCCTATCAACAGTGTTCTTACACCAAATCCAAAACCCAGCACTGCACCAGCTACTAAGAAGAAAATTAACTCTATCCCAGCTGAAACCCAGACAACATTTCAAAGAACAAAAAAAAGGGAAGCCCCCATGAATCATTTTGGTGTATCCATCCCTCTGAATTTTACTGGGAACTGCTCGCTATTTAATCACATTGCATGCATTTGGAAAGAAAACTATTGCTCTCCAGAAGTACTTTTATGAGCTCATACCAAAGGGTATCCCAATAGTAATCATCACTAGAATAATTAACATCAGGCTTGTCAAGCAAATTCAATTGCATTCTTTGCAAACATTATGTAAAATAGTTAATAAAGGAAAAAGAGTGCGTGCAATACAGTTTTGCTATTTTGTTTTGGGGGTGTGCATTTGCTTTGTTTAAATCATGCCTAAATACAGCTTGGTAAATCTAAACATGGTCACTTGAGTAAATATGCTTCCTTTCAGAAGTGGTACATAAACACAAACTTATTAAGGACACTACACAAATACTTACATTTCTTAGAACAGGATAAAAGTCTTGTGTACATTATCAAATCAAAGGGAAATTCTAACTATGGAACTCTCATTAAAGCAAAACACCAAAGAACACGCACACACCCCCTCCCCCAGCCCTTTGTAGGACTTTGAAAACTTACTTGATTCTATTCCTCTGTTGAAGGGGAGGGGGAAATTCACATTGATTTTTTTTCACCTAAATAAAAGGAAAGCACTCTTAGTTCGCAAAATACAAACAGACGCAAACTGATTGAATTACTGTTGCTGGTTAGCTCACTAGATGTTATGAATGCTGCTGTAAAAGTTTAAGAGTCATTTCATTTACACAAAGAGCATTAATGGTTTGTGCAGTGCATAATTAAGCTAAATGTATGCTTCCCTCATGTCAACAAAAAAATTAATACCAAATTTCCAAGAGGCACTGACCCTTTTGAACATAGGGTCTTCTACTTTATTTGCTTACTTTGTTAGATAGTATCCTCTGCTTGTGAAAAGGTCACTGTTAAAGTTATCAATAAATCAGTGAAAAAATACTCCTTTTTCCATAGAACTTAATATGTTCCTCTGCCTCAAATTATTGACAATTAAGATTTTAAGATTATATGGGGAAAGAATAGGAAATTATTAATCAAAGTCCAAAGAGGAATTTGAATTCTGTTTTATTCTTGATGTTCTCTTACATCTTAATCATGAGCAATGTCACATCCATGATATACACAAGTAATGAAAAATACATACTTGTACAGAACTCTCTCTATATACATATGATAAATTCCATTTGCTTTCCTCAGCCACAGAACTCAGAACTGGTTTGCATGAGGTGTTCCTCAGTCTCCAATGCTTTTTGTCCCAGCAGAGTTAGCTCAAGGAATTAGAGGACCAATGAAGCTTTTACAGGATATTAAATTCTGGCACAGAGTTTTGAATAAGAAGCCTCTTACTCTTAAAATTAACGAATGGCTAGCAACTCCACAATAATAATACAAATGGTGTTGTTCTGTTGTTATATTCTAGGGATATTTAATTCTGCATTGCAATTAATATAGCTATTGCTTATTAATTGTCTGTAGTATCTGAAACAAATGATGAACCAAGAATATCAGTTAACTATTTGTGTTTTACACCATTACATTTCCTCCAAGTCAGTGATCCCAACCAATCAATGCAGAAGAATTAATCAGAACACCTTGATGAACTCCTCTAGACTGGTAATTCAGATGAACATACTAAGGGCAATCATTGGGTAACTTAAGTGGAGGAAACAAACTATTTAATTTAAATTGCCATAAGCAGTTATGAAAGATAAAAATGTTTGCAAAGTAGGCTAAAAAATTGACAAAATCTGTGTGTATTCTGTAAATTTTATTCTATTTTTTATATGGCAAGGAGAGGGGCACTCAGATAGAAAAATAATATCAGAACCAATGTTTAGTTACCCTCAGAAAAGTTTAAAACAGAAACATAGCATCAGGCACTCAGTTAGCATAAAACTAAATAGGTTTGCAATACACTATTGATTTGATTTCAAAAGCTGCTCAATAAGTTCTGTCTACATCCCACACTCCTTAAAGTAAATACAAATTTGTGTTTTCCTGATGGTGTTTTTTTCATCAGCAGAAAACCTCTGAAGTACCTAAAAAATAACATTTATTCATTGTCAGCTAGGAAAGCCCTGGAACACACAAAAAGCTTGTTCTGTCAGGAATCCAGCCTGATGAAAGACATTGAATGGATCGCCGCATTCACCATTGAAAGAAATAATCATTCAGCCTGCAATTCATCCCTGAGAAGCCTGCAATTCATCCCTGAGAAGCTCATTACTGCATTATGTAAATAAATAATTTTTTTTCCTTAAGTAAACTGAAACACTATCTCCTAGCCAGTTATGCTAGTTTCCCTTCTCAAATACCCTCACTTAATGAGCTATTATACTGACTGTTGTGACTGTCAGTCTGTCTTAAACACTACCTGTGCAATATCTGAGCAAGAAACTAAGATTATGGATACACGGGAAAATGCAATGTGTTGCAGAGATAGCGTACAAGCTGGGAAAGGAGAAGGGTACAAACATAAGCATGACTTTTGAGCCCAAGGGTTGGTGAACATATACAAAAATACATATGGGAGCCCACACTAAAAACCAAGTATACCTATTGGAATCCTAAATCTTCTGCTGATTAAACCCACAAGCAAAGGAGAACATATAGTATGACTGAATGACTACGTCAGCAAGGTTAACAGACAACTCACTAGTTCCTTCTCATAAGGATAAATAAACTCCATTTTCTAGTTGATCTTCACACTGAGACAGGCTAAATTGCCAGAAACATTTAATTTTCATATTTGGTGTTTAGGTGACAAGACCACTAGGCTAATCTCCACCTACTGAAGACTAACCATTTCTCTCAAAGGGTTATCTTATCCTTTTTTCCCTTCTATGGACTGGCTTTCAGAACTCATATACATTATATGACCGGACAGTTTCTGTGTTTGTACCTTTCTCTTCTGTGGTGAGGTTTCTGAGGTCTGGCATTATAACCTTGATTGTAACTGTGTACCGTAAACAGAAAGTTTCCCAAAGAAATCTAGTCTTCCAGCAAAGCTCTGCCACATATATAGTATAAATATAAGTACAGTAGTGTTCACAATTAAAACAGGAGTTGAACAGCAAGGAAGTGTGAATTCTACCTATCGTCTTACATACGAATATACTATAGCATATGAACTATTTAAAAAACAAAATCATACCCACAAATTTAATATTTAAACTGTACAAATAAAACAAAGGTTTTTAATAAAATAGGCAATCATTGCCATTATACTTGAAAAGGAAATAGAAATAAGAAAACAATATGTTTGATGTTGCACTATTTAGATCTAGAAGTAGTAATTACGATACTGAGTTTTATACACCACCTTGCTTTCCATGACACAAGGTATAAATGACTTCTGTATTATCTGCAATTTGATATTATCCAGAATCAATCTTCTTCTACTGTGGTGAATATAGGATGTAAAAATATATACAATTTAAGACTAAGTTAAAGGTTCAACTCAATGGATATGATCTCATCCCAAAATTTCTGTCAATTATATTAACTCACATGAAAACAGGACAGTAAACAGAAAGGCCAGAACAGTTCTTACAGTTTTGATGTTAGATTTATGCACCTCTCATTAAAATTTCCCATAAAGTGGCCTCTTTTACTCTGAAATTCATTGCAAACATTATTCCAACTTATTCCAAACACTTGCCTAATGCAACTGTAATTTTCACATGTGAAAGTACTCCATACTGCATTACTCAGCAGGCTTAGAAAGAAGTGTATTTCTAATCTTCTCACAATGGAGACCCACTTTAACTGTATGTCAATAATGTTAGACACAGTAACAACATTTACAAGCTAAACAAAAATATTTGTACATTTTATACCATAGTATTTCTTAAATACATGTAGTTTAACATATTGGATTCCATAGAAGTTCGTCAAACTTCTCCAGATTTTACCACTTACACAAAATCAGATGACAGAAAAATGATCAGATTAGTGCTGCCTCTATTGAAGGCTGCAAATGGATCACATTCAAGAAACTAAACAAGTTACAATCTCAAGCACAAAGAGTTTTTACACAAATCTGTTACGAAAAGGACTGACAGATTCGCTACAATACTGCCAGGTTAAAAGGAAGCAGCATTTAAAATGAAACAAATGCCTATCTACTTGGCATAGTTAATTTTACTTAAAATATCAGAGATCATACGCAATAAGGACTATATTTTATTGAAAGTTTGCAAATTAAAATGAAAACCTAAAATTCATTATCTCTAGCTAAAATTATACTTTTCTATTTTTTGTATCTGTAAAGTATTTCAAAAGATGTACATTTTGAAAGCACTTTGTGGAACTTGCAAAGGACCTGATATTTTGAAGTGTTTTGAGTGAAATTGCAGCTATGAAGTTTTTTTAAAAGCAAAGATCAGTAAAGACATAGGTTTGTATTGACTATATTATCCCACCTGCTGTTTATCAGGATAAATCATCAATTACATAACCCATTACTTATAAGTAAATCCTCGGTATGATGTTATTATATCTATATAGAAACTGAGCCTAAAAATGGTGTTGGCTTACATTTACATCAGGAAAAGTCTGAGTAAAAAATTACTAGTCTAGCCACGTTCAAAGTCAGCCCCAATATACGTCTAATAATCACTGGCTCACAGAATGGTTGGGGTTGGAAGGGACCTCTGCAGGCCATCTCGTGCAACCCCCTGCTAAAGCAGGTTCACCTAGAGCAGGTTGCACAGGATTGTGTCCAGGTGGGTTTTGAGTATCTCCAGGGAAGGAGACTCCACAGCCTCTCAGGGCAGCCTGTTCCAGTGCTCCGTCACCCTCAAAGTGAAGGCATTTCCCCTCATACTCAGATGGAGCTTCCTGTGTTTCAGTTGGCGCCCGTCACCCCTTGTCCTGTTGCTGGGCACTACTGAAAAGAGCCTGGCCCCATCCTCTTGACACTCGCCCTCAAGATACTTATATGCCCCGAGGAGATGTCCTCTCAGTCTTCCCCAGGCTGCACAGGTCCAGCTCTCTCAGCCTTTCCTCATAAGGGAGATGCTCCAGTCCCCTGATCATCTTCGTAGCCCTCGGCTGGACTCCTTCCAGTAGTTCCCTGTCTCTCTCAAACTGGGAGCCCAGAACTGGACACAGCACTCCAGGTGCAGCTGTACTGATAGCCTCCAGGCCCAGCAGTGGTCTCTTTTTGTTCCTTAAAATACTTCACTTTGGGAACAGATGCAGAAATGTGGGAAGCTGACTTCATCACACGTTCCAAGACCAACAAAATTAGAGAGGAGTAGTAATGAAATTACTAAATTAATAACTTTCTTTTGAGGAAGGTTGTTTTGCTTTGGTTTAGGTCTGAAACATTGCATTATCTAATTCTGTAAATAGACACAACTCTTACTATCTTCTGGGGAAAAACATGTTAGTAGGATATTTAACCTTTAAAAAATAATATTCATGATACTATCAGAAATAGATCATGCATTAAATCTTCTGGAAAAGGCTGTTGTGAAGTAGTCTAGACCTTCTCACACCATCCTGACAAAGTGGCTTAGCTTTGCTTTGGAATTACTGAGTGAGAGGCGCTAGTCCAGTCTCCATTCTGTAGAGGGCTCTGGCATTTCTGGCAACATTAGCTAAAATAGAAAGGACCAAACGAGATAACAGTAAGACAGTAAGAACCAGTTAATATCTTCACAGGACATTAGGGATTATGAGTTTGCAGAATCACATTGGGAACTAATATGTTTGAGATGGGGTTTGTTTTCAGTCTGTTTTCATCACCAAAAAGGAAATCAATACATTCCTCACTACTGCAGCTCCACTCACATCGAATAATCCAGTACAGCACATCTGAGCAAGACAGTGTGGTAACCTCATCTAAACTTTCTTAGCTCAGCAAAGGCTCCAAGTCTTGTCTAGGAGATTTTCCAGCATTTTACCCTCAGTTTAAGTTCTCGTTGCTTAATCATACTGGTTTATTAGCTTACAGAAGGCCTCAGTAAGTATATTAGAATTAACATACGAAAACTGCTGTATCCCTATGTGCCTGTGACAAATTTGGAAAGCACCACTGCTGAAAGAAGCAAGATTTCCTTTCTTTATATATGTAATTTTGTTGCTATGTTTTGCAAAAGTGGTGAATATGTCAGTATTTACTTTCTTACAGTACCATTTTTTAATTAAAATACCCTTAGGGAAAAATTATTACTCTGCATACAGATACATATTTTGTTTGAAAAAGACACCACCACGCAAAAAAAAAGAAGGAAAAAACTCAAGTATTTGAAAACACATTGAGAATATATGTTTCCCAGAAGTCTATTAAAAAGAATGGTCAATCAGAACTCAGCTATCCAAACTCTACTGGAAGTCTCAGAGCTGCCGACAATATGGTCAAAAAACCAGGAAGGTATACTGAGTAAAAATTTCATGATAGCAAACTTAAAGTAAAATACTTTACTCTCTTCCTTCAAAAACATTCTTATAAGATTTTTTACAAATTTTAGAAAACATTGTTACAGTACGGAAAGATCAAAATCTGTTTACTCAGCTGTTGAGCATCATATGCTCTTAATAGTAGTATCGATGGACTTTATTAATTAAACATGGACTGAGCTAAAAATCCTTTTTTCTAAACCATCTATGCTGAGAATATAAAAGCAGGGTACAGGAGTTAGGTGCTCATACTACCTTTGTGCACCTAACATACAATGAAATTACAAGCTTTGTATGACCAACAGAAAAGAGAAGCAAGGAGAAAAGTGCCAAACTGAGCTCAAAAAGCTTCCAGAACAAAGATTTTATTAATTTTGTGGATAAGACTGATAACATTCACTTCAAAATGAGTTGTAAAAATATATCTTAACTTCTCCTTATCTGCTAGCTAATCAATAGCCCTTTTCACAGGTTTGTTTTCATACATAGTTTATTGCATATACTCTGGTGCCTTCCAGCTTTTAAGAAATACTAAATCTGTTTACGACTACACCTAGACAAATGTTGAGTCATGTGCTCCTTTTCCTATTCAAATACTGCATTTCCTAGCATAAACGCAAAATACTTCATGCTACATTTCCAAGTGACTGTTTCTACGTTTACTGGGGAATGGGTGTGTTTTCTTACAGTGACTAGTTAATGGAGGGCAGGAGCTTCATGATTAATTTAATCTTAGCCATAAAAGCAAGAGATCACTACATAAGGATCACTAGATGGGAAATCATCCTTTTATAATTTTCACTTTGCCAGTATCAATCTGGAATTTCACTGTGGATGTATTTTCCCTTTTACTCTCTGATCTCTGCCTAAGCCCAGATGTGTAACATTTGTGTTCTCAGTTATCTTTGCCTTGTGTATTTGTATAGCAGCTAGCACACACAGCATTGCGCAGGGTTCCCAGGCACTGCTGTGATAAAAAATAAGCAAGTATTTTTCCTAGACAGTGTCCAGGAAATGACTGCATGCAGGGTTCAATCAAACAACGAAGTCTATTAGAACAGGATCAGAATCTCATTTATTAGGAACTGTGTGTCTAGACCATGGCTAATCTTAACAAAAAGAAAAATACACACCATCTTACGATCAAGATTTGCTGAAGTTCATAGAACATAAACATATATTTTCTAGTGAACTAGTTTTGAAAATTATCCATCTGTGGTTTGATACCTAACAAGTTTTCTCCTCGTAAAATTTGTTGTGAGTTTACTTTAAAAAAGAAACAAAACAAACCAAAAAGTGGGGGGGGGGGGGGGGGG
>JAVJGI010000001.1:71972037-71990245 GCA_035590275.1 Ibycter americanus | reverse complement strand
CGCCCCCCCCCCCAAAAAAAAAAAAAAAAATCACACAGATCTTAGCCTCCAGGCATATGCATTTAAAGAAAAAAAAGAACACAAAAAATAGCATTAATAACACTGAAATAATTTATTTTCCTATATGTCATCTAGGTACTGTACAATGTTCTGATGTCAAATTTTTTTTGTCTGGAAGGACAAACCCTTGCAGAATGACTTACACAACCCTATAACCAGTCATACAGTTACATTAAAAACCCCACATATTTTCTTCAGATAGGTGATAACTGAGCTTTTGTGGGTGGACTGACAACTGGACATGTTTTCCATCTGGTATCCAGGAAAGACACGTCATATTTAAAAGAGTTTCATTCATGACAACGGCTGTACATTACAACTTTGATTCTTCATTCATATTTTGATTTTGATAATGGCTTTAAAGAAAATTCTATTAAGAAAAGTGAACGCAACTGCAACATCAGTTTCTACTTTTATCACCTTTCAACCACTTCAGTTCACAAATATCTCAGTCTTTCAGCTCTGACAGCATAATGGGCATTCTCTGATTGTGCATCATTATCAAATAGAAGATCCTGCAGTATACCCTTCCGTCACAGCAGACTACATTATTTTCTCAGTTACACTGCACAACTCACTGTATTCATACTACATGGGAATATATCCTCCTTCTTCTTAAAAAGCTGCCTTAAAAAAGCAATGATAGGAATAACATCTATTTCAAAATGGTTTTTGTAACTAAAAGTGTTAGATATAATTAAATCTATATAACCAAAAAATTTGTTAAGAGAACACCATTTACAAAGTTATCATGCAGAGGGAAAAAAAAGTATGTAATATCATAAATTACAGGTAATCATTACTATTTACTGACCTTTTAAAAAAAAAAGTGTTAATTGATGCTGATGGATGAGACCGTGTTCAAGAAACTTGGTGAAAACATAGAAAGGCACCTCTTTGTAGTAAAGCAATATATGATATAAACATTCCATATTTATTGTGTTGGTTTATAAACCATAGTCAAAAATAAGTACCCTTACAGCCCAAGATTTTGCTGACTACTTTCTGGTGTGCATCGTTGTAAGCCCACAAGTTTTTACTATGTTTGATCTTTTATTCTCAATACATGCTGTAACAAACATGTAAAGAAAAGGAAAAGGAAGTGTAGGTTGCTTGTATGCTTTTGAAGATGCATGCTTTTCAGTATGCATCTCACAGCCCATCATGAAGTTCATGTCTTCCTTGAAAGATGAAGCAATTGTTCACTTTACCCTGAGTGACCTCTGCTGGTAAAAATAACTTACAGGCACACACTTTAAAACTCCACTAAAAGCCCATTTGCGGTTCAGTCATGTACATACCTGCACACATACAGAAGCACATTCTCACTCATTATTTTTTTTATATCAGGTAGATGTAAACATAACATTAAATGTTCGCATGCTCAGACAGTTAGTGCACAAGAAGCGTTGACTAAATTTGTTGAACCACTTAGTTTATCTTTCTCCCAGAGTCTTTTAAAGAACTATACAGCTAGAACCCGGTTTAGAGGCAGCATATTTGAAGTAGCAGCTACTGAATAACTAGTGGTATACAAAGTATAAGCCTGGAGTTTACTTTTACATGTAGGTCTGGGGTAATACTCTGGTACAGAATAGTTTCTTCCATTCATCCTTCAAGAAGATATACCTGAATCTGCAATGCAACTTCATATATTTTGTGAGGGTTTTTTAGAGTTCATAAACTGATCCAATCAAATCCTATTTGGCCATTATTTTTAGTAAATAGAAGTCACTCTTAAGAGTGATATCTCGCTTCACATATCCTTAATGGAGTATAACTAAAATTTATTTATTTTGCAGTACATCAGAATGATACCATGCAAGACTGCTGTTCAATGCATGTCTCTAATTTAAAGAAAAGTGGTTAGAACCATGAGATCATTATAATCCAGCAAAACAAAGGACAACTAAATTACATTCATTTGCAGTGTGATGCTTGCATTATAAAAGTATTCACATACTACTAGATTAGAAATGGCAAGAAAACACATCAAAGTACTAATTAAGAGCAGGTACCAAAGAGCCATCAGTTTTGGTATCTGTCAGTAAATATTGCTGAGATAGCATGAAAGACACCTTTACAGAAGCAAAAGGTGTTTCAGGTTTTTGATACTGTAACTGATACCTAAACTCTGAGGTCTTCACAAACGTGTCACAGTTGATGCACTCTGAAGGGTTTTGACCAAGAAAATGATTACAATTCATGACTGCTGATGACTGCAATATTCTATCTTATTTAACAACGTCCACAGAAAAAAGAGGAACATATTAGGTCTCTGCTTCAGCAAATACTGAAATCTATTTATATGCAAATAAGCTATCCATTATTAGTATGAGAAGAGACGTAGGCATAAAGGAAGAAATAAATTATCACCAGAAACCCTTAATGAAATCTATTTCAAAACATAACATTTTACAAGAGCCCTCACTCATGTAATATTTGTTCAAGCCTAGAAGGGAATTGGCGAGTTCTGCACTTAGATGAGAACCGATATCATACTATTTCCCATGCCAATTTGTTATATAAAATGCATTTATCCTTCCTTAGGAACAACTTGATAATTGTAAATTGACTGTTTCCTTATAAAGAAGTGTATTCTCATGCTACAATGCAATTTTATGCTCATTTTCCTACTGGCAATCTTAAATTATTTCCATTTTTAGTTGAATTATGAACATAAGAATGTGGGAAAAGATCAAGATTGTACATTTTTATTCTAAGAACATGAATCTTCAAAGAATTAGGAAACATCTAGGAAAACTTGATTTCATGGCTGAAAATCCCAGCTTTGATCTAGTGCTGGCTTTTTGTTCAAAAAAAACAACCAAAAAACCAACAAAACAAAGCCAAACAAAAAAACCCAAAACCCTTCCTGCCTATAAATAAGATGTCAATAGTCTAAAGCCTGTTTCAGTGAAATAAAAAATGCTAGATAACTCAACTGAAACATACTGTGAATACAGAAAAGCAGGAAATAATTTAATGCCAACTTCCTTCATTTAGAGCCTTGAATAGCTGAAGGCGAGCCCAGATGTCATAATTCTAAATCCCAGCTCTTCTTACTCCTCCAGCCCATTATTATTTTCATTCCCAGAAGATGAGCTCATGTAAACTATATTTAAAAGGAAATAGGCATGGGAAGTTTGACACTGGACTGTGATATCTTTGGAAAGACAAATTAAAATATCTTTTTTTATTCCACTTTTCAGCCAACTACCCCAAAACCCATTCTTTGCATACATAATTTTAAATAAATCTTATTTCTGCAGAATTCTGCTGAGTACCTTGAGAACCTCATTCAGTAGAACCAGAAAATTCCCCCCTCTACTACTTTTAGCCCCAGTTCCAAGGCAAAAATACCTCACTGTGTGGTAGCCAAGAAAGAGGCTTGCGGCATCTATGAGATGAAAGTAAACTGAGCAGGATGTTATTAATATTTGCTTGACTTGAATCCCAACGCAAGTACACCAAAATAACAACTAGTGACAGTATGTAAGTATTCTGTAACATTGCCAACAGATAATCAGTAACAGTATATGAACACTTTCTAATATAGCGAGTAAGAGTATATAAACAACATGTAAGTACACACAGTCATATGGAGACTTGTGGTGGTGTTGCAAAACAGGGAATAGGAAAAAGGTGCAAGTCGTAAAACCTGCAACAGAGGATATTTAACAGACAGGGATATGCGTGATGGCACCAGAACAAGTTTCAGTCCCAAAAATGAGATGAGATGAACTGCCTGAAGCAGCTGAAATCCTGTCCCTTTTCTTTTGAAGAGCAGGTGAGAAGCATAAAACAACAATGATTAGTGTTGAAAAATGGGGAGGAAAAAGGTTGCCCTTCAGCTCCAGCTCCCCTTATCAAAAAGGAATGGAGCCTGGTTCCTCTGCCTCAGCAACTGAGACCAGTGCAGACCACAGCCACCAGCACTAATGAGACAGCATCAACTCCGTGGGACTGTACACACAGAGGTAATGTGAGATATGATTGTTAAGGACCATGTGTTTGAATACTTAGTGATAATGATTGATAATGAGTAAGAGCTAACCATTAACACAAATTGTACTGCTAATGAACATCAGTCAAGAAAAGGGATGCTCTGAAATTTGAAACTGGTCTGATTCATCCATCTTCCAAACATGCCTGCTGCAGCAACCTCTCACGCCTTAATTTATATACAGATGATACACTTGTTCAGTTGCAACAGCACACTCGAATATGGGGAATGATACCTACAAAATGAAATCACTGAAAATTACTAGTCACACTGTAACTAGAGGATCTAGATGTCAGTGTTATTTCTGTGAAACTATAAAAAGGTTTTTTTAATGCAACACAAGGAATTTCAAGTTCATCACCTTATTTAAGCATATATTTTTCTCTGTTTCAATCCTTCACTTCCTAAATAAAATAGAATATTTAACAGCTTTATTATATTGTCACTGAGCTTCTTGTGGATCTTGCTGAATTAGTCATTCCAGACATAATCTTGCGCTGAATTACAAATTAGGTCAGGAAAAGGACAATCAACTCAGTAGCTACTGTATTTTAAGAGGACTAAGAAACATGGTTTCACTGTCAAATCTTATGATTTATGAATTCATAGTGACACCTTAAAAATGGGGCATTTGCCAATAATGCTTTCAGTCAAATTTTAAACTATCTCTACCTCTGCTTCCAGTATCAGTGGTACAAAAGAATAAGAAGAACAAAAGAACAAGAAAATTCCTTTAATGGCTATAATAAATCAAAATTACATCAGTAAGAAGCAATTATAGCGTATTTAACTTCATAGCACTCATACCACTCAGGTCAATCTCTAAAATTATGTGTTAATTTCCATTCAAGTGATATTAAAAAAAAACACCTAAATATTTCCCCCGATGCACCTCTTCTTTGATCTTTTAATTGATCAAATTATCCCATATTCCCTCAAAACCTTTTGACTACAGTGACACTATTAGAAAGGCCATAGCCATTTAACAATCTGCCAATAATAGCATTCATACCATTACTAAAAGGATGTATTTTCCGGAGATGGTGGTCTCTTTATGCCTTGAATTAATGTCATATCTCCGAGTGGCTTAGACCCTACAAGGTGCTCAATACCAATTACTTTTTCAACACTAATTTTAAGCTCTCAGTGTAAGATGAAGAGATGACGGGGGAAGCAGTTCTCAATATTTCAGTCCTCCTAGATAGGGAGGATGACTCCTACTTGAGATTCACATTGGTATATGTCAGGACTTTATATCTTAGCATGTAATATAAATTGGCATGTTAAAGAAATGCCTATTTCAAGTATTCTTAAAAACGGGAAAAATTACTGGATGACCCAGAACTACTGATGTTAATACAATTGGATTCATTAAGGTATTCAATGGAGTATCTAGCCAAACACTACACTTCATAAGCTCTGTTTCCTAGATAAAATTATGATCTGGAACTAAAAATATATGATAAACATACACTAACACCTGTGTATGAGTATTAATTTATAATTTAATTAGTTTATAATTTTTAATGGTTAATTAATATTCCAAATTTTGCCACTCAAATTCTCCAAGACGAGTCAGGAAAGTATAGCTATTTTTTGTTGGTTTTAGTTATATCATTTGTAGGTGATGATATCTGTACTAGACTAAGTGGCATTATTTTTCTTTATTATGTCTAATTTTATTCCTTTAGTCTAACAAACGATTTTACAAAAAGCTTTTCTTTGCCTATAGCTTGCACCAACAATTACAGCTGAACCAGTAAAGTATGGAATATATTGACATTTGCCATTTGGGGTGGAAATAACATGAAGTAAAAAGACGCAATGCTAAATTGTGACAGTGTATTCATAAGCTTATGAAAGAAACACCCTATCATCCCCAGAGTACTTTGTCTTCAGCCCTCTGTCAATCTGGTGTAACTCCAGACATTTTGCAAATATTCAAAAAAACAGAAAAAAACCCAAGAAATTATCTCTTTCACCTAACTAATTCTTGAAGAGATCAGGTGGAAGAAGAAAACCATATACATTCCAACAAATTCACTACAATTTAGCCAACATCAAAATTATTCAGTACCAGCCATTCAGCATCACAAAACAACGGCAATGACAACTATCTCAACAGCAAGATGACTGCATGAGAAGAAGCATCACTAATATAAAACTATCAGTATTTAACATATGGATGGAGGTACCATTCAATTTTCCAATTATCAGCTTAACCAAATTATCGCTCTGCCTCTATAAAGGCCTGTGGCTCCAAGAAGCATCTAAACAACATATAGATGTGTGGGGAATTGGATAATTTTTTTCATTGACTAAGTTTAAAAAAAAATCATTCCATCATCAATTAAGCAGATCTTCCCATCATGACGATCTCCCCAAAGTGATCACCACAAAAAAAATATTGGATGTGCCATATGAAATGCAATCATATCTTGGACTTTTACATTAGGAAATCAACAATGATGTGCTCAACAAAATACACATCCACTCATTTTCTCTCCCTCTCTCACACAAAAGAAATCTATGCAGGTTTTAACATCCAAAACCTAGCAGTTAAACCTGCAGACAGAGCATCAGCTCTAGTAACTTAACCATTAAGACTACATTAACAAGGCTAACAAACTACTTTTTGACAGTTCCTACTATGAGCTACAAAGAAGACAGACCTACATAATTATGTAACTTCACAATCACAGTTAAATCATTTTCCATAAACTCCAAGAAAAAAACAGGAAAAAAATAAATCTTTCTTCTCCTCCTCCCACCTCAGAGATATTACACATGCTATCCAGACCAAGAAGGATGAGAATCCTGGCAGGTCCACTAATGTGTCACTATGGGAAGAAATTAAGAAATTATTAGGTCATCAAAACCGTCCTTAAAGACTTTCCCTCATAATCTAAACAGCAAATTTCCTCCAAGATACATCTGATTTCTCCTGCAGAGTTATGCAACATAACTCATCTTTCCACACTTCAGGGCACAAAGAATGCCCCCACCAGTCTGTGTGCCAGCCTCCCAGGCCATGAGGGCATCGTGACCTACCAGGAGTACTCACGAGAGCAAGACAAAACGTTCACAGTTCAGTCCAGAGATGCACATTTCTACTTAACTCACAAAAATCTTTTAAGAAATAACATTTAATAACCAACACATAATATACTGATATGATCCCAACATATACTGCTTTCCTCATGAGACATGCTGAAGAAGAGATTTAAAATAACTGCATCGCCTAGCCTTTGATAAGCCTGTGGAACACATTTCCACTATTTGCAGCAGAAACCTGTACTTTATCACTGATTTCCACCATGAACTAAGTATTATACTTCCATCAGGCTAACACTAGAATATGCCTACACCAACATAATTTTCCTAGACACTGCAATGACCATCCAAAGTATCAACTTCAAAATTGTCATACACAGAAAATCCACAAACAGAACTTGTTCCATTGAACCAGTCACCATCCAAAGTCAGACTCAAACAATGTCCAATACACAGCTAGGTGCTCTCATATTTGTTCTGGAAAGAACACCTGTGAAACTCACAAAAATGGACCTTTATTCAAGAAAGATATTGCTGTAAGAAATACATTGATTTCTTTTTAAAACTATCAATTAAAATTCAATAATTTTCTTCAATACAAAACCAAAATACAAGTTATGCAATCCCAGTTGTCACATACTACCCTACCAAGACATCTATGCCACAAAGCATTAAACCATTATGATCTACACTGGCAGAAAGAAACCGTATCAGAATGATGTCTCCTAGTCTTCAAATGCTCCCAAGCTTAACTAAACTCATCATTAGATGCAAATTTCCCCAAGTCTGGAAAGCACCGAATGAATCTAACTGTGACTGAGTGGGAAATGTCAATCTGCTAATACACGTCAAAAAAAGTCATGATAAATACTCCCTAAAACAGAATAACCAAACACCCAAGATTAAAATCTTGAATTTCCTGTAAACTTAAAAACATCAGGTAACACGTATATTTTTATAGACCAATTACTTCTTTGATATCTCTCTCTCAAATCCTCTAAAAGATTAGAATTCCTTCCAAAAATGAAGCTAGAAACATGAAATGATAACTGTATTGTATACCAAACACCATAGGCTCCATAGAGGGACTGCTGCTACGACATAACTCAACCTTCCTCTCCTCCATTAGCTTCCTATAATCTCTCTTCTTTTTCCCTAGTAAACGACCCTCATACCCCTTCTTTCTGTCTCCTCCTCTCATCAAAATTCTCTCCCCTTCACAGGTGACAGTTGCCTCTCCTCTGCGATGATCTGACACATAGCCAATTACATGCAAAGCAACTGTTTGCACATTGTATTTTGCTTTGAAATATGGTGCTTCTCTCAGACCTGAGGAAGGGCCTGTGTGCCACAGTCATTCTCTTACGCTTGCAAGTACCTGTCAGGACAGCAGAACAACCAGCCGTTTACAATACAGTTTATTCCATTTCTGATCTAAGACTTGAATCCTCAGGGTAGGTGGGGGGAAGAAAAAGAATAAAAAAGACTAGAAAGGAAGATAAAGGGAAAAGTGGAAAAGAAAGGAGAAGTGAAACAGGACAACTGAGAGAGACTGGTGCTTTTCTGGCAGCAATGCTGCAGCTCTCTGTCCTTTGGTACAGATTAGAAACCACCATCAGGAACCGTCTGAACATGGCAGCAAACAAAAGGGACTACAACTACTTGCACAATTTGTAACTGCAGATTAGGAGAAACACAAACATCACTTCAGCAAGTTTTGCTTACCTCCCAGCCAATTATTCCTAAGCAATATGGCAAGATCAAAAGTAAGCTTTATCTGTGTTATTCTCAGTAAAAAGGTCAAGACCTCATGCAGTTTTGCTGTCTGTACTTCTCTCACTTGCATGCTCATTTTGCATGTGCAAATGCGAACTCAGCTTATTATACTCAGTGAAAGAAAAGGGACACAATTTATTCTTAGGATAGTGAAAAACACTTGGAATGGCAAACAAGGGATCACCACAACCTTCAGTTTTAAAATTTGTGATAAATCATTTCCCTTTCTATTAATGGACTGAGCTGATCATTGGGTTTGCAAAACCTTCCCTTATATAAACTCCTTTACCATAACAATCTTGAGTAACTTCCCAACATACTCTGCTTTTGTCAAATCTGATATTTGAAAAATCTGAGAAAATTTGAGGAAAATCTGACACAGATTTCCTCAAATCTGAGCCCAGATAATAAGCAATATCTTCAAATCTGAAGATACTTTTCGGGTTTTTTACTTGCATGTTTCTGTAAGGGCTGTTCTATTTTCAAGCTTTATAATATTTTTCAAAGTGGAAAAGGAAATAAAAATACATCTTTGCCTCAGGGCAAAATATCTAGTCACACTTGTATGATTTTAATGGGACTGCTATATGAAAATAGAAGAAAATTAAAAATTGTGAAAGACAACTCTGGTTTATATGAAAGAAAATTAACAGCTAAAATTTCACTTTGGTGCATAATGAGTGAATAATTGACGCTCTGGGGATCTCTACTGTCTATGAGAACACACATCGTAATAGAAAGAAAATGAAACAATACATTTTTTTATATAGTCCCAAAACATTAGCAACTACCAGAAAACTAAAAACCTGGGAAGAAAAAACAAGATTCACAGTGTGCCCATAAAATTACATTTTATGTGTATAACCCACGCTTCAGAAAACCTACATGCCTTTGAAATTACAAAATGTCCTTGAATGTATTTACCTGCACTAGCTGCAGCATAAGGTAACCAGCTCAAAAGTGAATGGAAAAAATAAAGATTTCCTATGTGATTACCACACAGAAGTGGTACTACTGAATACATTCTTTTAAAATTATAGAATAAAAATATATAATTATTTCTATAAAATTCAGTATCATCAGCAGTCACTACATTACACACAGTGCTGACACACATACTGTGAGTGACAGCTGCATTGGTTTCTTCATGTACCTTGAATTCATAGTTGTAGTTGAAGGTAGAGATAGGCTGTTGACTATTTCCTTTCCTGAGAAGCACTCTGTCAGAGCCTGAGTCTGGCATATGTACCACAATGGTAAACTTATTTCATACATTTTTGTGGATAGACTGCTCAAACACTTCAGAAAAAGTGTATTTCATCTCTTCACAGTGCGTAAATAAACAGTCCTTTAGGCCAAACATTATTCTTACAGAGCTATTTCTTTCTCAAACTATAGTAATCCTGCCATATCTCCTTGAATAATGACCCTTTCCATTCCAGTTACACAATTACCTTTCTTCAATGACATCTTTGGCATCAGTGTGTAGAACAAAACACACAGGTCAACTAAAAATATCATTCTTGCCACTCACACCAACAATTTTTCATCCAGTTTGTCATCATTCCTTCATTCAATAGATGCACTTGAAATGCAGCCCCATTAAAGAAACATTAATTAATGTAGCTCCTTTAACAAAGCATTTCTGAATGAAGCAATGTACTACCTTTTCCTATATCACATAGAGATAATAATGCCTTTCATATCAGTTTCATTGACATTTCTTGTCATCATTTTTGTCAAAAGCATAGGCATTTAATCAAAATTTCACAAATTACTTGTGATTTCAAAAATTAGTCTCTAAAAAAAGATTTATTTTTTAAACATCAATTGACAATTTGCAGATTAAAATTTTACAAGTACATACAATGACTTTATACCCATTATAGCACCAACTTGGGTCACTTCTACTGCGTTTTTTTCATTCCACAGCTTGATCTAAACCACTGCTACTAACAAGGCTCAGCTGATTCACTTTCACCTTTCAGGCAAAGCTTTTTAATAGTATCTTTTAACAAGCATGTCTCCTGCATGTTGCTAGCTGAAACCATTTATCTGCTATCATTCAGGAACACAGCTGACCCATTATAGCTACCTAGACACAGAGGTCTAGAAGTACATAAAATGTAAGCTTGAAGTTAAAGAGGAAGGACATCACTGCAAGAGCAGTAGAAATAAACTAGTCTAAATCCACTTAAAAATATTAAAACAACAATTCTTCAAACAGGTAGAATTATTTTGGGTATATGCAAAAATGTTACTACATTTATATAGCAAATACAGACAGTTAAACATCTACAATTCATAATATGAAATGTAATACTATTTAAGGCGCTAATTATGATAGCGCTTTTACTATGGCACAATTCTTAGCGTGCATGCTGATCTAAGAACTGTACTTCAGAAAAGTAGTAAAGGTTACTGTACTAAAGAATGAAATAGTATTTCCCTCTACTGCCAACTTTTTCAAAAGGCTAAGTTCACTCCAGAAAATATTACAAGAAAAAAATTACCTGGCTTCAACAGGTCAGATCTTCAACAGTTTATCCTTAAGCATATCAGTTTTTCTTTTTAACATTAATTTGATATCTGAATCCATTTTCAAGGCAAATTATGTCATTCCTGTTTTAGCAGGTCTTTTTAAGCATTTTCTTTAGTTTTCTTTATTTAATAAACTCTTCACTCATCACAAAATAGCTAAATACTCTTTCTGCAACAGTCACTGTCTTCCTTCTTTCTTGTTTCCTGGTACTTTCATACAATAAGAGTATTTTTCTTTTTAAGTCTGTGAAACACAGCAGATTTAGTAATAATGCATTATAACTCTCACACTGTTTCGTGTTCCTTCAGCTTCCAAGAATCAAATGACGATGAATCACTTCTAGCAACACTTTTAAAAAAATAAAACTAAACTTAAACTTTCAGACTCAGGTAAATGAATACTGTGTTAACGTCCTCAAATTTGATGAATAGACAAACAGGACAATTATGTATTTAATCCGAAATTCATGCAGAAAAGTAAGACTCAGGTGTCTAAAAGCTGAAAAACTATAGTCCAATCCATTATCCCTCAGACAGCAAGTCTTTTCTCTGTTGAAAGCAATAGGCCTTGGGGATTTTTGATAAGACACACCTCTGTACATGTTGAAGTGCTATGCAATAATATATGAAGAAAAAAATCCATACAGCCATATTGCAGTTATGTGCAACATAAGCATCCATGTGGTAACTCGAACCCTGCTTTGTAAGTCTCCCATCCCTAAATTATTCCATAATGCCAAAATTACTTTTGTTTAAGGCTGACACACCAAGAGCGCATATAAAACAGCTTTTCCAAGTACAGCAACTTAGTACGTTAGTAATAACCCAAAAGGCATAAAGTCAGTTTTGTGCACTTTGATGACAAAACCCCTACTGCAATTTCTACTAATCTCTGGACTGTTTTATCACGCATGCTACCAAGCCTATCCAAGACCATTTTGGAACAGGAGATAAATGGAGCACAGAATTGCTCTGTCCTACAAGACTCCTCTGATTTTCTTCTGCCTCATCTATTAAAATGTGATATTTACCTACCACACAGGGGAATAGGTTTAGACCTTGTTAAATGAAGATTATGAAATACGGAAGAACTTTTGCAAGAAATCAATGGAAAATACAGGGACAGAATGCAAAGACTCTGGGTTGTCCATAAACTGAACATGGCATTCTGATTAAGACAAACAATCACCAGTTTCAAAAGCAAAGTTTAATTTCACTTTAATCCCTCTTTTTTCCCCTCTGTTCTGTTAGTTCTTCCTTAGAAGTTTGTGCCACATAAAGCACTATTTGTCTCTAACCCACTTCGATCAGATTGTGAAAAGCAGGGCACTGCCACTACAGAGCACTGTATTTCCACACAGATCAGCTATTCAATAGACCTGCTGAGGATGTGGTAACAAATATGCCAGGGAAACTTCACCACTGGAAGTGGGGGAAGCAGCAGGTGAAGGCAACTACACAAGATGCTTGCTTGTTCATCAGACTTTGTTCAGCACTTTTGGGCTAAATGATGGCAACTTCACATGCACACAAATAAAGGGATAAGATATATCTTCATAGTGAACAGAAATTAAGTCCAAACGTATATTCAAAGGCACAGAAGTGACCCTGGACTCACTGGCTATACAAGGCAAAAAACTTAAAGAAGTGGGGCCCAGCCCAGGCCATAGCATGGTATGCCCAGTTTCATCACTAAGCTAAATGATTTGCAAAGGCAAATCTTATGGTACTGAGATTTCCATGATCCCATCAATTATCCATGTCTAACAAAGTACAAAGCCATATTTTCTCTAAGGAATAGAAAGAGAAATGTCAGATACATTCTTAAAGTAGAAAAACAATATGCTAGGCTGTATTCAGCACCACAAAAAATTACGTGAAATTCAATATTAAATTACTTCAGAGATATTCTTCAGGAGAAATAAACTATGATTAGGAACTATGATTAGGATAATAGTCTTCAATGCAATTAAATTCAGCACCTCAAGGCTCACTGTCATATTTGGAGAAAAGTTGCCACCATCTAAATTTTGCATAAGGACCTTAGAATAACATCTTTCTCCACTACAAGTTTCTCCACAGGAGTCCGCTGCTGTTGTCCTTCTTGTCTCTGTACATCTTAGCTCCAGGCATTATCATCTATTAATGCAGCCTCAATATCTATGTCTAGCCAACAAATAAAAAACTGCCTCTCTAGGACAGACAGATATCTTCCTAAGAAAACTAAATTTTGATCTTTCTCTAACATATTCTTACTGATAACTTTTGTGACCTCATGAGGACTTGTAAAACCTAGCTGTTAGTCTCTGGAATATTTTCCAACACTACAGACAACATCATAATCTTTCTCGTCCCTGAGAGGAATAAACTTTATTGGATGCTCACATCTTTCTGATTCTCCAGCCCAAACTCTAAGTCTTGCAGATTCCTTCTTCATAATTAAATGAAGATGTGGCCTACCCACAAAGCAGCTCCTTCTCAGCTCATCAATATGTCTTTGTTACTGTGAGTTTGACAAAGTTATTAATACATCTTAGCAAGTAAACTGCTTAAAAGGAGCAAAATCTTAGAAGAAACTGACAATAAAGAATGTCAGCATAGAGCATAGTTTATCTGGACAGTGTTTCAAGTGCCTCATTAAGCAGTTAAAAGAAAATAAAGAGGTAATAATGCCAGATTTTAGCTGCCTGTGGATGAACTCAGGTGAGAAAGACATTCTGAGAGCTGACTGTCAGGGCAAAGAGCAACAGGAGAAACATACACACATACATACATACAGAGACACAGCAGAGGTCTATAAGACTATCCAAAACTGGATTTTGGAGGTGGAATCCAACGAGGTTTAAATCAAACATAAGAAAGACTAAGTAATTGCAAGGAAGCTGGGAAACACCAGCTTAATTAGTACAGCACCAATTATTCCAATAACACTCTGCAGTTGAGTTGATATAACCTCATTCAAAGCCTACTTAAATAGCATAGGAATCCTTCTCCAGGCTTTAAATCAAGCTGTCTGGAGATACAGAGGATGAAAGAAAGATTAGGAAGAACCAGTGAAGTCAGTGTGGTTTTCATCTTTTATTTTTATATCTGCAAATCTCAGATTTTGCCTGCTCAGTACTTCCAGAGTCTTTACAGATCAAGAACTATTTAATTTGCATCTGCATACTTGTATAGTAGAAAATTCAAAGTGTCTTAATCACCAAAAAACACTGCAGTAATAAAGAATGGGAAAAAATTGAAATCCTCATTGTTATTGTGTGGAGAAATGTAAAATTCCAAAACTATCCAGAAACTCTTAAGAATATTAGGACAGTATAAATTTGCCTTACTAACAACTTTTACCCCATCAGCAGTTTAGCTGTTATGTAAATTTGGACTGGAGCTTTAACTATGAAACAAAATGCAAATTACCTTGAATACAGACAGGACGCGTATGAACCTAGATGGTAAGAATTAGTATATTCATATACAACAATCAGAAGAAACTATACAGAAGAGAATAAATGTTATCAAAATAATGATTCAGGAGCCTGGAAGCAAAGTATCTACAGACAGGGAATATTTCCCACTTTTCAAAAAGAGCCAGTGTGAAGCTAGGAAGCCAAAAGACTTTTGTATCACTTTTGATCAAAGATTACAACACACATTTTTAAAAACTCCACAGTGCTCTTGCTTTAGAGAAAATTGGTAGATGAAGGAAATGCAAAACTATATCTCTAAAGAGGAAGACTACAAAACACCTACAAAAGTAATAGTTTTGAGCTGCTTTGATTTTTTTACCTTTTTAAGAAGCTTTGAGTAGATCAAGCACCCTCATGCTCTTACTGATTCTTATACAGCTAACTTTCTTTAGGCTAATATTTGACATAGGTGTTTTCCTCATTTATAAATAAAACAAAGGAAAATACCAGGAGGACACTAAACAAGTTCTTAGAGATTTCCAAGACAATAGTCTTCTATCGGTAAGAGAGAATCAAACTGCTTAAAAAGAAGTTCAGAGATTCAGAAAGGTTATAAAACATAATCTTATCCTTTGGACATGAAACAAATTTTGCCATAACATGATTCTCACATAGAAAAAGCAGCATTTTCTTACTTGTTATTCTCTGTTATTAAATCAGTATCTTTTCTCCCCATTTGTTAACTACTACATACCTCACTCTTCAGTTTGGATATTATATGATTTACAGATATACACACATACACACACATACACTCTCTAGAAAAAATTCCAAGGTAGCATCAGATTTTCGGATTAAGAATTTTCAGATTAGTCATATAGTTTACTAATGTTAAGAAATACTTTCAAAAGCTGAAGATGCTAGTGGGATATGTAATGGGAAGGGAAAGAAATGAACAGGGATTCCCTCCGCTACTGTCTTAACACTAAAGAATCATTAGTGGAACAAAGCATACAGACGCTTAAAGTAAGGTTCTTTCAGCAGCACAATTAGAACAGAGATTTGACATGTTAAGAAAAGTTAATGGTATGTTCTTTTACTTTGTTTTGAAAGTGAAGGCTAGAATTTAAATTTGAGGTGTTTAAGACACAGTGCCATCTTCATTCCAAAATTCTGCCCTTGATAATAGTTTAATTCTATTCAAATTAAAATTATTTACTTCTAAAGGAAGGCTCCATAAAAAAATTAATCTCTGAATGGCGCTTTTAAAAGCAGAGTAGAATTAGTGTTCATATTTTCTTGACACTTTTACTGCTCTCTTACTATATTTTGAAATTATTCCCTCACGCCTTTCTGTTTTACCTGCCAACACCTCAGATGTATGGAATCTCACTACTAAGTTAATAGAGCTTGGATTTCCTTTGCAGATTTTAAAGAATATAAGTACGTGCTCTGCTACAGCCTCCCTGTTGCGCTCCACTAAACGCTGTTTGGATCTTTACTGGTATATGTATTTAAACTTATCATTCCTTTTTCATTTTCAAGCTGTATATACATTCTGGTAATGATCCCAAATCACAAAGAAATTTTAAAAATGTCTCCACATAACTGTGACAGAACAATAAGGTAATATATAGTAGCAATATTATAATCCAGTCTTTACAATGTGGTGTAGTAATTTTCTAAAGGATTACTGTTCCTTCTCGTTTCAGCTCATGACTTCAGAAGGAATGTTTCAGTCTATATATCCAAAGAGTAACTGTGCACAAACTTTAGATTTTGACTCTTCTTACTGACACTGGATGACCACAAAGCTCTCTGCCTTACTATGTCTGAACAATTCAAAAAGGAAGTTACATCTCTGCAGAATAGTTTTGCCAGGATGACTGCCTCTTTGCATTAGAAGCTTCCATTTTAATCTCTGAACAGAAGAAACTGCAAAGATAAAGATAAAAATACCGAGACTTACATGCATGCTTAACCATAAGCACTGCAAACAGCCCTTCTAAATATCCTGTAATATTGAATTGGTCATAAATTTATGACTACGATTAGGTGAGACATCAACATTAAGAAAATACAGACTTGTAGAAAGACCTATGAACTGTTTGCATCTTTCTTGTGAAGGAGGTGAATCTAAAGATAATCTCTTATGTACTAGAAAATAGTGCTGGATCAAATTTTAAATAACATTGTATAGTTTGTAGTTCTCACCACATTACTAGTCCCTCTAGTTGAAGTGTGAACCAATGAAAACATCCTTGAACAGATATTTACATCACAAAGTAATTTAATCATTGTCGTGGTTTAATCCCATCTGGCAACCAAGCACCAGGCAGCTGCTTGCTCCCTCCCCCCACAGTGGGATGGGAGAGAGAATCAGAAGACCAAAAGTGAGAAAACTCACTTTTTTTTTTTAACAGGTAAAGCAATAGCTGCGCACACAAGCAAAGCAACACAAGGAATTCATTCACTACTTCCCATAGGCAGGCAGGTGTTCAGCCATCCCCAGGAAAGCAGGGCTTCATCACATGTAACAGTTACTTGGGAAGACGAATGTCATCACCCTGAACATCCCCTCCCTTCCTACTTCCCCCAGCTTATATACTCAGCATGACGTTCTATGGTATGGAATACCTCTTTGATTAGTTCGGGTCAGCTGCCCTGGCTGTGTCCTCTCCCAGTTTCCTGTGCCCCTCCAGCCCTCTCGCTGGCAGGGCCCGAGAAACTTGAAAGTCCTTGACTTAATATAAACATTACCTGGCAACAACCAAACCATCAGTGTGCCATCAACATTTTTCTCACACCAAGTCCAAAACACAGCACTGTACTAGCTACTAAGAAGAAAATTAACTCTATCCCAGCTGAAACCAGGACAACCACCTAATTTATTATGAATTTTGTCTGCATTTATTCATCTAAGTTTCTTCTAAAGTATCTCTGATAGTAAGGCAAACAATAAAACTTTATTATTCTTATTAAAGTCAGTGAACCAGATGAAGTCTAATAGATAATGTCTGATGGGATTAGATGTAAATATGGCTAATCTGAGGAACATAATGAGATGTACATTATAGTGCAAATATATAGACCAAATAGCAAAGAACCATGTTACTTCTGAAAGCCCATGTGGAAGGAAGAAATTAAAAGGTGATCAAGAACAGAAATGAAGAGAACAGAAAGCTACCAGACAAGAAAGCAACTCCAGTGGGATGGCATGCTGCACAGCTGCAATACCGTGGGAGCAAGCTAATAATAAAAGAGGAAGATAACAAGAGTCAACAAATCAGAAATCATCTAGTACAATACCAAGATTTCAAAATAAGCAGGGCACAAAGTGTCACAAAATAAAGAAACAGCTGGTGGG
>JAVJGI010000001.1:71896716-71971121 GCA_035590275.1 Ibycter americanus | reverse complement strand
AGGGCCTCTCCTCATCTCTCTTACATCCCTGGGCTCTTCTTCATCCAGTCTTCTCTCTCTTCACCCAGTGCTCCTCTTCCACCAGTGCTCTTTCTCTTCCAGGCTCCTCAGTGCTATTTAGCTACTTAGCCCGAACAAGCCACAGCTGTACATTATCCACATTAGCCAGCCCACCACCCCAGAAGCAAGCCCACAGCTGTATATAATCAATGTTAATTAACCCTCTACAGGGGGAGAACAAGACCAAATGAAACACCACATGTGGAAAAAAAATACTAAAGCAAGACACATTCAGACTAAAGAGATAAGATTACTATGACAATGAATATAAATGATCCTTGAAATAACATTGAAATCAAGATAAATCACTTGAAATTTTTCATTCACATACTGGAATTTTTCCTTAAGAAGATGATGATCTACATTAACACAGGGACTGGAATCTGAAATGGAAACAGATACCAGGAAACTCTGTTGTCTGTGACACTGTCCCATGAACTCTTCTAGTCCTGAAATCAATCACAATTAAGAAAAAAAGAAAGATGGTAATGATTTTCTGAAGTTGGAAAAATCTTTCTTCTATTGATCTTACTATATTCTACCTTAATAAAATAATAAGACTTCTATAGCAATGCTATGTCTTTTGCAATACTGACAGACATTTTTGATTGGGAATTTACTTAGTAACTTTGGAATGAAATCACAAAGGGCTAGTCTAAATCCTTTTAAACAAATAAATGTTCCCACTGGATTCTAAATACTTCTGATCAATTAGAAGAAATACATGTGTATACACTTTATTTTTCTGTAAAGTGAAATCACAAATAGTATGATCTTGAATATGTAATGAAAAAAAGATTTAAAACATGGAAAAGTATCCTTAAGAACTTCTTTCAAGTTTTCTTTATTTTATGAAATCAAAGCTTCTCGGACTTCTTCTAATGCCACATAATAAACATCTTTCTGATCTTAAGTGATGTGAACATTTCTCTCCTTCACTCAGTAATTCTCATCCTTTCAATATAATATAGAAACATATGTTGGTAACTCTTACTTTCCTTTTTAACGTATTCAATAACCTCAATGTTATTTTTATCAAAACATAATAAAAATCACTTATATGTATCCTTTGTTCTTTGTTTCTTAGCTTTGATCTTACATTTAAATTCCTCTCAAATGTCATCTTGCTTTTCTCAGACTACAGACAGTATTGAGCCTTGCTGCAGTAGCCATTTGATTACAGGAAGAAGGGCTGCATGTTTAATGAACTCCTTATTTGATCTGACAATGCAAATGCATTTTTATGTTATTTCTAGTATTGACTTGAAAATGCTTTCACCATTACTGTAAGCAAGGATGGAAAACAGAATAGGAAAGCTAAATACCCACAGACGCCATCTTATCTACCTGTAGCAGTACAGAATTTTCAAGGCAAAGGGTTCTATGCTAAATATGCTGATTAGCACAAGACACAAATAAATACAATATTTCCCTTTGGCACAGCATTTTTAACTTAGAAAATCTTACCAGAGTTATTTCAAGTGACACAAAATTAAATAACAACAGAGAAATAAGAAAAGGTGCAAAAATGGCATTTTAGCAGTTCATAAAATTTATGAGGAGCTGAAGTTCAGACGGAGAGAAAGGTTATTCTGTATGATAGAAAGTGCAAAGAACAAACCAGAAACCAGTGACAGACTGTGGATGTACAAGGACAAAACCCAACTGGACTCTGGAAGAGGGCAAATACCAGGAAAGATCTGACTTCCAATCTGTATCAACCCGTGTAATCTGTATGTGTGAAAAAAAAAGTTAAAAGCTAGATTTTGGAAAGATGGGAGTTGAGAAAACCTGGAGGGCAAAACTGCAATTTTGAAATTAATGTATAAGATCCCAACAAAAGTGGATTGGAGATATTAAAGTGTGTCATATGTGGGTAGCATTCCAGAATGAGTGAATAACAGGATACGTCCACAAAGCCAGAAAACCATGAGAGTTTTTTTCTATTGTGATTTCCTGGTCAGGGGCTGATTAGGGAAGGGAATGACCCAAGATACCAATTTGTGTGATTAATTGCTCATTGATTGTCTCTGTTGCATGGGCAACTTAGAGACTGTGTCTTATCTGATAGAACAATGACAAATTCAGAGAAGTGCCGAAAAACAGATTTTGTGCTCATACAAAAATGTTAAAGGGTACTATGTATATTAGAGCTTTGACACAAATGTTTCCAGACTTATTCCTAAGGAGTTATTCAAAGACAATCAAAAGAAGGCTTCTAAATTCTCCTTTTGTTTCCAGACTTAGCCCTCCCCACGTTTTATATGTGTAAAAACTAGGAAAGTTTTTTTTTAATACATAAAGATGAAAGCAGCTAGAAAGACTAGAAGACACACACAAAACTGTCTTCCTATCTACTGACATTTATATGTGGATTCTTGCTTCTGTAGATGGTTTCTAAAATATCTAATTTAACCTATAAAGTCCTCTCCCACTGTGTCTTGGAAATTTTTTCTTCCTATGCATTCTTCAGTCCGTGTTTGTCATATGAGAATTATTAACCTAATCATAAATATAGTAGACCAATCCTAGACACACTTCTTCATATGACCTCTTCTTGAAGACGGGCAATTTTCCATACAAGATCCTTCCTGGATTCCTTTTCCAGCTCCCCTGAAGTAACTAAATATCTGGTCACTAATCTGAAAAGAAGTTGACAGTGGCCATAAATATGCAGGACTTGCTCAGTATTTCATACTAGGCCTTCAAAGTGAAGGCTGCTACACATAAATACAGCCCCGGATAAAGGAAAGCATTCCTTACACAAGGTCTTAAATTCCAAAATATGCTGATTTCCTGACTCAACTCCTTTTCAAAATAGACACATTAACTAATATTTTCAAGACAAAATATTTGGTAAAGTAGACAAATCCAGTCAAAGTTAACGTTTTAGAAGCTGATCATGTAAACTTCTTCCATCAAACGAAAATAGGATTTTCCACAGCAAAATGTTCTTGTATTTCCCTCTGACACTGGTGGAAATAAAGATCTTTTGAAGGGAATCAGTAACTTCACTACAAAGACATATCAGGTTGAGTATCTGAAAAGCAGAGATTTAGTATTTTATCAAACAAACTTCATGCAGAATACAGTGCTCATGACTGAAATGAATATGATATTGTCTTAGAAGCTTATCCAGTCATATTTTATATTTATGACAGATAGTACACGTACTGTGCATTGCCTTGCACATAAATTAAGCACACATTTTCTTACTGCTTGATTAAGCTAATTTAGTAAGAAAAAATCAGTAAAAACATACTTCAGAAAAAGTATGTCAACAACTTAATTCTGTTGGGGTATTTTATCACCGTCTGATTGGAAGCCATTCACTGATGTAAATTTTCTTCCAAATTAAATATGGAATTATCTTTCTTAGATGCCCATAGTTTTGTTTTGCTTCTACACCCTTCTGAAAGAAACTTTGATTACTTACAGTGATAGCATATCTGTCATTAATCTTGTTTAAAAAAAACCACACAGAGCTCTATAGGGGAGGGAAATTGTGCTCTTTATTCTGCCATTTCATGTAATCAGCTATGAGTACACCACGAAAGAAGCAAAAATGACCTTTTGATGAAGGTCTTACTGTTGTAAACAGCATTGCTAACCAACAAAAAGAAAAATATATCAGAAGTCTTCCATGCCTAACATTTGCAAGTTTGGAGAATACTTTTTTTCCTAATTAATTTTTTCTTTTGTTGCTTTCATAAAGAAAAGGCTTCTTCAAAATATGCTTTTGTGAATATAAAGTCATGCTCTTCAAGAGCTCAGAAGCCCCTCTGAGCTTCCTGATGTTAGATTAAAAGATGCTTTTCAAAAGGAGAAATAGATGAGCATTACAAAGTTATATCAGTGTGTAATAAGCATTTATCTAAGGAAAAGAAAAAAAGAAACAAAAGTATAACAAAAAATCCCATCCTTCTTCCACTGGAATAAAAAATGTGTAGCACTGTTTAAAAAGAATAATGATCACATATATTTTGCTTAATTAATCAAATTAGGAAAAACAAATACCACAGGATTAAGGACACTGTATTTAAAAGCTAAATCCATGTTAGAAATAAAACCTAAGAATGTCTAAATGGTCCTGCAGTATTTTAAAGTGACATTGAATTGTCATAGGATTGGTGTTAGAAGAGTTATTTAACATTGTAATCATCTGGATAATTATGAAAAATAGTGATGCTTTATTGTGATGTAAAAGGTTTTGTGATTTCTCTAACTAAATGCAATTACGAGAAATTCCAGATACAAATATAGAATCTGGGTGCATAGCAAAGGCTGATAAAAATAACCGTTGGATACATACCATACTACTTAGGAAAAAACATTAGAAGTTCCTCATATAGACTGGGAATTCCAAAAGAAGAGTTTTGATCTCATCATGGACTTTCAGGTGTCTTTTATTTTATAGCAGCAGGTATTTAGCACTCCTTGGCTACTCTTGTGAACTAAAACTAGATCTGAAGTAACTACAAAATATATTAAGTGACAGTCATTCAGTGCTTAACCATTAAGATGATAAAATTGAGGTCTTCAGAGAAATTACAACAAAAATTATTTACAGATGTGGCTGAATGCAGGAGACCAAGAAAACATTATATGGTGTGAAAAGGAATCGTTAATGCTGAGCTGCAATGGCAAGGGAATTTGAGGCAGCAATCTGATCTGAAACTGAAGTTGCTGGCTTGTTCCCAGCCCTCCTACACCCAAACCAGCCTGAAAAGCTTAGGCTATAGTCGCAGTGTTTTCTACATCAGGTTTTACACAGACAGCTGTATATGATAAGCTATATTTGCCCCAGGAGAATCAATACATTACCTAAAGAATAATATTAGTTCCATTTGGTGGAAGTTTTTTAAGCCAACATAAAATTTGTTTTCTAAATGAGGAAAAAGAGGTTAATTCTGAAACTAGAATTTTCCCAAGACATAGATTGGTGTAATGGTTTTTCCAAATATCTAAGGCAGGCCAAGAGATACATGCAAGAGAAAGAGACTGAGACAAACATTTTAGCCCTCACAGATCCGAAAGTAACTGCTGTGCAATATTATACATCCAGATATTTGTAGTTCTAAATTTCAATATATTTATAGGTAAAGGGGGAAAAAAGAAAGGAAAGGAGAAAGGGGAGGGAGGCTTAACTGGTATAACACTACCAACATGCCCCTCAAACCGGGTGGCAAATGCCATAAAAAAAAAAAAAAAAGAAAATACATACTCAGTGAGTTTTAAAGATTCAGTGCTTCGCCCAGACATTCTTTTAGGGTCTGGGAGATGTTACGTTTGCATACCAAACAGCATCTTAAAAAAACCCACAAAATTACTTCTGCGGAACCTCAGCTAATATTATCTACTACTGCTTCTTACGTTTTTATCCATTGTAGGAAAAATGAAATCTATTACATAAGTTTGTTAGAAATTTTTTGCCAGATGAATGTCAGTCTTCAGAGGAGCAATGAAATCCCCAGAGAATCAAAGATTAAGAAAGCCTGTGATGATGTAGCCACCCAGACACTTCAACTCCACTTTCCAAAAAGCTGGGTAACATTTGGCTGCACCTGAAGAGAATTAAATGATCACATCAATTTTCTGGAAACTATTCTGTGGAATGGAGAGTTTCACAATCAAGGACAGACCTCAAAATTTAAATGACATATCAGATAGTATGTTGATTCTGTGCTTTTCCAGGAAAAAAAAACAAAACATGACTACTTCCATCAATCACTGCAATAAATATCACATGGAGAAGAAAGGTAAAAAAGTAAACATTGTGTTAACATTATGATATATAGAGACAAGGTACTCCAAACTAAAGTGTGTTTCTCTGAGATCTGCCCAAGGCAGAGCTTATTTCTGCCAGGAATACAGGTTCTAACATGCAAAAACATTTTCCTCTAATCTTTCGCCATTGTAAACTAGTTCAATTAGAGTTATGTTTCAGAATAAAAATATGCAAATACACATGCACCACCCTTGATTTTTACTTTTTTTAAACAAAATTATAATAGTAAAAGTACTCACAGCAACACAATATTTAAGAATACCTCCTCAAAGTAATCTCTCCTAAATCTTGCAGGGATTAAAAGACAAATAATTTTAAAAATCTACATTAAAAGAAAAAGGAGTAACTGCCACATACAATTTTAAAACTTATGTCAGAGTTGAAGCCATGACCTAATAGCTGACAAATGTAACCAATGTATACACACCCGGCACATAACACAGAAAAGAAAGCACTGGAGAGGCTCTTGCAACCAGTCACAGAAATACATTATTACAAAGGCACAGCAGCTAACAACAACTACTGGGATTTAACTGACACATTTGTTCACCTCTGTACAGCACAGCTGAGACTCCACTCTAACAGGATTATTCCACCCCTTGGAAAGGGCTGCAGCCTCCACCCGCTACCCCGCTGGGCAGAGATGCCTGTCCATTCCTGGATGTCTGAAGCTGCCCCAATCCCCGACACGTTCAACATTCCTGATACCCAACAGGTAAAGGAAGAGGAAAAGGAAATATTACTTCATTTTTGTCAATTGCTTGAAAGAATACAAAATGGGGGAAATCTAACACTTCATGATTCTTTTGTCTTTTCTTCCAAAATTTCATTTACCGAGCTTCATAAAAGCTTTGTGAAAGCATTTTCTTTATCTTCTAATGGAACACGGTATTTCTAGAAAGTAAGATTAAACTGTTTTTGAGTCAATTTGAGTATCCTATCAAACACTTTCTGAGCTCTGCTCTGTACTTCCAGATGGGAATGACTGATGATTCACTCTGAAATTCCTTGTATTCTACACAGGAACAGATGGCTTCAAAATGCTGGAAAAATTCCTGCAGACATCTCAGGGCCTGTGCCTTCAACCAACCAGTTAGTACAATATTGGCATTCTAAGCCGTTTAGAAATTTGAGCTAGCTCCTGAATGAAAATACTAAACTGAAAGTTTAAAAGGTCCTATTACTCTCTGAAGTATGTTGCATAAGAAAAGGAAACAGAAACCTGCAACATAAGTATTCCTACATGGCCATATTTGTATTTATTTTTACTTCTCTTAGTGGTGGCACAATGTAAATGTGTTCATTTGGTCATCTCTAGGAATGGAGAGCTAGACTTTTGCACCTTCCCAAAGCTTCCCATTTTCCTGAGAAAGGTCATGACAGATTGACACATTTGAGTCTGCTACTTCAGAAGCAGGTAAAACTCATACACTGGAAAAGATTTATTTAGGGAAAGCACTATACATTCATAGTACTTTAAATACAGCTATTACTTAAACCTCTCAAACCTTCTGCCTGAGTTCTAAGTAATCACAGTGGTACAACATTTACCCCCACTTGCAAAGAGCAAAGCACAGCCCCTCTATTTGATTTTGATATTTCCATTCTGACATGGGTTCACTTCAATTTGTATTCAATAAAATCCTGCAGCTGAAGTATGACTACTGTTATGAAAAGAAGCAATGAGGTGGAAAACTCTCTTTTGAACTTCTTTTACTGTTAAGAAAGTCATGGTATATTTCCAACAAATAGGAACTGTTACTATCTCTGAAAGCATGTACCCTGGAATGAATCTAATTTAATCCTTACAAAATAAGTTGAGTGGAAAACACAGTTCAGAAAGCAATACCGTACAGTGAATTTCATTTACAAAGAAATAAAATGACTTACCATACAACTATAATCTTTCCTCATGCTCTACTGTGATGTTATGATTTTATATAGTGCCATTTTCTTTCCTTGTACTGAATACAATTTTAGAGTTGTCAAAAATTATTTAGATTAACTTGAAATACATATAATCCCTTGACAAATATTTTACGTTATGAAACAAACCCACATTTTGAGTTTGCCTGGCTTCTTTAGTGGGGGCAATGTTCATCTTAGCATGAAGTAAACAACGAAAGATTCCAGAATAATGGACAACAGCAACTAATACAGACTTTCAAATCATATACGAGTCAATGAAAGATTAATAACTACCTGTTCCCAAGAGCTTATTTCACTAGTGGTTTAGTTCTCAATAAAGATTAGCTCAAAATTTATTACTGTACTCAAAAGTAACTAAAAAATTTGCCCAAATCCTGGCCCTTAGCTAAAGGCTGCAAGGCAGAGTAGCCTGGTGAAATACAGAAGCAGCTCTACGCAACAGGATGACTTCTGAGGTCCACTGCATACATAGATGTCTTTCCAGAATCTCCACCTATTTTTAAATTATGTTGTGTTGAAAAACTTGCTCCTCACTATAGCAAATGAATGGGTTTTTACAAAACAAACTGTATTACAAAATCCATCTTTGTGATTTCTTCCATAACAACCAAACCCACAAGGGACTTACTAGTCCCCAACAAGCAACTAGTTGATAGTCGTTTTCAGAATTGAAGAACGTGAAATGGAGAACATAAAATGAAGAAACCTATTTCTGAGAATAATAAAACAGTCTTAGCTGTAAGCTATAGACATACTCTAAAAGCCAGGTACTGTGGCTGAAGGACTTCTTGACTCTCTTAATAGCTCTAACAGATTATTTCTTTTCACTGTTAGAAAGACAATACTAGAACATAGATAGATGCAATTCAGTACAGTCCTGTAAATGAACTCCATATTACACAATTATCCCCTGGGCATTATGTTACCAATGGAAAACACGCTACAGCAACATACCCAGTAAAAAAAAAAAAAGACAAAAAAACCCCAAACCCAGAAAACATAAACAAACCCAAAACAAACAAAAAAACCCCACAAGCCTCCCCCACCCCCAAGAAATAAAACAACCCATGTGCCATCAAATCTTGGTGGTCCACACTATATCTGAATTATATACGACTTCAACCAAATAAAGACTACGTCTCAAAAAAATGTGCCATCCAATCTCTTAGAAGCATACGGAACACAATGCTAAAATTACGCAGGATTTTTTATGTATACACATAAACAACCATACTAGGGAGTCACCATTTGTTAGAAAAAATAATGCTAATATTGAAATGAGGAAAAGCAAGGACATAGGCATGCCTCCTGAGTTTCCAATTGCAGAACCCTAAAGATTCAAGCTTTTCTTCCAGCAGCTTCAGAGAACTCATGCAATGACTTAGAAGCCAAATAGAAGAAAAAAAGGAACTTATGATAGGTGCTACAGCTGGGAAGACACATGGGTTTGTTTTGGGTTTTTTCCAGCTTTGTCTTCTTTTTCTCCCACCACTGGCCAACAGATTGCACAGCCCAACAAGGCCCAAATACAAGGTTAGTTGAAATCCATGTGAAAAGATGATCCTTCCTTAACCTCATGTGCAAAATTTTTCATACATAATCTGATAAAGTCAGATAAGTACATGCTTACATTATTTCAGTGCTTAAAATTTAGCATGGACTCATATGTGCTTCTGCATCTAAGTCAGAAAAATCACAAACACTAACATAGAGTTCCAAACCACCAGTCTATCCACAGGTCAATGGAAAAGGATTTCAACACAGGAGTACATCATAACCCACTTAACAAATGTCTGGAGACCTCCAAATTCCAGAAGCCTGGAGAAAAATGAAATGTTGACATTGAGGGCTTCTTTCAAAATGTCAAATACACTGCAGAGATCCCTATAGACCAATCCTTTACTCACAAATAACATGGAAAAAATATGAGCATTTGTCTGCCACAAACACAGACATAAGAGAATTATTGTCTCATATAAATTCAGTAAAAAGTTATATGCATGCCTCCTCAACGGAATAAAAACAAGTAAAGAACTTGCTTTTGAGTAACTGAATGCAGTACAGCTTTAAATTTAGATGTTAAATAACAGATGATTAAAACCAAGGACTTGGAAATACGATTATAAAAAAAGATTATGCAGGGTCACAAGCCTCCAGCTTTAATCATAATTTGAAACAACTTTCACCATGAATAGCTTCAATTGCACCACTTACAGGAATGAATGCAGATGACAGTGCATCACTAAAAGCATCAGGACAAAACATTTCCAATATTAAAGCTTACAACACCCATATCACCTAAACTTTCCGTTTGAAAGGCAGCTACTCATCCACTGCAGATGGTCTTTGCCTGAGTCTGAAATGAGAAAGAATTAAAGAATTATCAGCATTCAAGCTTTGATTTTCCTGTGAACTTTGGAACATAGAATTAGGAATTTTCATCAGCCTGAAAGTATCCCAGAATTGATGGACACAAACTGCATGCACTGACAAAACACACAGAGGTAATGAGTCAAGTGAAGATCACCATCAATGTTGTAGTAGTTCAAGCACTGAGGAAGAGAGTAAGCAAAACAGTTTCCCAGAAGAACACATGGAGTGGATCATTGTTTCAAAGTTATACAGAGAAATATTTTAATACAGTACAGAGTTAATACAAGTACATTAATAATTAGAGGAAAGTCTTACAAGGGGTGCTAATTCCTTACTTAGCAGAAGATAACTGGTTCCACTGTATATTAAAATACAGGGAAACTGCAATTTAATACAGCAGTAACAGATAACATCCTGTCTATCAAAATTATTTTGCAATGATGTATCAGAATTTCTCACAAAGGTATGGAAAAAGATACCTTCATCATATATAAAGATAGCGATCCAAGAACAGGATGGTCTAATGTAATTCTTAAGTAGGAACCCTCCTAATTTTCACAAACTGTAGGGTAGTCTCAGAATGAAAAAGCTTGCAAGTGGTCTGGTATGGTGAAGTAATATCAGAAAGAACAGGAAACAAAGTCTGTGCATAAAAGGCAGGACACGGATGTGATTTCAGCTTCAGTGTTACCCTGGAAATGTCTTAATTCAGTTCATATTTTAGGATGATACTGTTCCTTGAAAGGCAGCGAAGTGGATGATGGTGTAAGCCAACACTGCAAAGTGGAAGGAAGTAGAACCATTCCCTAGCCAGTTTTCTGAGCTGCACAATCAAAATCTCACACACTTGGTGCCAGAATAAAAGTAGACCAATACACGCAGGAAAGATTTATTTCACTGTGAAACATCAATAAAGTTTCATCACAGCTCAAATGTACATGGAATTAAGAAAATAAACAGGTATTAATGAATTAATTAATGTATTAATGAATACTAGGATGAACTAACAAAGATTATCTTTGGAGAGGGAGGATATCAGCAAAACCAGAGACCAAGTTAGTGTAGCACACCACTTTAATATTGCTGTAAATAAGAGATTCATTTCTTCAAAAATCCCTTAAAACAAACACAAAACTTTGGGAAAACACCTCTAGGGATGGATTCAAACAGCTGGGTTTCTGCCTTTAAGAAGTTATCCAACCATATCACTCATGTGATCAGAAGTTTCCCATATTTAGCTCTACCTCACACCATAGCATCAACATACACCTGGTCTCCTAGAAGATAAACTTCCACCAAAAGAGGAACTACACCATAACCCAGAAACTGACCTCTGGTTCACATAACTGGTTTGGCAGGTTCACTATCAGATGGTGTTTTAAAAGACTGCACTTTTAGTGTAACAGATTACAGTAAACTGTCTAAAGGATCTCCATTAAGATAATAAAGGACTGCACATAAGAGAGGTTTTTACGTGCATTGTTAAATCTTCTTCAGTTAATAATGCTGTGTACGGGTATATCCATAAGTATACAAACATATGCTATAAAGAGAAAGAATGCAGCTGTTCAGCTAGTGAAGCTGGCATATGCACTTCACTCTAACTAGCTAAACTAGTTTCTCTCATTGTCAGAGACTCCACATAGTTAAGTAATAATAAAAGTATGAAAATAAGCAAAAATGTATTTACAATTTCCCTTTAAGGTGTGCCCATCTACCTATGGTAAAGGAAAAAAAGAGGGGGAAAACCCCCACATAATTTACAACCTGAGGATAGACTCCAAAGATCACTCAAGTCAGTGAGAGCTGTCTATTTCCTTCATTCACCAGATACCAGATGTTACTGATTAGAAATCTGGATCAAATTTTAAATGCTGAGTATCATTTTAGTTGAGTATCATTTTATAAACTTGTTTTCACTTAGAAAGGCATCAGAAGCAACAGTAGTTCAGCCTTTACATGGAGTTCCCAGGAACTAAAAATAGTGCTGCTTACCAGATGCATGGGTGGTTGGGGTTTTTTCCCCGAAGATTTTGTTATGTGTCTTTGGTTTTTCAGAGCTGACAGTATATAACAATGCACATTAAATTACTATAAGGATGTTCCTTTGAAATGGTACATTTCACACCAGTTTTTCAGATATTTATTATTTTGTATGTATTTTCTCCTAAATTTTAGGAAATTGCAAGAGTGAGGCATTTAATTTCACTGTTATCTAGTCTGATGTTATTTCAGCTGATTACAAGCTTCATTTTGCATAAAATGCATCAAAATATTTCTGAGAGCTTTTATTCTGAAGCAATACAAATTAAAGCAAGCAATCACAATGCACAGAATATTCAAAGAGTTTATGTTGCCCTTTACTAGTACAAACCTTTGAACAATATCCCATTTAGAAATTAGTTGGCCTTCCTGTAGATAAGCTGATTGCAATATGAGTTTAAGAATTGATCTCATATCTATTCAATAATTATGAAAACATGGAAAAGCATTAGAATTTTTATTTCTACAAGTTTTACTGTTTTTATTTCCTTGAGCTGATTATTTAACATTTGCTTTCATGAAATGTGAGCAGAATTTTATGAAAAAGTATCCAGGTGTATCTGAATTATAAGATCAAATCTGCTGCTCAACAATGCTGCCGATTTTAAGGTTACCAAACAAATGAAGTTTTCTAGGATCTTTCACAACAGTTCAGAATAGACTAACCTCCAGCAATGCTTATTATACTTACAATATGTACACTGATTAACTTTTGAATGCAGATTGAAAACTGTTGCCAAGTGCTTTCTAACAATGGAAATCCTTGTTAAGAAGCAAAAAAAAAAAAAAAAATGTAATGAAGGAAAATAATAATTTTATTTAAAAGTCTAGTATTTTTTCATTGCAAAATAATGGTAAAAATACATAACTATGTTTTACTAACAGGTAGATTGCAATGATTATCCTAATCACTTTACTTCTATATTCCATCTGATTCCTTGATCTGTCCTCCTACTTTTTCTATCTGCAGATTGCATGGTCTATAAACTGAGTTAGCACATTCAAAAATACCTAGCTCATTTATCCAAAAATATTCATTCCTATTCAGCTGTTGGTCAAATAGTTTCATTTGCTGAATACACTCTTTTATACAATGGGACTTGCCATTGTCTACCAAGATTCCAGATCTATATTTTAAAATTCAGTAGCAGTCAAATATTTTCAGAAATCATTGAAATTAGAAAGGCTCTGAATGAAAATTAGAACAGCAGCACTGGATTTTTTAAAAATGGATAAGGAATGCTTCTGAAGTTTGTGCTCCAAGTTAACAAATTGTTCTCAGTTGCCTTCTACCACATTTTGAAAATTTGTTTTAAAATGTCTGATTTTTTTTCATTTAAAAAAGAGAAGTTAACCCAATTAATTTTGAATATGACAGCTCTAATACATGTGCCAGAAATTGTATTGTCTGGAAATGTTTGAATAAGCAGTAGTGAGATGGAAACCTCAGAGAAAACCGTAATCATTTAAAATTGCATCCAGATAAGACTTCTACGGTCTTTTGACATGAACATATCCTGCTTAGCTTAACTAAAAAATGCTGTAAGAACACTGATTGACAAGTTGTTAATAATGCATGTTTTGAATTTTCTCCTTTGTAAAGAATATACTGAAATAGAAAAGCAAATTAAAAGTAAGCATATGCATATGTCCATTACTAATACAGAAACCTGCATACCTATATTTCACAATTACCTTGTAATATGTTGGAGAAAAACTAATTTTTTAAGCCACTGGAGCTGGATAATGTCTTTTAATAGCTGTTTTGCCCCATTACTTTTAATTTGAGTAAAAAAATAAATTGCAGTCTTTCGTTAGAATTGTATCATAAATAAAACACAGTGCAATTAAATAGCTAACATTCAATGTACTAACCAATACTTGTAAAATGTAGGAAAAGCGTTAGATGGTGTCTCTGGCTGCAGATCAGTGAAGTAAGTAAGAGCAGGATCAGTACCTGCAACTCTAATGATACAGCTGAATTCTACAATAATTTTTGCTGAAAATACAGAAAATCTTATTATTTTTCCTCTCTTGTTTTATACACTTTGTTTGAAAAAACCTAGAAAATAACCACTATAATAACAAAGGTCTATGGGCTTTTCCACTATAAAAAAATAAACATAGCAGGTGTGTTTACTTCTCCGGCCTGGCAGGTCACTAGGCTGGGATCAGTATGCACACCTGGAGAGCCAGGCTGTGGGCACACTACACACAACTTCCCTCTTTGTGCAGCAGCAGGTGACAGTGGCTCAAAGTAGGAAAACATGAGTACTGTTTTCTGGAATAAATGTATTTGCATCTGAAAATGTACTGGCATAGCTTACATTCACAATATATAATATGCAATATAGTTGTTTTCATAGACAGTAAGTCCACTTTTAGAAGACTAAATAATAGGGCTATATTTTAGAAATATAGGAATTATTCTGTAATTCAGGATGCATATCAAGAAATTAGATTATTCCTTCCAATATAGACATAATGAGAAAGGTAATACACATGAGAAAATGGCTCAAGAACTTGAAAAACAGATGTGACTTCCAGTTCCCTCCCCCTTAATTTTTGTAGCTTTGTAACACATTTATAAAGCATCAATAAACAACAATTGATCAACACTGTTTTTACTGTTTAGGTCTCTAGATATCACTTGTACAGAATATACTATATATTGAGAAGTGCACTAAAAATTTGGTAGGAAGTATCATACAGCATAGGCTCTTCAGTGTTCATTTTCTGTTTAATTCAAATATGACAGCTATTGCAAGTTTGAATCTTTCAAACTGGTATGTCCTTTAAAATTTCTTAATGCCCAAGGTGTCTGAAAAATGTCAAAGTTGGTGGAAAATAATGTTGTACTCTTATTGAGAGTAGCCATTCACCAAACTTCCAAAAAATCATTGATATCAGAATAAACTTCAAGAACATCCTATAGAAGTACAAATGCTTATGCCATGTGAATTATAACCATAATCAGAGCATTTTTAGTTTGCCAGGACTGTTATGAAAAGAGTAACACAGGCCAGATATTTCAGTATGAAGGACTTTGTGCTAACAGCTACCAGTGAAAGAAACTGTGGTTTTGTCTTTGATTTCAATAATGTCAATACTTCAATATTGGCCAAATTGTTCAAATTGAGGAGTTCTCAGTAGCTGAATACTACAAAAGGCAGCTTTTGAACTGACTTCTTCCTGATCCTGCCAGAAGGGAAATGAGAGTATTTTTGGAGAAGAAAATACTGAAAGAAAAATAGCTGAGGAAAAGGAGATCAGGTGGAAATCTGAGCTTTAGAGTTTTAGCAGATTATTCCACAATTATTCTCAATCCTTTAGATTTGTCAATAAACCAATAACAATATTTTCTGTCTATTCTAGCAATTTGCACTTCTCATTTGTACCATGCACATCTAAGCTACATTTCTACAGTGTCACTCTAGGAATATCATTAGAACTATTTTAACGTCTTAGTAAAATCAGGATAAGATGTGGAAATCTTTTCTATTTTCTACCTATTAACAATTGAATTAAATCACAAAGTACAGCATTCAAATCTTGATCTTTACCGTATACAAGAAATTAACATTGCTGCTGCATTCCTGCTGCTGAATATGAGGTGGGCCATAAATACTGCAGTAACATTAATTGCAGGTAAATGCCAGTATTTTAACGCCAGACACAGTAAATTGGAACAATTTCCTCTTGTTAAACTCCCATTATTAATACATCAGCATACATTTTTATGTTCTTAAAAATGACTTCCCTATTACTCTAGGAATATTTGAGAAGATATTTAAATTATATTTACTGATAAGTAACTCTCTGAAGAATCCCTTCAGGAAAACAGGTACTACACATTCATGCTATGCTGGTATTCTATGATCTGTCCCACTCTGATGCTGTTTTTTTGAAGTTTCTTCAACAGTCTTTAACACTATCTCATTAATCATTTTAAGTTGATTGAATCAAATTAATTGACCCCCACAAACCTGCTCATTAATATCTATCCTTTGGCTTCAGTTCTGTGAAATTAAGGATCTTCATTTCCTTTATTGGACTTCTTAATTCTCGCCTTCTCTGTTCCTTTTAATTTAAAGTATAAATTGTTTCCACTGACATGTTCAAAGCCTTAAGGAAAAACGTTTCCAACTTCAGTATAGCACAAAAACTGTTACAGATGAAATCTAATCTTCAGGCTTTACAGTTTCTTTTTAATAACCTTAATAATAACACTGTTATGATCATTATGAACCAACCATATAAAAAAAGCTAAACAAGCCAAGAATATCTCCCAAGTACTACTACATTTCAGTTCCAAAGAAACCTACATTTCAGACAAATGCAGGGGGTTTTAATTTCCTTTCATATGAATTATTTTTGATAAGAACTACTTTTGAAAGAAATATAGAAGTATGGAGTCAGCTAACAGAATTAATAAAGAAATTAATCTCACATCACTTTACATCATCTGAACACAACTTTTGTCCCTTATTTGGGTCTCTGCTGTTGACTACATTTCAAATTTACATTTTCACAAGTTACAACTACCTTCATAAATGGAAAACAATCTTTACATTCCATATGATTCTCTTACAAATACCACTGTTGCTAACTGAAAACTCTGAAGACAGCATAATTAGTAGCCCCTCATCAATGAGGTTTTTCATAAGCGATGGCCCAGCATTATTTTTAGTGGTACTCATTTCAGAATAACTCTCATCCAGATTTTAGAAACTCAAAAGGTTTTATTCAAAGGGATTTGTCATATCCATTCTGATTATAGAATTACACACTCAAAACTTGAAATTGCTGTGACTTTAGCTAGGCACACACCCTTAGAGGGAAACTGTTGCCAACAAATGTGCCCAATTATCATTAGTAGCAGCAGCAGAGTTCAACAGTACTTTGGAATGGGTCACAGTAACAACTGCATATATCAGCAGTTGCCTTGGGACAAGGTCTATTTTCTTCCACTCTGCATCTCCTGTCGCATATCCTTAACTCACCCTCCATGCTTCCCAAAACTGAAACAGGTCAGCTTCTTCTTGCAGAGTGTCATTTTTCAAAGGTATCTGCCTCTGGGAAAGGTTTTAGTTCAGCCAGAGATTAAGCACACCTTACAGGTTAACCAAAGAAATATTCCTGTGATCAGTCACTGCAAATCCATTGCCTCCTACCACCAGAAAATGGTTCATACATCATTATGCATAGCACTCTGCCAATTTTTAAATCAGGGGAAATTCTAAACAACTGAGAGAATTTTGCTGTAAACATAAATGCTATTATAACGTTGTATTGCTAATACAATCTCTTTAGTATTATGTTTGGAAAATGGAATGATGTTATCATTTACAGGTATAAGTATTTTTATCATAAAAATGAAATATTTCTTCAGGGAAAAAACAAATCACTTGAAGCACTGTCCAAAGGTTTTCTCTTTTCCCCCTCCCCATCCAAAGAAAAACAATGTTTTATACTTCATTTGATTTCAGATATTAAAAAATATAATAAAATCAAGCGAGAAATTAAAATAATCTTAAAACAACTAGAGAGTTTTGTTCAACTTAACTTTTATCCACACTGTAAGTTGAGAACCACATACTACAACTGAACGAGTTGTATACTGCAGTATATAGTTTATTTGGTGGGGACAGTTTTTTATTATTTTTTTTTTATTTTTGTGATTTGTCTTTCAAAAACCCTATTAATACCTTCGACAAAATAAACAGTCATTTCCTTGCTTTGGGACCCACACATTATACTCTTTTCCCTAAATTCATCTGACCACTAAGTTTGTAATTTCCTTTACTTAGTATCAGCTGTCTGTAGAAAATTGACATTATAAATATGAAACCAAAAAAATCAATTTAAAATTGATATGACCAAAATTCATATATAGATCTCAGTACAGCTGCAGATCTCATATAACTATACCAGCTGACCATCATGAAGTTTATAGGTTTAATTTAGCTTGTGATTTCTTCTGCTATTTTTACTCAACAATGGGCAAAGAAAAATTTCTACTGAATCCATGCAATATTAAATACACCAAAGAAAGACCACAGTATAATCAATTATGGGATAAAGCGCCCATGAATATCAATGGGGGAAAAATGAATCCCTTAAGACATACTCTTAGAGCCAGTAAGAAGCAAAACACCTTCAGCCTTAAGCTCTTCAGAATTGCTGAGACCGCCCCTGGTCACATTCTGGTGCATCACCTTTTCCATCCCAATTTCTCCCGCAAGTCCTTTCTCATGGAAGCATATCCTGTTTACTAAGCAGTATTTATAAGTAACATGACGATTCTTAGTGAGACTTTGATCTTCATGTGAGATTTAAAGTATTTGCTTAAATGTAAATTTGCTTCAATAAATAGATACAGATTCATAGAATCATTTAGGTTGAAAAAGACCTTTGAGATCACCAAGTCCAACCGTTGACCCAGGACTGCCAAGTCCACCACTAAACCATGTCCCTAAGGACCACATCTACAAGTTTTTTAAATACCTCACAGGATGGTGGTGCCACCACCTCCCTGGGCAGCCCCTTCCAGTGCTTGACCACCCTTTTTAGTGAGGAAGTTTTTCCTAATATCCAATCTAAACCTCCCCTGGCACAACTTGAGGCCATTTCCTCTTGTCCTGTTGCTTGTTACCTGGGAGAAGAAACCTGCCCCCACCTGTCTACAACCTCCTTTCAGGTAGTTGTAGGGAGTAGTAAGGTCCCCCGTGAGTCTCCTCCTCTCCAGGCTAAACAGCCCCAGTTCCCTCAGCCGCTCCTCACAAGACCTGTTCTCCAGACCCTTCACCAGCTCCATTGCCCTTCTCTGGACACACTCCAGCACCTCTACGTCCCTCCTGAACTGAGGGGCCCAAAACTGAACACAGCATTCGAGGTGTGGCCTCACCAGTGCCGAGTACAGGGGGCCAATCATTTCCCTGCTCCTGGCCACACTGCTTCTGATACAAGCCAGGATGCTGCTGGCCTTCTTGGCCACCAGGGCAAACTGCTGGCTGATGTTCAGCTGGCCATCAACCAGCACCCCCAGGCCCTTTTCCACTGGGCCGCTTCCCAGCCGCTCTTCCCCAAGCCTGTAGTGTTGTGTGGGGCTGTTGTGACCCAAGTGCAGGACCCGGCGCTTCTTCTTGAACCTCATACAATTGGCCTTGGCTCCAGCAATCCCGCCTGTCCAGATCCCTCTGCAGAGCCTTCCTGCCCTCAAGCAGATCGACACACACCCTCAACTTGGTGTCATCTGCAAACTTACTGATGGGCACTCGATCCCACCAATGCTGGTTGTGGCATCAGCAAAGGCAGCAGAAGCAACAACACTGAACAGCAGCTTTGGAAAAAAAACCCTAAATACAAAAGAACTACCCTCAATTAGTACAAGCAGCAGCCATCTTTTGATATGTTGCTCTTTTCCGTTTCTTTGTCTTTCAAATAATGTCAGATAAGACATTTTACTATTTTCCCAAAAGCAGCTGTGGCATTTGTCATCCAGGGATGATAAACTCAAGTCCAGCCTGAGAGAAGAATAACAAGACATACCTATCAATCATACAGTCACTGTAGAGTACGTAACTGGAAGAAAGAGGACCCCAAATAAAAATAAAGGAAAGGAAAACAAAATCCAAACCACATTATAGCCACGCTAAGGAAATGATTAGTGATTTATGTAAGGGAGGAAAGAACAAGGGAGACCAAAATACTGGTGTGCTGAGAGTGTGCGTTAACTTTTTCTGGTATGAGAAATATTTAAATTTATGATCTTACTCTGTTTTTTATTCCTGTTATCACAGATTTAAATAGGATTAGCAGATAACTTCCAGCAAATAAATTCAGATTTGCCATCCTGTTATTTCTGCAGAACACATGGAAAAGAAAAATGCTATAGATTTAGAAACACACATAATGTGTGCTGAAAACCTACATGACATTGCACAGTACATTCTGGAAATCAATTTTTAATACCTAAAAATTGATCACATGTAGTTATGCCAAGTCACTGCCATGCTAATGGCTCCAAAAGTGTTTCATTAAGAAGCAGAAAACCAGGAAACAGTGACACGCTTAATATAAAATGAAGATGCAGAGAATATAGAATATTTGCATGATACAAACTTCAAATGAGAAGTATCCATCTGCATATGACTAATGATTTGTTTAAAATACATATCTGATACATTGTATCTAAAACATCTCTCTAATTTACATTGACCCTGTCATCATATTTGATTTTATCTGTATTATTTTCACTGATCCAAATTTATCTTGTATATTTTAGATGTTCTCCTGTAATTTAATTTTAAAATTATACTGTAGTTTAATAGCCATCTTAACAGCCACTGGTCTCTAAAGAATGGGATAATATGGCAAAACTTTTTAAAAATACATTATTTCACTGTAAAAATTATCCCTGTGATGCTATTCCGCTCACAACCACAGTAATTTTGGCTATGTTTCCACATAAAGAGTGTCCCCCTACACCCACAAACCCTTGTGCATTTGTTAACATCTCTCTGGCTAATTGGAGTCCACATATTCTTATTTCCTAAACACTTCTTCACTCCTCTCCACAACAACATCTTTCTTAGATAACTCTTAGAGTCATTAACACCTATATGATTCATGACATGCGTGTGAATCGCTAAAGCCAGAGACTATCACCCTAGCAGTGGATTTCACAAAGTGGCTAGAAAATAAAGTATTTTTTTATCAAGAGTGTACTCTTACAGCGATGAAGGTTAACTGTATATTCAGCTGCACCAGAAAAAGGACAGATTTTCAGAACCTGCCAGAATCTTGTGCAAGTCGGTCTAACTGTGAAGGCTTTGTGTCAGAGGTCGAAATAGATGACCTTAGAGGGTCCCTTCCAACTTCAATTTTTCTCTGATATTATGATTTTCAAAATCATAAAAGAAATGTGAGTTTAGTTCTTTCTGCAAGGTTTTGTGGAGGGTCTTTACTCCTTCTTTACCTATTTGCTCCTTCATGCCTTGAAATAACCTTAAAACTCTTCTCAGTGCTACTAAATATGATGCAAAAGGAAGAAGATGGCAGCTGAAGATCTGCGGAGCAGTGTGGGTGAAGCTCTGCTTCATTAAATTTCTGTCAACACCAATGGTCAAGGACAATCCTTTCTCAGCACTGCTTGGTTTCACACAAAAGGGACAGTCAGCCACCACTTTTTGTCCTTCAAGCTAATAACCAGTGAAAGCAGTTGAAGCAGATTCCAATAGTCTAGCAAGAAATATGTTCTAAAACTCAAGACAACAACTTGTAAGACTCAACATAACAACTTCTGATCTGAAAATTGTGCTGATTTCTGTAATACCACAGAGATAAAAAACAATGCTTTCACAGCCTAAAATGTGCTAGATATACATATTAAATAAATAACACTGCCTTGATATTTCCACAATAAAAATTCAAGATTTTTAAGCAAATTGTTGACATTGCAGCTATTTTAGAAGTACTAATGCACTTTGAAGAGCTTAAGTAAGCGCTGAATTATCTTCATAAATATTAGACAACAGACTACAATAACAATCCCATTATGAATCTTCAGCTTTATTTGTCCTGTTGGATTAGTTCATTCTATAGTACATTACTGGCACTTTGCTCTAACAGCCAGCAACTCTTAGAATTCCTGATTACATGATTACACTCAAAAGCCTCATTATTTCAAAATGGTTTATCATCAACTGATCGCTTCTATATTGCTTTGGAGACAACTCAACAAGGCTGTTCTTACAAGATTAGCATCACAGTCCTTACCTACATTTTGTTTACTTAACTCTACAGGCTCCTATAATCTCAAAATTTGGAAGAGGTAGAGAAAAGCTTCCTCATCTGAAAGAAACAGGTAAATTGTTTATTTTCATTCATCTGGTAAAGTATCTTCCCCAATGTAAAGATTTTATTCCTTTTTATTCTTAATTTGTTACTTGACTGAGGATTGAACAATACACAAAGAACAGAGCACACTACAGCTGTATCATTGTATGCTGTGATCTAATTAGTCTTTATCAAGTAAATAGGAAGGACTGAGTCAATATTTTAATGAAGGATTTCCAGTGAGCATCTGCAGTGACAGTTCTGATAGTTTTACATGCAAGTCTGCCTTCTGAGCCAAGGTCAATACTCCAACCTAGTGTTAACAGTGCAGGAGCATTTCTCTGCTGTTTAACTATTGATAACTCAGTAACCCATATTCTCTTAGTCACCAGCTGGGAGACAGGAGGCACAGCACTGGGCTGAATTTACAGGCTCCTCTTCTTCCACTGCAGTTCGTTGCAGCAGTGGAGTTGCATGTGCAGCTCCAACCACTAAAATGCAGTTTTGGGCTAGAACTTAGCAGAGAAAACAGTATTTGCCCCTGACCCATGCAGCACATCTGAGGATCTGAACCTGAACCTGAAGAAGTAGATCCTCCTTCAATTCTAGTACAGATATTTCACTGTCTCTTTCTTATCCTTAATATCTCATACCCTAAGGAGCTCAACAGTTCCCTAATACAGGCCCTACAACATTCTACAGCCCCATTCCTCTTCATGTAACTTCACAGCAAGCCACTGCCTTTCCTAGAGCCCATATCCAGGCTGTCCTTGACCCACTTATATTACACCTTCAGCTCCAGCAAACCAGCCATCAACACCTTCTGTACACAGTCATGGCTCTGTGTACCACAAGGTCATAGCTTCCTAGAGTATCCTTAACTCAAGGAACTTCCAAAGTAATTTAGCTGGGCTGAGTTTATATGACTTTTACCAAGCAGACTCCTACAGTTACGACTAAAAAGCCACTCTTCTTGTTAAAAGCAGCAAGACACAGCACCTGTCCAGATAGTCACAGAGAAAACCTGTAACAGTCTTTCAAGGTGTAGAAGTACTAACCCCTCTTGTCCACTTATTGCTCCCTCTGGTTTCAATCCACTGCTGCAAAAAATTCAAGCAACCTTCCTCTATCTTCTGTTGGATGGTGAATCAATATAAAAATACTTTCCACTATTTTTTACAGCCTCAGGAAAAAAGCTCTATTTATTTTCTTTTACAACTCCTTAATGACAGATAAAATGGCAGACCCATCTAGATGCTTACTTATGGATGCAGAAATGTTTCAGAGACATTTCTACTATGAAAAGAAATTGCTGAAGTGCCACAAAGAAGAACCTACCTTTTAAGACTTACCACAGTTTTATTCTAACCCAGGCCTGTGAACAGGTTGTCCATTGTTAGCTGGAGAATACTTGCAGTTAATTTGGGGGGTTTTGTTGGGTTTTTTGTTTTGTTTTGTTTCCAAAAGTATGCAAAGTATTCAAGCACTCTGAAAATATACTGTTCTCTGAACCAAAGTGAAGAAACTAGGAATGATCAGCAGATTCACCTCAAAATGTAATGCCTTTGAAGTACTCCAAACTACAGTGCAACAGTAAGTGTTCAGGATGTTCAGTAGATGCAATGCTACTGAAAAGAGGAGCAGAACATCACTTCTTATCAAAAGGAAAAGTTGAGAATACTTAAATACACAGAACTTGGAATGCAATATTTATGACTTCCTGCTCTTGGAGAACAGGCTCATAACCTGAGATCCATTTTCATTAAAGTATTTTTATACTGAAAGCTATGAATAAGTAATAATTCAAAAACAAATAAAACTTTTTGAAAGCAAACATAATTCTTACATATACGTTCCATTTGTGCATGATTTTGAATAATTTTCCTTCTCTTTGGCTTTCCCTTTCACTTCTAATTTATATTCTTCAATTTCATATTTTATTACTTCATGAACAAATCATTTCAATATATTACGAAGACAAATTGTTCCATAAGTAACAGAACAAATGATACTCTGTTTCCTATAGCTTCATGTTTCATGGTTGAATTATTTGACATCTGATAAGTGAACACTCCAATTGGAATTATTCCTGTAGCTAGGAATTCATAAAACCTCTCTGCTTTCTTGATTTTTCTCTAGTAAGGAGTGAATTCGCAGTATATCCTTTACTACAGTGAGGGACTAGGAGCCTCTGTCTCTGCTATCGGGCTACCAACATTCACGATCACAGTAGAAATGTATTTTGAAACTAATGTTATTTCTTGTGTTTAAGTTGAAGGAAACATATGCAGGAAGTAGAGGGAGCACGTTGGCACAGACCAAACACACAAACTTAGCCAAAAAACTTAAACTATGTTAAAGGAAAATATTTTTCCAGCAAGGATGTTATTATTTCAAGGAATTTTAGTACAGAGGTTTAGATTAAGTGTAAATTATAGATGTAAAGCTTTTCTGTTAACATCTGCAGTCTCTTTTTTGCAATTAACAATACAGCTTTTTCCAGACTTAGATTTCATGTCAAAAATGTAAGACGTCACAATCTGAATGATGAAATAGCACATTCTCTCTGACTTCTTTTTGTATGCTTGATTCTCCCTTAATAAATTTTGCACTTAGAACTGCTTTTTAAGGAGCAAATAATTTTGTAAATATTTGAATAATTCTTACTTTTACGTTGGTTTTTCTCACTTGGCATGGACTCTACCAAAATACAAAAGTCTAGCAACAGACATTATAAATGGGTTTGTAGTTACAGGGAACCTAATAGTTGTTGTATACAGAAATCTCCTAAGGATATAAGCATTATTATAAACAAGAAACCTTTAATTCCTGCACAAAAATTAAGATGGCAGATCAAGACCTTTCGTCTATTAATTATACTAATGTATGAAAAATGGAAGAACAAAACCTACAAAGGAATCAAGGTAATTTTGATCTATTGCATTATAACATTTAATTCTGAGAATACGCTATGTTAAGTTAATTTATTTTAATACTGAAAGTGGTTTCAAAGGTGTTTTAAACATACTGAGTCAAATTGAACAGATTAATATTTTTTCCAGGAGTGAAATACAGAATATCAGAGGAGGGAAACCACCACGATTTAGAATAAGACTATAATTTAGTACAAAAGAAGTTTTCCATAAGAAAAGACTGATTAGCTTAACAAAAATCCTAGTAAAAACTTCTGGATGCACACAATGGAATAATCAAAGAACTGAACTGTTTTTAAATCAGCCCAACAAGCAAAGAGAAGAAATAATTAGTTCTCACAGAACACTGACTTTTATATCAAAGGTACTGCTTGCAGTCATTGAAAAATGTGGACAAAACTACCTCCATATGATATGTTCAATTAATTTTAAACATACCTTTTATTTGTTACCTGAAGTAATTTATTCTAGGATTATGTCTAGAAACATAATGATATTTTCATGAAGATTCAATTTTTTTCTCTGTGACAAAGAAAGACTTTGGTGTAATGCAGTACTTCATTTTCTCTCTGTCTCACTCAGTATCTGCCATATACTTTGTGCTGTACAAGACACGTATAAAATATAGAATAAAAAATAAAATACTCATGATAAATTCAGCCTAATATAGACCTATGATGATTCCTAATGCAATGGCTTTCAAATCACTGATGTAAAATCATTTGCAAAGCTATGAAGGAAAATTCAGTACAGTAACTGAAGACTCACTATCACTGGACTTACTTGATATTACTTTACATAATGAAATCTGCTAAGGTCATACTCGCGTTTTCCTAAATAATTACTGGGAAAAGTATACCAAAGAAAATCTCCCCAGAGAAGCAAAAAAATATAAAATGCACATTATCCTGGTCTAAACTTAGCCTAACTAGTATCAATAAACTGACAGAAGAGGTCCTGTTATTAAAGAATAAGAGAAGTTTCAAGCTCCTATCTTTCGTGACAGCAGGAATGGTAGAGACCATTGATGTACACTATGGATCTATACTTGGTTCTTAGCATCTATTTCCAATTCATACCTCTTATAAACCAAATCAACATTTGATTCATTCAGGCTTGTCCAAACTATTTTCAAAAAATAAGTGGTAAGATGAGAGGAAAAGCATGGAGGACCATTTTCAAGACAAGGACGACTCTAGAGAGCCACTGACCTCCTTTTAAGGGAGGGTCTCAGGAAAGTGATATGACTGAGTAATGGAAAATATCCAGAGGCTTTATACAGGCATTTACCCAGTGTCAGTTATTTTATTTTAGGTGTGTGGCGAGGCAGACTGCAACACTAGGAGATGAGGCAGTCTGGTAAATTTCTTCCTTGGGGCAGAGTTCAAAGTAATCAATTGCAGGCAAAGGGAAATCCCTAGGAACAGAACAGAACAGAATTGTGCATCTTGAACTACGGTGGACGAGCCCATAATAGAAAATACATTTTGCAGTAGCCTAGAAGACAATAAGGTTTGACAGACGAGACAAAGATCCATAGACCTGACCAGTAAGGGTCTCTCTTTTCCCCTTACGCCTAATAAAATACCTAGCCTGGGACCCAGGATCAGTTAGCATAGTGAAATCTGTACATATACGCTAGTACTAGGCAGAGTTTGTGCCTTGATATACACTGTTGAAATAAAGAAACAGGCAAACAAGCCTGGCCATTCACTCATGCTTTTACCTGGTATCAGAATTACCTTGTAATGCTGGGAGGTAGCAAGAGCTTTGTGCTTTACGTGCAGTGTCCATTAAAAGCAATGCCAGAATTTAGCACTATTGCTGGCAAGATTTTAAGGGGCTACGTGTCTCAGTCTGCTCAATCTTCATGCTAATCATCCAACATGGAGAAGCAACTCGCTTGCTTTCTGAAACACACCTGTATATAGGGGCCGGGAGGTATACACTGTACACACACCATTTGCAAAGAGTGTTCTTCAAAGAGCTTCTGGGCAAGCCACAGAGGCCCAACGCTCCTTCTCCTGGCGTAGCCTGCATAGGCATGCTGTGAATGACTGGCAGTAGGATCATCCTTACTTTTCTAAATTCATCATTTTTAGTAGTGGTAAAAATTATATACAATAAGGAAGTAAATATACTATAGTTATTTCATAGCACTCAACTGAACAGCTCATTTCATTCTAATTTGGGAGTTATATTTATTTTACAAGATGAACCTGTTTAATTCACATTTAATAATTTCAATAAAGCTAAAGCATTTACTGTTTCATCATTTTAAACCCTTAGTGCTTTGCTCCAGTATTAATAATTTAATCTACATCAAAGTAACGTAAGAATGAATAATGATGATAATAAATCTAGACTGATATTTGAAGTTTTGTACACCAAAATTAACAGTTTAATAGCCAGAGTCTCCCTGTGGACATTCAAACTTACATTTACTTGCAACTTTTTGACTTTGCATTTTTATTTCCTTTTGTTGTATTTGTACCATGAATTTTTTATTTTTACAGTTTTTTAATGAAAATCTTCCTCTTTAGATTTATATTGGCCCCTACTCTACACAAAGGCATAATTCCGTGTTTCTGACATCACAGCTTCCACAGTAATCACTGCTATGATCCAGAAGATAACAATTTTGAACAACAACCAAAGGGAAGCAACAAACACATTAAGCAACTTTAATTTGGACTCTTCAGCTGCAGAACCTCTGTATAGCTTCAAGGAAGAAAAGCTATCTTTCTCTACCTGCATGTCCCAGATGTTATGATGCTGTTATTAGCTAACACTGTTTATTGCACACTCACAAAGAAAACCATGTATTTTTACTAAATATACAGGAATAAGTAAGAAATTTGCTCTGGGTGTACAATAATTCTCTGTCCATATATATCCTTTGTGAAAGCATATATGCTCTGAAATGACATAATCTCTCTCTGCCTAGATGACCGTTGTCTCACAGCTCAAATACTTCAGCACCTGAGTGTTTAATGTTACAGATCAATCAGAAATAATAAAAGGATGCAAAACATAAAGGGCATACCTATTGCACATTGCCAACTCCTCAACAAACCTGCAAGGCAGAAGAAATTCACACCAATATTTTCACATGAAGGATGTATAATGTTCATATCAGTAAGTGGATTCCAGTGAGGCACTTGCCAGATGATCTTTGTGAGCATGTATATTAGCAGATTTCTTCTTTTACATTATGAAGACAGTAAGCAATGCTTTCACATCTATGAATGGATAGGCATTTAAAGACTGAAAACTGGCTAAACTGCCAGGCTCAAAGGGTTGTGATCAGCATCACAAAGTCTGGTTGGAGGCCAGTCACTAGTGGGGTTCCCCAGGGTCAATACAGGACCAATACTGTTTAACATCTTCCATTAACAACATGGAAGATGGGACGGAGCGTACCTTCAGCAAGTCTGCAGATGACACAAAATCGGGAGGATTGGTTGATGCACCTGACAGCCATGCTGCTATTCAGAAGGACCTGGACAGACTGGAGAAAAGTGCTGACAGGAACCTACTGAAGTTCAGCAATGGGAAATGCAAAGTCCTGCACATGGGGAGGAATAATCTCATGCACCAGTACAGACTGGGGGCTAACGGGCCAGAAAGCAGCTCAGCAGAAAGAGTTGGGACTGGATTAAGGGACTGAAGCATCTGTCATATGAGAAGAGGCTGAGAGAGCTGGAGTTGTTCAAACTAAATAAAAGACTCAAGGGGATCTTATCATAGTATATAAATATCTGGTATGGGGGAGTAAAGAAGATCATGCCAGACTTTTCTCAGTGGTATCAAGTTACAGGACAGGAGGCAATAGACATATATTAAAATATAGGAAATGCCATTTAAACATAAGAAAGGGTGGGTGGGTGTGGGTGTGTTTTGGAGGGGGTTTTGTTTATTTTTCGGTTGGTTGCTTGTTTGGTTTTGTTTTTTTACTGTGAGGGTGGTCAAACACAGACGGCCCAAAGTAGTTGCAAAGTCTCCACCATTCCTGGAGATACTCAACACCCAAGTGGAGATGACCCTGAACAACCTGATATAGTTGACCCAGGTTTGAACAGAGCAGGGTTGGGCTAGATAATCTCCAGACATGTCTTCCATCCTGAGTGATTCTGCAAAAAATTAGCAGCTGCATAAAGCACTCTCTCATGAGAACAGCAGCAGCAGTCACATCCTAGATCAAACAATCTCTTGAGCATTAGCCACGGTGGAGGCTGCCTACAACATTTGTATAAAGAAATCTGTTCTTCCCTCCACATCCCTCCCCAATCATATACTTGTTCCTACCTATTCCCCTTACTAGTACTAGCAATCATGCGACCATGGAGTCTAATATATGGGAAATGAAACAGGTAGAAACAAAACAATGAAATAAACTAAATTTTTAGCTGACACAGCCGACTACATAATACACAACCTCTACTGACAAGTAACAGACCATTATCATCTTAAACTCTTCCAGTATCACCTTAGACAAATTTACAAACTGCACTTCCAAAAGCAGGCCAAAGCACCAGAGCCAGATTTTACAATTCAAAAAGACTAGTTGAGAAAAATCAAGTGTTGACTGAACAGAAGAAATAAGGAAACGCTTCAGCCAAAAATATGACAGCAGCAAAAGGAAAGATTCTCCATTTCAGATATAGATATAGATATAGATATATAGAAAGGAAAGCCTCTAAGGAAGCCTCTGATATGAGAGCAAAGAATACGCAGGAGTGTTTAAAAAATGAATATTTTTAAAATATATTTTCCACACCCAGATTTATATTTCTTGTTCTGCTTAAAGGAAAACATGATTGCTCTGCCATCTTTTACATAGTCTATATGTATTTGTGTGTTTTAAGCTCAAATTACCACTTGTTTCTGGAGAGGCAAATGGTATTTTCCTAGATCAGTTCTAAGATTAGAACTCCAGACAAAAGGTAGATTAATTTACTGCCCGGTCTTGGTACCTGGACTCTTAGCAGGTCTTGGGCAGCTTAAACATATCACTCCATCGGGTAAAGCACAAAACAAGCATCAGATGAACATCCAGCAGCTGCAGATGTAATACCAAACGAAAATCCTTTTTACCTTGGGAAGCAGCCTTCAAATGGAATAATTTAGGTTGGAATGGACCTCCTAAAATCATCTATTCCCACCTCTGAACCAAAGCAGAGCTGCTCTCCCAGTTAGATCACAATGCTCAGGGTCATATCAAGCTCTGAAATCTTCAAGGGTGGAGGTTCCACTGCTTTTCTGACCAGCCTGCTCCAATGCTGCATCACTGTCATTGTGATGAATTTTGTTCTTACATCTAAGCAGTACTTACCTTCCTGCAGTTTGAGTCTATGCCCCACTGTGAAGAGTCTGGCTCCATGTTCCAACACCCCTCCCTCCCTTTAAATAGTGGAGTAGTGCAAGAAGATGTCCCTTTATCCTTCTCCATCCAGTCTAGTTACTCTGCTCTGCCAGCCACCTCTCATGCACTACATGCTCCTCTCCCATAACCATCCTGCTGGTGTCCTGCTGGGCTCTCTTCAATACATCAGTATTTCGCTTATACTGGGAATCTCAACACCAGACAAAATACTCCAGATGCACTGCTGCAAGAACTGAACAGAGGGACACTGCTACATACTTATTAATATAGACCAGTACATGATTAGTCATGTCATTAGTCAAGGGCATGCCAATAAACTTGTCCATCTGGACAAGCAATGTTCTCTGCAAAGCTGCTTTCTAGCCAGCTAAGCTCAACTCCACTGTCACACGGGGTTAGTCCATCCCAGCTGCAGGACTTTGCATTTGCCTTTGCTGAACTTCATGAGGTTGCCATCATCTCTGTCACCCTGTCACATCCCTTCTCAATGGCACTCATACCTTCAGCATGCTGACTGCTCCACACAATTTCACTGTCCACAAAGTATGAGCTCTTTTCCTTTGAAGAAGTACAATATGCACCAAGTAGTGGAGGATAGTAAACAGATTCCCAGCTGAGTACCATACAATCTAACAAAAGACTCAGAGACAGTTTACTCGCATCTGCACACAAAGTAATGAAAATCTGTAACAAGCAAGACTTTTGGCACCTGAGCCAGATTCTCTGCATAGTGTTGACCTATTCCATGTAGTTTGCCCAGAGCTGAAGATATATAATACAGCACTGCATTATGCCAGGACAACATGCCCTACTCTTAATATGAGCCAAAGGTACATTCATTGTCAGGCTTTCAACCCAGAACACAGATGCTAACAAAGCAATAGGCATGGACTCCTGCTTCAGGAAATACTGTTTCCCTGTAGATAAACATTTGTTGCAGCATGCTGGTAAAATGAGGGAGATCATTATTTATACACAGAATATTTTGTAAATGGATACAAAAAAACATTTTCACCAGATGAGCGTGTCCTCTAAAATTCCATGAAAAATATTAATCTTCCATGTATGAGAATTTAACATTTCTTAGTTCAGAATACACTAGCCAGCAACATAACTTAAAACAAAAAGTCCACTAATTGCTGCACTCCAGCATGACATTTCAGCATTATTCCTTCAGGATTAGATTGGTTTTTCTAAAAAAAAATGTATTTACTTTTTTGCTACCATTTACATTTCCCGAAATGCTCTAAGCACTATACAGATGTTTAAAAAAAAAATTAATCCATACCCCACTAAGAAAATGTGAGAAGCAACTGGCAAATTACATATATTCCACGTATTGCAGACAGTGTCTTCAAGCTTCAACTCAGACTAATCCCACTGTTGGTCCCAGCCACTGCCTTTTTGTAGCTTTCAGGAGGCAATGCTGAGTTTCTGCTGGGACTTTCTGGGTCATAGACTTCTGCTTTTCATAACTGTACAACCAGCCTTGGCTCTCTCTCACTCGTTCTTCCTAACCCATACAGAGGAGCTACGAAGTTTATCTCAGTCTACATAGCAACACATGGATACTCATTAAGACTGCTAGTTACAGCACCAACTTCGGAGACAGGGACCCACAGGCTACAATCCACCCTCCAAAGGACAGACTTGTTTACTTTTCATAATAAGTATGAAAAGCGATTTCTCAGGAAAAGAATTAACAGTTGTAAATTTTTGAAATGGCATACTGAATATGACATCAAACTCAATATAAAATAATAATATTGACACTATAAATAAATAAATAGGTGATAAATAAATACAAGTGAAACTCAACCTGATATAAAGCAATTAATTTGTTTCACTGTAGTGGAACTGGGACTAAGATTACATACATTAAGACAACTTGACATCGGAAAGGTTCAGAGGTGCACACTTACAATTACTATATGTGACCAAATCACATTTTGTAAAATGAAGCCAAAAGCTTGTTGCTTTGTATCTCAAGTCCTAAAACTTCATTTCAGGAATGCACTGTCCTCAGTCTGCCATTTTTGCAACTTTCAAATTCCTTAGATAAAGGTTATACAATAACACAAGACTTCCCATTTGTCTATGGCTTGATAAGCGAGATGACTGTAACAATCCTTGACAATGGAAATGGAACACTATCCACTGAGGACTCTCTACATAGTCAATACAGATGATTTGACAAGCTTCTAAGTGACTACATCACAATGAAAAATGAAGTATCTTTAGTCCCTATGCCCTGCCTTTCGGTGTACTGGTTTTGAATCATCTGTAAACATATCCCAAGCCAGGAGGACCAAGACAGGAAAGCAATCAAAGCACATAAGTTAAATGGCCTTTCCCTCTTTTATCTCAGGTCCGTATGTTTCTACATTTTATTTTCATTTTTCGCTTAATATACAGCAGAGCTGGAAGATGACAAATCCAACAGATGCCATCATTTTTATTCATCTCAACACCAAGCAACTCACATTTTCATTATTGTATAACCAAAAAAAGACTTCCTGTTCATGTCTTAGGTGGCTGATGGTTTCTAGTTACCTTCCATATTTTGACTTGGCTGCCCATTTCCACTGGGCAACAGACACAGTAGGCTGACTAGAATGTTCATGATATGCAATACTTATTAAGGGATAGAAATTCTTCATTGAAAGACCCTTTAAAAATATAATCATATTCCCTTGTAGTTTTCAAATCAATTTCAAATATCGAAATGCATAAAGACTGTCATGTAATCGTAATTCAATTTGATTCAGAACGTAATGCAATTTTACTAATCTCTATATAAGACATAAAAAGATGAGGCACCTTATACAGGACTATATCATTCATTAATATTATTGAGGAATTGTCATACTAAAAAGTTACTTCTGAATTTTAATATGTCTTTGAAGATTAAGCTAAATGTCTTTTGCATTTTTTATTGCATAATTTTTAAATGTCTCTATCACAGTCATTGCGAATCTATAGCTTAATACATGAAAAGGAAATGGAAAAACTCTGGCTATAACATTTAGGACATGCAAGCAGAAAGTACAAATATTGCCAGTTCCATCAACCATTCAGAGTCCATCAAACGATGGCTACTTAATCTCAAAATCTATAGAAGTAAATTTTTTGATATCTCAAAGATGCAAGAAAATGTTATACCTCAGTGGCTCAATTCCTATCTAAGTTACAAAACCATAACACAATTTAACAGAACTCTGAATGCCATGTATACAGATTAAAATATTTTTACACATGAGTAGGCAGTTGATATATGCACTTTTTAAAAATGTAAAAGTTCTCAGTACTGCTTGGGTCTTGTGGTTTAGTAAATACCATATCCTAGTCTTTGAAATAAAAGTCTTTATGTAAGCCATATATTATTAAAATACACATCTACTTTAACTCTTCCTAGAGGTATTCTGCTTACTATTGTCAAATACCATATACCATATTCAGATGCATATACACTTTATCATTTACTCACTTTGCTACATTTTAATGCTTTAAGAACATTTCTAAAGGGAAAGAAATCTTTTTTTAAGATTGACAAAATGTTATTCACCACTTTGTCATTATTCTAGGCTATTAGATACAGATTTGGCATCTCTATTTTCAGAAGGAATCAGCACCAATATCTGGGCATGGGGAAGTGAACAGGGAGATGTGCTTCAATTATCATAGTTTTTGTAAACTTCCTCAAAACACACTGAATTGATACAAAGAAATAAAAATTTAATTAGTTATCTTTTCTGCTGTACAAAATGCAAACAATGAAAAGTAGTTGTGAAAAATGTTCTCAACAAGAAACTAGAATATTTTGTTCCAGTCAAAACATACATTGTGAAAATGAAAACACCAAAAGTAAATATATTAAAAGGATTTGATCTTTCCCATGCAAGTAAATAACAAAAAGCTGAAGTTATTATTTGCTTTTGTATGGTCCTATAAAAACTGTATTTACAGTTCAGTATGTACTTTATTCAAATGTTATGACTTCCTTGAAAAACCCACATTTCTGATTCAAATATATAACCTTATTTCAATGATAGTTATCTCAAAAAAAAATTTTTTTACCTAATTTATCCTTTTTTGGTTAACTAAGTGCAAACATTTTCTCTGTATTTTGCTTGTGTCTGTAATACATGGTGTTAGCTCTTAAGTTATTCCTTTCTTTTGTAGCAAACCAAATTGCAGTACTGGAACAATTTCTCGCTTGCAATGAGAAACTTCTAAAGTGAGTAGTATATCATAGTATTATATTCTTTCCCTCCTGTTTCTTAGACAAGCACAAAGTGATTTGGTAATCAGCCAAAAATCAGGATCTAGATGCAGTTAATCTAAAGGGAAATCTAACTGTTTTATAAATATATAATATATAAATGTACAGATACACATCAGCAGGTTTGAGAGACTTCAAAACCATAGTTTCTAATTTCAACTTCCAAAGAAAAGCATCAACTTATGTAAAAATCTAAAAGACTATAATGAAATGTCACGGGTTAAACATAACTATATAATGATTGAACAAATAATCAAAAATCTTGTATGAATATATACTAATTATTTAGAGAATCACAGCAAAGAATTAAAAAAATAAAAGTTATGAAAGTTTCTTATGCAACAACACCAGGTAAATATCTTGGACCTTGACCTAAAGCTGATCCATATCAATGCAATGACTTCCATTGATTTCACCAAGTTTTGAAACAGACCTTTAAGTCATTCAGAATTGGAACTATTCACAGATGCAGAATCTAGACATTTTAAAAACATTAAGGTAAAGTATACAATTAGCAGTAACTAATTAGCAGGCTTTTCTGATTCTATAAAGAAGATTCTGGAAGAAGTGATAGTACAATATTTTAAGGTCTAGTTACTCAATGAACTACTAGTCATCTTAACTTTAAAGACAACAGTATGAAACTCTCCACAGGTAAGTACTACTTTCAGGAGCAACTTCATGTGGAGGGTTGACCTTGGCCAGCTGCCAGACACCTACCCAGAAGTTCTCTGACTCTGCCTCCTCAACAGGACAGGTGAAGAAAATAACGTGAAAAAGACACGAAAAAAACATGAAAAAAGGTCATAGGTTGAGACAAAAATCAGGGAGATCACTTGCCAATTACTGTCACAGACAAAATAGACTCGACCTGTGGAAAATTAATTTACTGCCAATTAAAATAGAACTTGGCAATGAGGAACAAAGACCAAATTAAAACAATGTCTTCCCTCGACCTCCCTTTTTCCTAGGCTCAACTTCACTCCTTAATTCCAGACACCTCTGCTGCCTTCTCACCCCAAGTGGTGCAGGGGGACAGAGAATGATGGGTTGCCGTCAGCCCATAACAGCTTCTCTCTGCCACTCACCTATGCCCTGTGATGGGTCCGTTGCAGAGCGAGCTGGATCCAGCTGTGTCTGGCCCAGGACAGCCCCTGGTCACTCCTCACAGAGGCCACCCCTGCAGCCCCCCTGCTGTAAAAAACTGGACATGAACACCCAATATATCTCAGAAGGGAAGAAAAGGTTTTAGTATCACCATAGCTTCCTCAAGAACTTATTAAAGCACAGAACATCTGAATCTAACTCCCTGATGCCTGACCAAGTCATACACATCTGTACCTTGGTAGTTTCTACGTATCTAACAAAACAGAATATTCTACTTAAATTAGGTGTATTCACATAAAAGAAGAAATTAATTACGAAATGTTCCTTGAAACTATGTAAACATCTAGTTTAGAGCAAATCTGCATCTGCAGTGTTTCAAAGATACTTCTATTATGAAATAAATATACTATTTACTTGGATGTAGAAACAGGACCAAAGCTGATCTTTGAAGTCTTAAAGCCTGGCCTGCTTTATCATATGACAAGAAATGGGAGGGTGGTGGGGAAACAGAAGCATATAGAAGACATGTCTTGATTAAAGCTATTTTCAAATTATTTGTGATGCAAAATGTTCAAGTGTCAGATGGCAAAAGTATTTGCAGTGCACAACAGTCTCTGTAGACTCCAATGATTTGTTCATAGTTACTCAAGTCATGGGGCATTAACAATATCTGTCTGAGTTGATTTATGCTACCCTGCATCTGGTGTGAAACAAAGGTTCCTCCTGATGACAACCAACATTCTAAATCTGATCAAGAAATCAGTGTACCATATCCATCAATATCAACAACTAACTTCGAAATCAACTGCTTATTAATGGTGAAGATGCAATATATATTGCACCCAAGAGAGACACCACTACAGTCCAATCCTCTAGGGTTCTAATAACTTCCCTTCTGCTAAATAAAAATAATAATAAATGAAACGGAATATATACCTAGCATGCACCAGAAAATTAGGTCTAAAACACAAAACCCATGGTATCTCTTTATTTAAATGAGTTTACCAAGTAAAGACAGAAAGGATTCTGAAATCTTCCTACTATCATAAAAGTAGAAAAAGCTTCCATTAATTTGTTCAGTGGATGCCCTTCATACCTTCCATTTCCAAACATTTTCACTGCTTGTTATGAATGAAAGAATGAACAAGTCAGCTGCGCAACTAGTGAATGCTCAGCTGGACTTGCCCTGGCACAATTCAGATTTGTGGTTACAAGAAGATTAAGCAGTTAGTCTGACGTACACCTGGCCAAATGATCCTTTTCAGCAGAATGATCTATTGCTATCTTGAATAATACTTTACATAAAACTTCTTCATTTCCAAACCACTGTGCACCTATTAATTAATATAAACAACTTAGTATAAAGTCATTAAATATTATTTTTTAGCAGATGTAAATTATAAGGCATAAAGACGTCAGGAGAAAATACTGGGGGGGGAAATCAAAGCAACAAGATCCATTTCTTCAAAGTATTAAGGTGTTTCAAAATTTTTTATGATCCTGAGCTGAGTGACAAAAACAAATTAAAATTCCAGTCCCTTGTCTGTTGCTTTTGTCTAATCCGCTAGAAGTAGAAACCAGTCTAGTCACATGGTTCAGAGCAGTATTTGTTAGCTGCATAAGGATAAAAATATTCAGAAATCTCCTAAAGTCTAGGGTTGATTTCATACTTACTGCCACAAGTAAGAAAAGAATCAGAACTACTTTGAGGTATATTCTTCAAATAATAATGGCAGTCCTGGGTTAACAGTTGGACTCGATGATCTTAAAGGTCTTTTCCAACCTAAATGATTCTATGATTCTATGCATCTTCTTTCCCAAAGAGTCTTTATTTTACCATAAAATAAATCAGTACTATTTTTCCTTGCATCTTTCTAAAACAACCAGCACCACCACATTTACATTCTACACTGCTAGCACTCCACATACAATTAAGCTTTTATTTCTGCTGTAATGCAACTCAGCAAGGTTCATAATCTTGTTTCTCTTGACTCCATCATGAGTAGAAAGGCACTCCCTATTTTATCTGATTAGAAAGAAATGTAAAATCTTCAAAAGGGTTCCTGATGTTTAAATTTTTTTTAAATTAAACCCATGACCTACTGAAGCCAATGGAAGTTTCACCATTACCCTCATACAAAAGGCAATTGACAATTACAACTGCCAATAAAATTTCTCTAGACAGCATCACCAACCTTTCCTTTTTGTCTTGTTCAGCTTCCACTTGGTAACCATTAAATCACATCAGTTGTCTAGCACATGCTCACTGTTCACTGAAAAGTCATTCCACACTAATGCTGCCAAAACTCCCTCCCACTTGAACTAAAAACTACATCCAATTTCAAGAATGGATATATAAACTCATATAAAGCAAAAAATTAGGAACACAAGATTATATTTGAAATAAAAAGACAACATCTCCATATTCTGAAAAATCAAAGACATCTATGGTAGGCTGTATTTATTTTCAAATGGCTTTTTAAAATCTTTGTTATCCCCCAACCCTCCTCTTTCATATCCTCTACAATTCTTCATATGGGGTGGGGGAAAGCCATTTCATCTCGTGTGCAAGTTCAAATATTTTTTTTCCATAAAACTATGTTTCAGTTTCATTAAAAATTCTGCAGTTTATAGGTTTTGTGCCTAGTTTAATAGGTTTTCACATTCATTTCAAAAGAATTACTCGAGACAGTATTTTGCAAATATGCAACAACCAGCTTAAATGAACAGGAAATTTCATAAAGAAGCATTAATAATTTTCTCTAGTCTTTAAGGGACAAAGAAAGTAAAGGCCATTTTCTCTACAAAGTTTCTGTTTTGATTGGATATTAGAGAAAAACCATACATAAACAGTGCTCATTAACAGACTGTTCCTGCAGTAGATGCATTTGCACATGCTGCACTGCAGCACTCACAGAAATTTATTTCACTAAATTCACAATTTAAAATAAGAGTATCAAACCCCAAAAATCTGTGTTTTACAATAGTAATCTGGGATTAACGAACTGGTAAAAAAATATGTATGTAAAAAAGTCCAGTCTTTCCGACATTCTTTCCCATAGCCCTTTACACTTGCAAAAAGTAATGAAAATTACCCCACAGATGAGATAGTCAGAAGACTGTGCCTGTTGGGACAGGGGAGAAGACAGGGAACTGGAGACTGATACCATGTAGAAAATTTAAGGTAATATGGTGAATTAATGTTATTTTATGCACAGTAAGGAAACCTCTAGCTGGACTATTTATACATCTGAAGAATCTGTGAAGAGTCATTTGTTGCAAGAGACTATTATAAAACATCTGTTTTGGGTAAGTCCCAGAAACTCAGCAAGATGAACAGAACAGTTAATGCAGAGACCTGCAGGATCTGAGACCATTTTGGAAACTTGGCTGAAAGCACAGAACAGGATTTTTGAGAAATCAGAGTCTCAGTGTAGAAATGCAGATGATCGGGAAGACTTTGAGACTGTAGCTGCAGGAATATATGACCAAACTATTGCTGAGAAGGAAAACTGAGCTGAGAGGTAAAATAAATAAATCAAGACATAAGACTTCCTGTACTGAGGAAGTAAACAGTACAGAATTCTCTTTTTAATTGTTCGTATTGCTGTTGGAAGTTAACAAGTCTATGTTCCTTCCAGACACCTCTCCTGGTCAAGTCCAAGACATAGAAATTTCAGGTTAGTTTAAAACTTCTGTTGTTTGCTAGAGAAGGAGAATCTAATTTAAAATATACTGTCTACATACTTTATACCCAGATAGTTTTAATATTCACCTAAATCACCCTTCCACTATAGCTAATTTTTTCTTTTATTTTTTAAACAGCAACAGCTGTTGTCAAACTTAAAAAGACTGAGAACAGAAGAACACTATAGACACTATACTTTGAATCCAAGAAGAATTGAAGTCTCTCCCACCAGCCCAACAGTATACTGACACTTCACAGGAATACACAAACAGTATTTCTAAAATACTCCCTAAAAATGCACTCACCATTCTTTGTGCTTTGTTTTGCTAAACTCTGTGAACTTACTGGAAACCATAAAGTGTAAAAATAATTAAGTTATAGGAAGTACCCAGCAGCTCAATCCTGTATTGAACTCCCTTGAAACTGTATACTTCCTCAAGTATTGTAATAAACACATAGTTTGAGTATTGATCCTAAATGCAAAGATGAAATGAAACAGAAAAAGTACATTTAAGTGATTCATATTTGGATAGGAATGTTTTCTAAGCTTAAAATATTGCTCTGTCTTATATCTACGGAAGTCAATAGATAACAGCATTGACACAGGCATCTGTTACTCTTATGCTCATCGAGTAGAATTTCAGAAGAGTCCATTCAGATTAATAAATTTTCACAGTAAGCTGCAAATCAAATCATTACTGCCTGCTCAGAATGCCTCAGAGTAGCTCCACGCTAACAACCATAATGAATAGGGAATAGAGCCACAAAATTGCAATTTAGCGATTCTTAGTTCCTAGGCATAGTAACAATGAACAGAAAAACAGGGGCACCCTCCAGAGGAGGAGGAATTGTACGCAATTGTGCCTCAGATGAGAAATGTGGAACTGTTAATGCAGTTTATTAGATGCTATTTTAATCTCTCACACCATGAAACACAAGAAGATGGTAAAAGAATCCAATAGTAACTGCCATAACATCATGCTGATTTTCATTAAATTTGTTGAAAAGGGACTCAGCATGGAATTATTAAACTGCTTTCAAAGGCAAATGACTAAAATGGCTCATCTATTTATAGCCATCATTCTCAATCACTTTTTTTTTTTTATAGTGACACCTGCTAGTTCCTGCTATAGTTAAGGTTCTGTCAGCCTTTCCTCAAAAACCCAATTTTTTTCAGTCTTCTACCTTGGTGATAAAAGAAACTCTCTTCCTTTAAAATTGGCAGTAAAGCTCCTTAGAAATGGTTTTAAGAAAATAAACATAAAGAAACCAAGTAAGGTAACCGTCATCTGATTATGTCTAAAGATCGAAAACCATCATCCGTCCTTAGAGGTTCCAAACTGATTCTTGCATTTTAATGACCAGGATACAAACTTGGTTTTTCAATAGTAAATTTATTGAACAGTAGCTTATATATAAGGTAGATATATCCTTCATATATATATATACATGTACACACATATATAATAGAAATATATTTATATAGACATTAATATAGTAGAATTCTGTGCTTCTTGAATACATTTCTAAAGAAAAAAGTGTTTATTTTTCAGTAAACTTAATGGTAACCAAAATTTAAGACATCATTGTTTTTATCACAAAAATCTCAGCACACATGCAGTTAACTGATAGGGAAGGTGCCTGTGAGAACAGCACTATCTGGAAAAGGAAGTAAGTGCTGCTGTGGCAACTTAACATATCCAAAAAAATCTGAGTGACAAGCAAAAGTATCACAACACTATATACACTCCTAATGCTCTACTGTCATAGTATCTGTGCTGTGAAAATAGTTTTGGAAATACCCAGTATTTTAGAATTACTCAAAGTTTGGTAACTAGTTTTCTATAGCCATATAGCAAATTCCATTCTCTTACAAAGACATACAGTTGCCATTTACTTCAAGGCTTTCTTGACATACTTCAAAATAATAAGTTATTTTTGTATAGCCTTTAAGCTACAAATAAGTATTCAGCCAAATCATCAGCATTTTATTCCCTTCTCTTTTATCCACACATTCAAAATATGCCCTCACTTCATTAAAAAAGTCCCTATTTCAAATGCTTAAGATTTGGTCTGTGCTTATAAAGAAAAATTGACCTATCAGTTTGCCCAACATATCAATCTGAGCTACTTCAGACCTCGAGATACATCACATTATAAAGGAAAGTAGTCTCTACAAAGGGAAGAAAAAAGATGCAAGGAGATCCCTTCTTTTTATTAGAAGGGTGTTTAAGCTCCAAGATCTTTGAGATCATTAAAAAGCTGGCAGAAGATGGAAGTATCTTGAGAACAGACAGCTACAAATCCTTTTCAGAACATGAAAGCATCCAAAGACTGATTCTATTCCAAAACAATTTCTTTCATAATTTCATGGTAAAAATCTACCTGAATACTGAGTATTATTCATCTGATCTGCTAAAATGCATGTTAGCATTTGTCTCTCAATTAAAAAAACACTACAATTTCTGTGATGAACCATTCATCAGATTTTACTTGCAACCAGCCAGGAGTGGCCATTTTGACCTTCTAGTCCTAACAGTCTGCTCAGGCAACTGAACCTCACCTAAGTAAGGTTGCGCCCATGCAGTATACAGCAAATACATTTTGTCACTACTCATCATCCCTTCTTTTTGTTTGTTAATTCAACTTCTGAAATGTATATGAGCATGCATGTAACTTCATTCATTTGAGAAATTGCTGTCTTTTGACATTTGTACATCACAATGGGATTTCTGAAGCTTCAAGGTACAAACATAATACCAAAAAAAGAGTAACAGCAGCCTACAAAAAAAGAAAAAAAAAAGTCTTTGCAAGCCCTTGCTGCAAAGCAATTGATAAATAGAAGCTTTCCAAATTCAACTCGCAACAATACAGTTTTATGGTAAGGTTTAGGAGATGCATTGCTCAGAATCTTTTTGAAAAGAAATCAAGATTACATCTACTTGTATACTTCATTACAGCATGCAGTAACATGGGAGAATTGATAAATAACAGATTTCCCTCAAGATGCGACTTGCAAACAAACAAATTTGCAGAAGGCTTGTGAAGATACTACTTAGATTTACATCTACAGAAGATAATGGGAATACATCATTTTATCCCAACTACAGATGAGATCCAGTTCATTTAAAAATAAATAAGTCAATAAGAATAAATTTATTAAATTGGTGATATTATATATAACCACCTGGAACTTCTATAGTAACTGAGTTCTTGGACACATTAAATTTAGAATGTATTCCAGAAAAAGATTAATTTTTTAATTTTATTTACTTATTTCTGGAAAAAACTTCCAGCAAAAAAGCATTCCAGTAAAACCTGGTATCCGAGAGTTCTCTTATCATTCACTTGTCTATTTTTTTATTACATTCATCCTTTTGCTCAGATTTTCCTGCCACTACATTTCAATGTGTAATTGTCCCCATCTTTCTTATAGGTCCCCTTTAGGTACTGAAAGGCCACAATAAGTTCTCCCTGGAGCCTTCTCCTCTTCAGGCTGAACAAACCTAACTCTCTCAGCCTTTCTTCATAGGAGAGGTGCTCCAGCCCACTGATCATTTCTGTGTCCCTCCTCTGGACCCACTCCAACAGCTCCATGTCTGTCTTGTGCTGAGGGCTCCAGAGCCAGATATAGTACTCCAGCTGGGGTCTCACCAGAGCGAAGGAGCAAAACCTCAGCCTGCTGGCCATGCTTCTTTTGATACAGCCCAGGACAGTTGGCCTTCTGGCCTGAGAGCGTACACTGCCAGCTCATGTCCAGCTTTTCATCCACCAGTACCCTCAAAGTCCTTCTCAGCAAGGCTACTCTCAAACCCTTACATCCCCAGACTTTATTGATACTGGGGATTGCCTCATCCCAGGCGCAGGACCTTGCACTTGTCCTTGAACCTCATGACATTCACACGGACCCACTTCTTGAGTTTTGGCATGACACTGAACAAAACAGACTGGTCCAGGTGTTTGCATGTTCACAGGATGAAGAGCAAGGCATTAGGCTTTTAAATTGTATGAACAGACGCTGAAAGCATATTGCAAGGATTTAGATCTTTTACATTAATTAATATTTTGCTAAGGTTTTTCTTTCAAAGATTTTTCCTTCCTTTTTCTTTTAAACCTATCTGAATGTTAAAAACAGAACTGTGGAAGTAATGTTGCTGTGGTTGAAGGATATGATGCAAGATTTTTAGAAAGAGGCAGTATCTTACCTCTCCTAAACTACCTGATATAACCAAGAAAAAAGGCAGTCAAGAGCAAAAGCATTTCTTCAAGGAAAAGTTTGGTTAAGTCACAGTAAAAACAATCTCAAAAATTCCACTTACTGAAATGATACAACTGTAGTACACTGTTCATAGTGTGATTTTGTTCTAAATATTAGCTCTGTACTTCCCTGCTGTTGAGTAGCAATAAATGTCAATGAGTAAATGCCAGCCTGATTACAGACTCCTGGTGCTAGAATTTTATTTCTTTGATCAAATTAATCTTACTGAGTTCTTGAAATTGCACTTTTCACTATAATTTGTCAATGGACAAGGTAACAGCTTCTCTCAGACTGTCTTCTCTGCAAAGGCCTTATGCTTATGCTACGATGCTTTTACCTTGGCAACATCTCATTACTGTTTGTTAACTGCCTGTATGGGATCACTAGAATCTGTCCAGACACTGTTACAAGCATCACCAAGCAGTTTCTGAAATAAATCACTAGCTCAACAAATGGTAAAAGTGATTACTCTTTGAATTTAACACACAATTATTCATGTTTCCAACTTCTATTTTGTTATAAAAGAGCAACATACTATCCATTTAAAATCTAAACACAAGAAGAAATTATTAATCCCAGTTCATACCATTTTTATTTGGATCTAGTACCCTGATGCCTTTTGAAGCCTTCTGAAGCAAATTTCACTGGCCTCATTTACAGTGTAGTTCTGGATGAACCAAAGGAAGTCAGACTTCATGATCTGAACACTATATAAATTTGACATTTAAGTTCTAATAACATTATATATATACACACATATATATATTTAAATTCATATAGGTAACATCTTATCTTGATAACAAGCAATTGGTGAGTTGGGGAAAGTTGCTTTCCATTTGCTTTCTGAAATTCTTTCTTTGTGCTAACAAAATGCACACATTATCCATAAATCAATTCCAGAGTAAGTGTTAATTACAGAAGTATATGAGTATGTCTCTGACATCTCCAAATTCAAGATCATGCAGGTAGGAACTGCATGGACAACCTCCTGTGAATAATGCTAACACATCAAAGCAATAACTTGGAAACCCAAAGAATCTATCATTATTATCAGTTAATGTTATCTAAGGATAAACATAAATGAAAACACATTAAAGACCATGTTTTAGTCAAATTACCTCATTTTCTTACAAATTATAGCTCAATATATTCTGTATTAAACATACACACTATCTGGAAATGCAGAATTATCTTCCCAGTTAACTTTCAAAGATGCAATAATGAGCCTATGTTGAGGGGAAATCTTTACAGAATTATAAGATGCCTACCTGAGAAGGAATGCAAATTCTTACTGCCACATACAGAGTTCAAGACTTTTTCCCTATTAAAAATATCTTTAACATTTTATGAATCAGAGCTATCATGAGCTTTGCATTTAAATGTGTGTAAATGGCAATTAATAGCAAGCAACTGCTGAGTTTAAATTGATTACTGTGTCTCATTTCGTGATAGTCTCAAATTTATCTGTGTAAGAAGATAAGTTCTGTGAAAAATAAATTGACTTTCTAAACAACAAGATGTGAGCAACTTAAGCAGCTGGATGCTAGAGGCACATGCCAAATTCTCAATGCTTTAAATGTTGCAGCAGATTTTTTTTATAAAGACTGGCATGTGTTTCAGTACAGAAACAGATCATTATTTTTCACTTCCTTTTCATGTACTGATGTTCAGATCAAAAGGTTCTTTGTAAAGATATAGAAAGCAAAATCACATCTCAGAGAAAGTATTGTCCAGAAAGAAAAATATCATGCCTGAACATTTTGAAAAACACTGGAAAAAGGGTTATATAGTTGATTACTAATTTTTCATCATATTCCATTCAAAAAGAATTACCCCAGTTTTCACAGATAAAATTTTTAGAGTCACATGGGCGTTTCTTCTCACTCTACTTACCTCATTAGTGATGAAAGTTGGAAAGAACAGCTAAAGCCAACTAAAACTAATCACACCTTTTATTGCAGCTTTCACTTGATTCTCTCACAACTCATTAGTATGAGCCAAAATGATTAGTACTTACCAGGAAAAACCATCTTTAGAAAAAAAGCAGAGAAAAGGTTCATAATGAAAAAAATGTGCTTCTTGTTCCACAAGAACAAGGTAGTCCAGATGTTTTGTAACTAATTGGGAACTAGGAATGTGAACCTCTTACTGTTTTGATCAAGCTACAGCACATAAGAGCAGTAGCCAGCAAGGAACATTTCTTCTGTATAGTTCTCAGTGAGTCTGTGTTGCCAGAACTTGGCTACTGAGCTTGGTATGAAAAAAAGATGGTTTAGACCTAACAGTTGACACACTGAAATGCACATAAAACGTGTTATTTTTTACTGTTATTATTGCAGTAATGATAACTTCTCTTTTATTTTCCCATATACATAATTAGATTGCAACTACCTAAATATAAATTTAGGTTCTACTTAGTATTCTCCCATCCCTTTGAAGGCTTAAGTAGGATTAAAATACCCATATTTCATTCCCTGATTTTTGATGCACACAGCTTATGTAAGAGTCTTTCTTATATAGTTATACTACATTCTATAATAGGATGTCACACATCAAATCCAAAACTGCTATCAATGGTTTCTAATTATAACTTTCTTACTAAGAATAAGATAATGTAACAAAAAAGAAACACTAACTGAAGAGTAACTCCTTAATTTTTTTAATTTTTTTTTTTAAATGAGAAATAGGTGTTTAGAAAAGACTGGTGAAATTTTATTTTCTAATCAATATAGTTTAGTTCCCTTTTAAAAATACCTATCCATAAACAGATCAACTTCTCAGAGAGTGCTAAATTCAGAATATTTAAAGAATATTTAAAACAAGACAATCCATTGTAAAAAAGTACATAAAGAAGAACTAAGATAAAACTCAAAAACTACAAAAGACAAAAATGTAAAAAAAAAAAAAAAAAGGCTGTAAAAAGAAACCACCGTAACCATATCTGAATGAAACCATAATTTTCATAGGTTGATCAGACACACAAATTTCCACAATAAGGTTACATTAGGGAAAAATCAGACTGTTTTTCTTCAGTACTTTCAGAAGTATCAAAAGACTGAAAAGTAATTCATCCTCAGAAACAAAATCTAAAGCTTACTTCTCAAACAAATGCCATCTTATTGAGCATGATATTCCTCTGCTCGCATGAAACAGTACCTCAGAATCTGCTATCTCGGTTTTCACAGAAATGAAGCATTAAAAGAGGTACTGGAACAAAAATATAAACATTGTTAGAATGGCTAGAAGTTGCAACTGACCAACATAAACAATAATAATTATCAAGATCCCTCACAAACTTTTCAGCTAAAACAAAATTTGGAAAGGCATGTATCTGGTACCACTATAAGAAATGATGACATTACTACATTACTTTAAAAGAAAGGCTATTCTCTTCTTCAGTTGTGGGCAATGGTAATAGTTATAGGAGTCAGCTAAGTATTAAAATTACAATGTGCACACATCTCTGCTTTTGCAACGTAACTTTATGTGATGAAACAAATGTAACCAAGGATATACAACTATCATCGTTACTGTATTATGCAGAAACAGTTTTGATAATCCACTGGAACAAAAGACTATAGCTTGCTTGAAGTTTTATTTCAGTTTTTACTAGACTAGGAAACTTCTCTTCCCTTGTCACTTTCTCACTTTGCTTGGGTATGCAGTAATTCAGACACGTCTCAAAACCTGTTTATTCACTGTTTCCAAGCGCACACACTGTATTGATGACATGGTAAGACCTAGGTTCTATACTTACAGAAGATATAGCAGTATTAAATCTGTCTGTAGCTTAAAAGCCTGGGAGTTCTCTATTTATGCATGATTTGTTCTGACAAAGTGTTAGTTACTAGCATTCTACTTCTATCAGGAAATCCATCCACTTTTTCTATACACACAAGAATGATTAGCTAGTAAAAAGCTGTTGTATCACATTATTGCTTAAGAATTTGTTGTCAAGCAATACAGAAGGTATGAAATTTCTGACTTCAGTGCAGTGATTTTATCAGCTGATATTTTTGAATTAATCAACATGACACAAAACATTTTATGTTACTAAACTTAACCTTTAAACAGCAAGTATGTATGAAATCATAAAACTGCCACCCACTGCTGGCCATCTACACAGCAGGTAGACTTTTTGTGTTCTGGACTGTAAAGTCAGCAAGGGACTTTTGCGACACTGTTGATGCAATGTGTCAGTTACAAGAAAGTACATTTGTTACTAAGAGAATATAGGAACTGCAAAAAATCATGTCTAAATAACATTTATCCCTTCAAGTATAAAAATCTCATTCCAAATGTGACAAGCTAACTTCTAGAACTCAGAGGTCAACTTCATAAAACGGAATTCATGTTAAATACAAATTAAAATTACAAAGGACCTTGGACATGAATTAACATTTCATAGAGACACTCAAATCCAGAGCTGGCCTTTTTGTAATCCTCAAGGCATATAACAACTGCATTTTTGCAGAAGACCATCCCCAAATATGCTACTGTAAGAAGGAAGACAAACAATACAAAAGATAGAAAATTGCTTTTTATCACAAAGCTAACATATACAAAAATGAAACCATCAACAGCACTGACTAAGGACATTCTTTGTGCATGAAACACTGAGTGCCTGGGAAAACCTACATTATTTTTGCATAACAGGGGTAACACACACAATTTCACAAAAGCAAACTGAGCACGGATTTTTCAAAAACTAAGTTTGGAAAGAAATGACAGTATCTAAATACGATTATAGTAGCTACATAAAAAGTGCTACTTGCCAGAAATATAATTTACTACAAGATGACAAAAATAAATGTAAAGCATTTAGAGGCTCACAGATCTCCATTGCCATATGGTATCACAGCATTAGATGAGCATAAAATAATAGCTACCTATTGTAAAGTTAATGGAGTAATTTATCTCTTAAAATGAATTTTAAAATCCCACATGAAATCATGCAAAAATTTCCGGGAGCTAAATACCTTAGTAAGCAGAAAGCCTCAGCTGCACTTGGCTTTACTACTGTTCTAATGCTTATACACCATGTATTTTCAAAGCACTGTAGTTTCAAGAAATTACCAGTATCATAAATGCTAGACAATGGAAAATTTTATTAACCCTACCTAACAAAATGTTAAGCCTCAAACAGCTTCAAATGTCATTTTAATGGGACTGCTTTTCTTGAAAGGGGCAGGAATATAGCTTTAATACAAAATAACAGAGGTAGAGTAGATAATGAAGTTGAACTGTGCACTCTTGTATCTGAAAAGCAATACCCAGCGAACCTAGGACACTCCCTAAGGCATAATACACCAGCCTGATGGAGTACTTGCTCTCAAGTGGAAAGTGATAGTTAAGAACAGTGGAAGAAAGGAAAAAAAAACCAACCTACATATATAGTTCAGCCTGAAATGTAGGTGTTTCTTTCCTAGGATACATGTCTTTTCCCACAGAATCACAGCAAAGGAAAACTGAGGAAAATGTCGGGAAGGGACGGCCTGCCTTTCAGTTAACATGCTGCTTTTCAGTCCCTGTTGCATGTTTTGGTAGCAAACACAACGGGTTTAGCACATCTCATGATGTAGTTCAGTTTTAGTTCTGTATTTACACTGAACACATCCACAGTTGCAGCTCTAGGGTAATACTTCAGTTAGGGAGTTTCTTTTCCATTCTAGCTCTACCTGCAGCTGTTTCAGCTGGAGACATTTGTATTAAAACGTTCTGAACAAACACCTGGAAGAAAAATTTGTCATCTGTTGGCCCTAAGCTCCTGTCCATCTTTAACTTTGTTTACAATAACAGGTATTTCATTTAGCATCTCTAGAGTTTCTCTTCACATGTGATCTTCAAAGGAAATCAGGTGACTGCTTTTTCTTAGCAGGCTCTTCTCTGGGTTCCCTAATTTCCTACAACAAAAAGTGCCTCTGGACCAGGGAGAAAAATCACTCTCCCTTCACATATTCCAGAAACAAGACTAACACAACAGCATACTATGCTATATATAGGATATGACACCTCAACCCTTTGTCCTCCCCACAACACTACCTTTGTTTGCTAGATCCATTTCAGCTACAAATAAGCTAATTGTGTGCAAATAATGTTTCTTAGCTGCTCTATCCACTTGCCTTTTGACAATCATCTTTCAAACATCAGTCCTTACTACTAAATTGGCTAGTAGTAAGTATGCACACAGTAAATAAAATATAATTATAAAAAATAAGCAAATATTTATTTCTGTATATTGATTTGGAAATGTGTATCAAAATTGCCATTTTTCAGACCAGTACTCTTATAATCATAAATTCATTGGGTTTATTTCTCATCTATTAGGCCAAAGTGTTTTGTTGTGTCTTTTTCAATTAAAATATTGTAATGTAGGAACAGGAAACAACCTAAGCATTGAATATAACATTAAGAAAACGCTTAAACCAAAGCAAAAGATGAGAAACTTGCCACTGCCAACTGTAACCAGTTTTTTATTTTTCATAGTATAACTGGCTACTTTAAGCAATGAAAATATCCATAAACTGTTCGAAGACAGAAACCTCATAGAAAAGACTGAGCTGGAATCTGTGTATTGTAGGTTTACAATCCAAATTAAAACTTTTAGTCAACAAACCGGAAATATGCAAAATAACCTGGCAACTCTTTGCTCTTCAGTTAACTGAGGCACATAGTGTGCACTAGTTTTAATATGGGTCCAAAGTGGTTCTATTAATGACTTGGTATGAAAGCCATAATTCTGATAATATACTAAAAATTATTTAGCCTTTAAATGGAAGCCACTTAACTGCTTACAGATATGTTTACAGAGAAAACAGAGCTAGAAGCAATCCAGTTACAAAATCACTCAAAATGCTATAGATTTTCAATTCTTGGTTTTAATGCTTAAATTTTTCACATGCATTCACAACTTGAAAATAAAATAAAGTCCAAGTTACAGAACAGTTATTTTTAATAAAACAAAAACAAAAAAACATTTACTACAATGAAAAAAGGTAGTAAAAACACTAAAAACCCCAGTGTTTTCAGAATTGTATTTACTTCTGTTTTGCACATGCACATTTCACACTCAGAATGGTTAAAATCTTCTCACATTGGCACAGGAGAATTTTTTTTTAAAAGTGCTCAGCATTCTATTTCTCCATTAGTAAGATTGCTGAAATTCCAAACGACAAAAAATTCAACAATCTTTTACATTCCACCTATATTCTCTATCATTATTAGTACCATTCCTATACTTGCTTTCTTTCAGATTCATGACTACATATGATCCAAACACTGCTATTAAAAAATGTAACCTTTTGTCTGGTTTTCATCACTTGCTTGCTTCCTGGTTTTCAGTAAATCAGGTCCAAATTTTTTTCCTGACTTTTGTTTCTTTTTCTCCAATCTCATTTCATCACTATCACCCCATCTTTGTTTCTTTCCCTCTGTCCTTCTAAGTCTGTCTTCTATTACGCTATTCTACACGTCTAGAGTATTTCCTTACTAGAGACTCTTCTCTCTTTCTCCTTTAAAACACTTCATCAGCCTTTGCTTTATGTCTGATAATTTCTCCTGACACTTTTTTTTATATCTCTTATTTATTTGCAAAAGAAAGAGTTTAGCATGCTTCTGATTTAATCAAGCACTCTAAAATCAGAGTTCTGCAGAACTATGTTCTTATGCATTTTCATGGACTTTAACTCAGATAGTAATTCAGAGAGTATCCCCTAGAGCACTTCTGTTCCTACTGTTGCTTAATTCACATCAGGCTGCTAGCTCCATAAAGTGGTATCTAGAATGTTATTTTTCCACTACATTAAAAAAAATGAGTTGACAGTATTTTCAAATACTAATTACAGTTTTGTTACATTAAACACTGTTATAACTGAAGTTTTTTGTTAGTTTTTCTAACTAAAGTAGTTCTAAGATGAAGTCAATAAAACCAACGAAAAAATGACAACTAGTTTTAAAATGCTAAAGACATCTTACCAGAGGATTGCTCAGAAAAAAGAATACAAAGCTTCAAAACATTTCTGAGCAGCTAGAATCCCTATTTCAATTATCTGGATTTCTAGACTGCTCTCTGGAAAAGATCTTAGCATCCAAAAAGCTTTATTAGGACTGATGCACATGCTTGACAGTGATCAGTCTTACCAACATCTCACAGTTAGATAATTCAGATGTTTATTTCACAGTTTCCTGAAGGCAGACTTCCAGCAGTGAGAGATGCAACACTGGAATACATTAAGATAAAATTTTCAGTGTTGATGAAAATATAAAATTCTGTGTTATCAAAATAAAACCAGGTACATACAAATAGCATCATGCAAGACATATAATTTTAAGGGACAATAGAATACAAAGCAGTTTTTATCATTCAGTTTATCAGGTCTTCTAAAAGTAAAGAAATAAGAAAACAGTTTAAAATTAGGTATAACACGTTGTAAATGCTTTTAACTTTTACTATCTAAAACATACATGGAAAAAAACTACTGAATTTTGGTTTTGGGGTTTTTTTTCCCCATTTCCTGTAACTTTTAGACTATGAAGGATAGAGAGAAGTGATTTGTGTTTGACTTTTTTTTTTTTTTCCCCCTTTTCTGTTTCATAGAAAAGGAATCATGGAGGATACTGTAAAAGACAAATGAGAGGCATATTCCCCACCTTTCAAAGACATTAATATCTCCTAAAGCATCAGCTACATATAAAACAGGAAAAAATTTAAGTATGTATCTTCAGACTACTAATACATCTTAATATTGTGCTATGTACACTTGACAGACATTTAGACACCTAAACAATGAAATGTATCCATGACAGTGAAACAAAAATAACTTTATGGGTTTAAATGTTTTAACACTGTCTGAAGAATTTATTTTACTTTTTTTAAATCCAAGCAATTTTTATTAATCAATCTCAGTACATTTCAGGTGCATGGAAATTGAACGATTAGGTAAAGGACAGAATCAGCAGTACACTATACTGGGGTATTAGTGGCCATAAAAGACTATATTCAAGTCCTCTTTAGGAGTACTGCATGCTATGAATAGCTTAATGGCAGTCTACCAGCAGTTTACATGATTACAGCTTCATAGTGGATTAAACCTGCCAACTTCAGCTTATTTTGTAGTTCATACTTTACAGAAACTTTGTTATCCATGGCAGATTTTAATAACCGGATTAATTTTTAGTTTGCTGAAAGCGTTGTGAAGAGGACTGTCCTTTCTAAATAACTCCAAAATAGACAGAGAGAAAAAGCATGCATGTTTCCATAGGCACAGGTGTGATGTATTAAACAATCACAAATCTATTCTCTTTCTACAGGTTACCTCCATTTATAAACTAGACTATAATTATCTAACTTGCCCTGTAAACTAGTACCCATGGCATAATCAGGAGGGATGTGATTCAGTTTCAGAAGGCAACATGAGTCACAAAAAATTTGCAATTGATGAAACTTGGAATTGGAGTATTGACAAAGAATAACATGCAGATTCTGAAGTCCTATCCAAAAAAGGCTTTCAATGTCCTTCACTTTATGAGTAATCCTATTCATTTCAATAGCCTATGGACTCAACTGGTTTAGCATCCTCTTGGGGCCACAAAATTCATACAAAGAGCTTTTACTGGAGTCGTTCACTTAAACAGGAGAAATGAGGAGAGTTTTCAGGCACAAAAGTCCTTAATATGATCATCCAGCAAAAATATTTCTTTTAACATCACCTGAAGAAGAGCTCAGCTCCCAAAAGCTCTTGTTCCTCTGCTCTTATCTCCTCACACATATACACATGCTGTATCTGTCGTTCTAACAAAAATAATTTTTCTCTTCCTATAAACATGGCCTCATGTATAATCTTAGACAAGCATAACTACTACAATGCAGGTACTATATGCTGAGTGAATATCCTGCAGCACAAATCCCCACAGCTGTTATAAGACTCATCCTTACGATTTATATTTATTTGGCTGAAAACAAGAAGTAACACTTCTATATGTCATTCTCAAAGGCTATCAGCATATACAGGGTTAAATATTTTCATAATATATAACAATATGTAGGAGATCACTTGATATTTTTTTAAACAAAAACATGAGGGTCATGTTTGAAGTAGATATTCTGCTGAATTAGGCGATTTAGAGAATATTTTGATATACCACAAAGCAATTTTGCATTATATTATTTTAAATACATTTCATATTATTTGCTCCACTGACACTTCAAAAGAACAAGAATAATCTTTTGTTAATTTCTTTTTGTATATGCATATCAATAATGACAGGGTGAAATAATTTTCTGAATTATTATTGCTCATTCTTTATGAATCCATTCCTCCACAAAATAATGTAATAAAGGATAATTTATCAATGAGTAGTACTAACATGTATACCTATTTTAAACTGTTAATATTATAGTGGTTTATTTCTTTATTGACATTGGGTTTTGAATGTGATTTTACTCAAAATATTATTGTTGCAACACTGAACAGACTTGATATACTATGAGGTATCAGTTATACCAACAAAATCATCCACTGCATACGGTCAGATGTGGTGGGTTTGACCTCTGTGGGACACCAGGTGCCCACCAAAGCCACTCCATCACACCCCTCTCAACTGGACAGGGGAGAGGAAAGATAATAAGAGGCTCGTGGATCAAGATAAGGACAGGGACATCACGACCAGTTACCATCACAGGCAAAACAGACTTGACTCAGGGAAATTAATTTATTGCAATCAAATCAGAGTAGGGTAACGAGAAACAAAACCAAATCTTAAAATACCTTCCTCCCCACTTCTTCCTTCTTCCTAGACTCAACTTCACTCCCAAATTCGCTACCTCCTCCCTCACTAAGAGGAACAGGAGAACAGGCAATGGGGCCTGTGGTCAGTTCACCATATGTTGTTCTGCCATTCCTTCCTCCTCACACTCTTCCCCTGCTCCAGCATGGGGTCCTTCCCACAAGGGACAGTGCTCCACAAACTTCTCCAGCATAGGTCCTTCCCACTGGCTGCAGTTCTTCACAAACTGCTCCAGCACAGGTCTTCTCCATGTGTCCTTTCCACAGGGTGCAGTGCTTCAGGAACAGACTGCTCCAGCATGGGTCCCCCATGGGGTCACAAGTCCTGTCAGCAAACCTGCTCCAGCGTGGCCTCCTCTCTCTCCATGGGGCCACAGGTCCTGCCAGGAGCCTGCTCCAGTGCAGGCTCTCCAAAGGGTCACAGCCTCCTCGGGCATCCCCCTGCTCTGGCATGGGGTCCTCTATGGGCTGCAGGTGGATATCTGCTCCACCATTAACTTCCATGGGCTGCAGGTGGACAGCCTGCCTCACCATGGTCTTCACCACAGGCTGCAGGGGAATCTCTGCTCTGGTGCCTGGAGCACTTCCTGCCCCTCCTTCCTCGCTGACCTGGGTGTTTGCAGAGTTGTTGCTCTCACATATTCTTACTCCTCTCTTCCAGCTGCTGTTGTGCAGCAGTTTTTTCCCCTTCTTAAATATGTTATTGCAGAGGCACTACCACCATCGGTGATGGGCTCAGCCTTGGACAGCGGCAGGTCCTTCTTGGAGCCGGCTGGCATTGGCTCCACTGGACATGAAGAAAGCTTCTAGCAGCTTCTAGTAGCCCCCCTGCTACCAAAACCTTGCCATGCAAACTCAGTACACCAGACGTTTCATTTTAAAGCAGCTGTTCAAAATATAAATATAAGTAAGCTGTCTGTTAAAGGTCTGGGATACAGGAAGTACAAGAATTTGTCACCCTTAGAAAATTCAGTCAATAATAAAATAACACAAGAAAGTGATTCATTGTTTCTCACACAGTGAAATAATTTTTCTGATTAAAAAGTCAGTATACTGAAACTGTCATATCCAAAATTAATCAAAAAGGATGCCAATCTTTCAGTTTGTTGGCTGGCAAACAGGTATGACAGCTAGAAGAGAGTGAAAAATGCATTTCTACGAGTTTATTCAAAATATACTTTCCCCCACCCAAAAAATAAAAAAGGCAGCAAAGGTATTCCTTATCATTATAAAATGACTTTGTTTCTCACTTTCACAGTAACAATCAAAACTTCAAAGCAGAGATCTGTTTCCTTCCTGGAAAAGTTTGCATAAAAATACATAGTTTTCATGACTAGTAAGATCTAATTATTGCTATATTTAAGAAAAAAATAGCAACAGTGCTGCAGCTAGAGCATGCATTTGGACTCCAGCTAACATCTGATTCAAATTACCAGAGTTATCTTTATTTTCTGACCAAAACCTCAGTGCTGCAGTTTATTACAATAATTGGACAAATAACCTCACAATAGCTACCAAAGGTAGACATTGTTTCAGACAACAGGCAACCGAGAGATTCAGAAACTTCCATTTCCCCAAGATGGCCTACTCCACCCTGCTGCATGGGTTCCTGTTCCTTTCAGGAGAATAACAGTTGGGACCTACAGGACCAGAACCAGTGGCTCTTCCCCATAAAGTCTTCCCTAGAAACTTGAGAGCTTCCCATGACCTGCATGTTCATAACTCATCCAAGTCTCCATTACTTCCTTCAGATGTACCAATGACTTCTTGTGATTCCTCACAACTAGTAATCTACCCACTATTACCTTTTCACATATGTTATCCAGGACTGGTGATAGTGCAGAATATAAGGGTGCTTAAGGTATTTTCATCATCCAGAACAAGAGAACAATTTTTAAGTGTTAGAAATAAAAATAATTCAACAATTCCATATTGAGAGGATGCTGAGGCAATCTGTAGAGATTAAACAGACACAGACAAAAAGACTGCAAGAATGGAAGCCAATAACATGCTTTGTTAACATGCAATGCCAGATCAGAAAGTGCAACTACACAAGTCCAATGCTGCATTCTAAATAAACTGTGATTGTTAGGAAAAGGACCTTATGGCTGCATCGTTCTAAAAACCTGATCATTATGCAACACTGGTAAAAAAACCCCAACATTACAAAAAATGAAAAAGAAAGTATTTTTAAGAGTACTTTGCATTTTGCAAGATGTTATTCTCAAAGATATCATTATGTACACAATACAAAAACTAAATGTTGGACTTTCTTCAAAAAAACCTATTTCAGCTGAGTTAAGACGCACAAGAACTTGTCCCCACCAACCCTTTTTCACTCAATAATTTAAAAACAATAGAGGAATTACAGTAATCTGGGAATTTTTCTTACCATGGCAGCTGCTGTTGTTCTTCCTTGTTGTTGACAAGACAGATAACTACAGAAAACTACAAGGTTTCTGTTGTTTTTCAGTATTTTCTTTGACCTGAAAATTCTGGACTACAGAGAAATTTTAGTCTTTTAAAAATCACTAACTTAAAATTTTCTTTTATAGCTTTAAATTGTATGAATCCTGTTAACATTGGAACTAATGATCTGAAATCAATTTCAGAGCATACTGCTAGTTTCACATACTCACTACATATCAGGCAAGTATTACACTATAAAAATGAAGAGCATGAGTTTTATTATTAAAACATTAAATAATAAAACTATTGAAACTTAAACAACCATGGTTATTATAAAAATAGCAACTTAGTCATATTTCTCAACTTGCATATTTTAGAGAACATTTATGTAATATTTGCATAAGTAAACACCTACTACAAGAATCAGAAAAGGTCAAAAACATTGAAGACAAAATCCTTCAAATTTCATTTTAACATTTATAGCTTCACTTTTAAAAATATTTAATGTTATACTAACAATATGAGAATAATTTATTTTAATTTCTGTAAAAGAGTACAGAAAACACTTCTTGCAGGTTACAATAGGCATCTATCATACTTTGCAGCAATGTACAAGATAAGCATTTTAAAGCATGCACCCAGTCATTTCTACCAAGTCTAACACCAGAAACGTATTTGATTCCAGTTTCTTGCATCTAAATCAAGGAAACACAGAAGAGCATGTACAAGTCTCAATGATTTATACTCTATTTGTGTTACTCTAATGTGAGGCTTAAACTCAAAAGGAAAATTGCTGAAGATGCATGCACTGAGAAGCCAGCATATCACCATTATTCAGAAAAAGAAGAAAGCAGGAACTCAATTGTATGTACATTCTTAAATCTCAACTTCAGTGCTAAGTGGACATGAGTTTAACTGAACTGGGATGATTTCCTGAATGAGTGTGTTCATACACACTGTCTGCCTTGATATCTACATAACAACTTCCAATATCTAGTATCACATATACAAAATTTGGCACAAGAATTGCTATGTGACATAAAAAGTTGCTCCTGAAAACAAAAACAAACAAACAAACATAAACACAAAACAAAACAAAAAGCCTAAGAAACAAACAAAAAAACTCAGGACAAAAAGAAGCCCTAGGATCAGGGGAGTCAAGTCCAAGCAATTGGCTAGAGCCATGAGTCTACAAACTGAGAAGTTCTTTCCAAAAAACTAGAATACATGATGTTAGCAGAGAAAAGAGGAAGTATTCTTGTGGGTGCTAAACAAGCCACACTTACACAACTGCTGGAGGGAAGGCTGGAGTTGATTTTGAAACATGTATCTTTCCTTATTTATATTCCTCTACTTCTCACAACTTTTATGCAACTTTTTTCTTTTTTCTTCCAGGAAGTTTGTATACAAAGATCTTAATGAAGAAAGAACAAAACCCAGTAATCCCAAGATTACCTTTAGTGAAAAATACTTTTAAATTTTGGAATATGTTTATAATATTGAAGAATATATCCCAATATTGAAATTTTAAAATACAAAATATTAACTGCAAACATTTTATTCTTTTTAATTTGTCAGGCATATTTTTGGCTTAAAGATATTTTTACATTAAGGCTCAGAACTTCTTAGCAGTCTGCTTCAAACAGTAGAATCCAGTATCTATGTGTATGCACGTTAGCTAAATGTGTATGCTCTGTTGTCCTGAAAGGCTAAGCAAAAACTTTTCAAAATGAAGACAGGAATCATCAATCTTTGCTAGCAACTAGTTTTATTATCTAGACCTCTGTCATGGTTTAATCCTAGCCAGCAACTAAGTACCACGCAGCTAAATACCATGCAGTACCACCCCACCCCAATCAGACGGGGAGGAGAATTGGGAAAAAATAAACAAAAAGGTAAAACTCATGGAATGAGATAAGAATAGTTTAATAATTGAAATAAAGTAAAACATAATATTAATAATTGTAATGGAAAGGGAGATAAAAAAAGAAAGAGAAATAAAACTCAAGGCGGGGGGGAGCGGTGGGATATAGGTAAGTGATGCACAACAATACAATTGCTCACCACCCACTGACTGATGCCCAGCCAGTCCCCAAGCAGCCATCCTGCCTCCCCAGTTAACTCCTCCCAGTTTATAGACTGAGCATGACATCATATTGTATGGAATATCCCTTTGGCCAGTTTTGGTCAGCTGTCCTGGCTGTGTCCCTCCCAATTCCTTGTGTCCCTCCAGCCTTCTCACTGTCAAGGCCTAAGAAGCTGAAAAATCTTTGACTTAGTAAAAAACACTACTTAGCAACAACTAAAAACATCGGTGTGTTATCAACATTATTCTCATTCTAAATTCAAAACAGCACTGTACCAGCTACTAGGAAGAAAATAAACTCTGTCCCAGCCAAAATCAGGACAGCCTGCAAATGTGAATTACCTTCAGTGTACTGTTCTGCCCTTAATTAAACAAGGGTCATCTCTAAGTATATCTACAATTAATTGCCATGATAATATAAGTGAGCAGTTTAGTTTGGCTAATTAAAACCTGGGGGAAACTTACTTATTTCCATTTTTGCAATGCTCAGAAAAATCTATCCCAGCAGCTAATCTATTTGGCAAAATGTATCCTTTTCCCTTTTAGGAGGTTTCTCAGATGGTCATAAAATATATTTGCTAACAAAGTATCTGAGAGAGAATGAATGGTAGAACACCTTAACCACCTGGCAATCGAGAAAAGCAGTAATTTTGTAATTTGGTTCTTTTTATTTCTTAGCTAGATTTTACATCTTTATTTAAATAAAGGTCTTGAAATGTATTTTTCTTTCTACAAAATGTTATAAATAAAATGTACAGAAAAGGGAGGACTACATTTAAAATTTTATATTATTGTGTAAAAAACATACCTGAATGGATAATAGAACATTTATAAATACTGTAATCAGAAAGCAGTACCAAGAATTCTGTAAAACCAAAACTATGGCATAAAATTACCAACTGTTACACCAGACAATGTGGTATTACATCTTATCATTGTCAGTGTAGTTCAAAACACTGTAACTATTTTCTACAGATGGAGGTGGGATTATCACCTAATAAAGTTTCTCTTTGAGTAGATGTGTGGAAGTGTATTTCTATAAAATTGAAGAGAGTCCCTAGATGCGTCTTCTGGCTGCAAAATAATCTGCTCTGGAACAAGAGCTTTTCAAAGAAAAGCACAGGTGATAATGCTAGCCACTGGTGTGTTCTCAAGACTGGCAAACTTTGTTTAGTTTCTTCTCTCTTCCTTAAAATTACTTTATGAGAAACACATTGAATTGTGTATCAGGCTATTTGTAGCCATACTTTAAAATTGCAGAAAGATTATTCTACATTAAAAATCTAAATGCATTTTTTATCATAGTGAATCTGTAACAAAGAGATAAACCAGGAGGCAAAGAAATTTAATACAGACCTAAAGAGGACTTAAACGCTAATCATGAAACTATGGTGTAAAGGTAAGTAAACTTTACCATGGCTCTTTTTCTAACTTTGGCACAAGAACAAAAAATACAGCCTAACAGAGAGGACACTTTTAGCTGAAGTAATAGGAACCTAGCTGCTAGATCTGCAGGTCAATAATCCAACAAGGGATATTTTGTTGCACATGCAAGCATTTGAAAGCTAGTAAAATGTTATACTGCAGTACCACAGAGAGCTATATTACTAACACAGAGAAGAACTCATTCAAGAAATGTCTGCACTGTGGGATATGTGTGTTTCTAACACTCTGGGGTGAAAGCACATTCCTTACCTACACATTAATTCCTCATCCTGATGTGACTGTGCACAAACCATCACCCCAGTTTCTGTGGATGGGAAAGCTAGGTATGAAAGGGAGCAACGGTCATATTTTTAATGATCAGAGAATGAGAATCTACTCAGACATCAGCAGTGTAGGACAAATTTAGCTCCTAAACAATAGAGCATTTACTGATTAAATATGGCAAATGGAAAGGGACAAAACACACTCCAACCTCCAGATTTATTCTTTTATAGCAGCTTAATCTTTGTAGAAAACAGATCTTTATGTTGAATAGCAAGGTAAAACTTTATGCTAGTTTTACAGCTCCTGTTACTGCTAAAAAAGATACAGGGGGAAATTGTAAAAATTTATGATGCTCTAGGTTCTTAAAAATTGTTAGTTATCCAGTTACTGTGATCTTTGTCTTACCTTCCTAGTTCATCCACTTTTTAATCACATTTCTCACATTTTAGCATGTTAAACGATGTCTTTGTACTCTACACTAGAATGAAATTAGATTTAAGTGTTCAAATAGCAGCGATGATGAATGAGCATGATTCTCTTAGAAGTTAGGCCAGAAGGCTAACAATTGAAGTTTATATATCTAAAAAACAATAGGCTATTCATCTACGAATATAATTAAATTATAATTTGTTTTCAGATGTGATTAAACACAAACATGGAACTATATAATACTTAGAATTAATCATGTTCTTAAACACTTCAGTAGATAATGATTTTGACAGAATGAGATTGCAATATGTTGTAAGACCCTATGACACATTAAGCAAGCAGCAAGTAACGTATTTTAAAGGGATCTTTCTTTTTTTAATAGAGGTAGGGAAATTGTGACAAAGACCAGAAAGACCATGCAACAAAAATATAATTAGGAAAGCTGAAGAGCCTCAGCACTTGTTATTCCAAAACCAACTAGTAAAGTGTTTAATTCACCACCAATCTTACGGGGGTTTTTTGCCATTTCTTCGCTAATATTCACGTAACTTCATAATCATAAGTTGTCCTTTTAATTGCACAGAAAAACCCAGATGTAATACCCTTGTGAGTAAAATATATTCTGCTTTATATGAAAAAAAGTGTCAAAACTGATTGCTTTTGCATTTAAACTCATCGTTTCTACAAAAGAGCAAAAATGTAAGTTTGGGGACAAAAGTGTAGACATGTTTATTTGGGTATACTCACTACCTAGCTCTCTTTTCATTAGTTAGTTCTTTTTTTCACTAAATATAAATAATTCTTCAAAACATATTACTCATTTGGAAAAAAATAAAACCACTTCCAAAATTCTCAGGCATTTTGTATCTTCTTTACATTCTTTTTAAAGACATACTTTTTAAAGTTACCCAATAATCAGCAGGGTCAGGAGTACAAAAATCTTGCCTTTCCGAAAAAGGTAAACATCAAGGAGCTGAAGATCCAAATACTACTGTCCTTACAAGTCCCAAATACGCATTTTTTTAAACTTCCATTTTCAATACTATACGGATTTCACCATTGGGATACAATGGCCATTTAAATGCCGAATCAGGTCTTTCTTGGTATGAAATCTGGAGGTAAAGAGGTTTTTTTTCTGTAACTGATTTCAGAGTTACACTAAACATCATCGGTTCAAGCCCTATATGGGTTGCCTCCTCTTTTTCTTTGTGGTCTGAAAAGGCAATTCTTTTGGAAATCACCTTATCTCCCCTGCCCTGTTTGTTTTTTGGGGTTTGTTTGTTTGGGGGTTTTTTGATAAAGGGGGAACTACTGTATTTTGCTTTGTACTGAAGTAGGCCTATACAAGAAGCAGCTAATCAAAGATATGGACTGATAGCAGGGAAGCAAATTGTGCTAAATAATCTCTGATGACAGTGTTTAGAATTGAGGCATCTAATGAGGTGCACAGCTATGTTCAACATAACGCTTACAGGTGTAGTTTAAAGGCTTACTAGTAAGGACATGACAGGTAAGCTGAAAAGCTATTTAAAAATTAACATCTGTCAACAGCAAAGGAGAGAGGAAGTAAGACTGTATCTTCAGCAGCACTGGGAAGTATAGAAGGAATGATTATCACCTTCTCAACATTATTCAGAAGAATCAGACAAGGGGTTTTATGTCAAAAACTTAAATACATGGTAACATGCTGTCTTGAGTCTCTGTCATTACTATCAGCACACCCCCCAAAAAAGTCTCAGAATATTCACTCCAAAGTATGGTGGGGTATGAAAAAAAAAAAAAAAATCTTCTGACCAGTCTCTTAAGTCAGTGGCTCCAGCTTATTCATGCACTTCAGTACGTAAAAGGTGCCAAGGGCAATATCTCTCATTCTGACTGATCAGGGTCCAAGACTGGGTGTGTGATGAGATCTGAGGATGACATTGTGGTGTCTTGCAGAAGGTATTTCTGAATATTTCCCTCTTTTCAGTGCAGGGTGTAAATGGCAGATAAAATAGTGGTAGGACACAGATAATTTACATAGATGGAACAGGCAACTGGCCTGCAAGTTAGTGGGTAAAACACAACCACTACCATTTGTCAAGCAAAGCAAAAAGTGAGCTTCAAGGAAACCAGAGTTGCAGATGACTCACATGACATATCAGCACTTGAGGACAAACCAAAGAGAAACAAATGCAAAAAAAGCTGCAGAGGGCACCACGTCTCTGTTCAACAAAGTGTCTGGTCACAACAGATGATCAAAAAGAACTGGTATACCACCAAGTGCCATTGACTTTACATAATCATGCACCAACCACAAAAGAGCATGCTATGTGAATGTGTCTTCTAGGGATGCATTCTACCACTTGCCCTTTCACCTACATACCACAATTAAACCGGTGTGAGACACAATCTTGCCAGTAGAGTGAAAGCATAATTCACTATTCATGTACTCACTTATGTAAAAACATGATTTCCATATTAAGATTGTATTTTTGGTATTTTGTTGATAGTTAGCTATAGAGCTTGTATTTTAGACAAATAGCCTTATTTAATAATAGCCCTAAATGGGGAAAAAGAAGAAATCTAGCAACCACAGACACTATTCATATTGCTTCTTCATTAGGTAGCAATCCTGTAAATGAGGTAAACCAAACATACTATTATAAATCAGTTTGCATAGATAAATAAGCATTCATATTTCCTAGAGACCCAAAATAATGGTGAGTTGGAAACCATATCTGCATTTCTTTGGCCAAAATCCAATACATGCATTTTCTTTAATTCTTAGAGTACTTTCATTTCAATTTAATTTCATATTTACTGTATTTTCAATTACAAGATTAATTACTAATGTCCTAGAATATCAGTCTTACTGATATTAGGTTATGTAACCTGAATTTGGTATTTGGACTAATTGCAAATCTGGTGGTTTTTCTAGCTTGGAGTCTTGAGTAAATCAAACACCAATTTGACCAAATACAATCTTTTTCATTGCTGATAATTTGTAGGACTTGAGAGCTGTGCATGGTTTATTACATGTGCCAGGAGCTGGTGTGAATGATTTCTCAGGTGGAAATCTCTAGTGACACACAAGGGGAAAAAATATGCCAATGATAGGTTACAGCACATTCAGAAACTACATAAACAGAAAGTGCTTACATCAGTACAGTACATTTACAGTACTCTTTCTGTTTTAATGTAATGCAGACACAGTGGCAGATAACAGCTTAAATATTTCTGGTCACATAGGAGTGATTTTCAACCGTGTATTAACAGCAAGCATTAACATCACTTGATTGTGCAAAATACTTTGCATGTATGTGCACAAATACATAGTCATATGAATAGCTAACAATATGCAAAATGTTTATTCAGTAAATCTATTCATTAGTAGTATAGCTACAGACATTTTCAAAGATATGCCTACCATTTGCAATCTACTTGACTACTGTCTCTATATATGGTGCATATTGAATACAATATTGCAGAAATCAAAGTACTTTTGTACTCAGATACTTAAATACCACAAGCCAACTAGTACACATAGTAAAATAATAAAGGGAGGAAGAACTGTAAATTCATTGTAAATATACTTTAGAGGGGAAATCTTAGCTTTGCGGGCATAAGTTGTGCAATGCCAGTTGGCCTTGGTGCCTAAGATTTATCACTGGTATAGAGCATAACCCCTGGCCAACTAAATTTACTATAGTTAGATGTAAACTAAGCCAATAAAAAAGTCTCACTGAAAACAAACATATTCCTAAGTCACATGACTTTTACAGTCAAAACACATATGAACTAATATTCCTCCATGAAATGATTTTTCAGTCACCAAAGCAAACATCAAATTTTTGATTTTGTGCTCACTGTCACAGAAAAAACAGATAAAAGGATTTAGGTATGTACACTTGGGTTTAGACAGTTTCATTTGAATATTCAACCTTGCTTTTTCCTCATGAATTTTATTTTCAGGAAATAAAAGCTTAAAACCTTCTGAAGTATAAAGAGGGGGGGGGAGGGGAGGAACCTTTGACATTGCTACACTTCAAAAGCTATAAGCTATGCAAAGCCTGGTTCTATACAACATAACTACAACATGCATTATTTTGGAATTTAAAAATTAAAGTCAAAGAAAAATCAAACAGAAAATTTTAGTTGAATATAAATCATGAGAAAAGAAGAAACTGCCTTTATGGCCTGATAATTTTCTGAAGAGAAACTTCCTGAAAGTGTTTAAGAAAAAGCAGGCAATGTTTATCCAGCTATAATTTCAGAATACATTATTATTAAGAATGAAAAACCAGAAAGATGATCTAATTGATAAAGAAAAAAATTAGATTTTGTCTCAAAAACTTGGGCAAATATCTCATGCTGTTGAAGACAAATACAGATGGGAGAAAAATAAGCCTTTGGAAAATCAACAAAGAAAGAAAGAAAGATGTGAAGGAAAGATTTGTTCTAAGCTGTACTCTAGCATATGGATACTTCCAGCTTCATATTTGCAAAGTATTTCCTAATAATTTTAAAAATTGTTTTTCACTTTTAGTCACAGAGTGGTGCAAATGTCACCTTGGATCACTAACAACTGAAAGCCATTAGTTAGCTTAGTGACACACATACGTATACGCAAAAATTAAAAATACTTTTAAACATGTTTTGCACTTCAGAAGGGAACACCTCAGACATAATGAAATCCAGCACCTGACCTACAGTTCAGTGAAATCTCCTTTAAATATGCTATAGTACGCACTATAAGTACATACTCTATACATGTTACATTGGTTTACATACTCAAAAAAGTTCTCACTCACTTCTGCCATCACACTTTCAGAGCACATAACTAAGTATTATGCACTACCTGAACAAAATTTATAACCACAGAAATGTCTCTGAAAACTCCTCCTTGCATTACATGTGGAATAACCTGATATTCAAATTTCTCATTTACATGAGCATTTTCAAGCATATACATGAACACACATATTTGGTTCACAAATACTTTTATGTCTGAGTTGTATTCACATAGACCTCAAATATCAACAGTTACACTAAACTATGCAAAACCACACAGAAACGATTAATTAAGCAGTCACAGAAGACTACAATTATTATTTCTTGACAGTTATCTTACTATTGCATTATTCAGGTTATTATAATACTTAAGAGTGAAGAAAGAAAAACACATATAGCTTGCTTTGGACTGTTTTCCTTCTTCTGAAACTGACTTTTCATTTTATATTGACCAGTTTTGTGAAGTTAAGAGTGAACCCTCAAATACTTTTTGTTTTAAGGTAAATATAAATAAACTACTAATCAGTCGATGGAGTATGGGCATATGGAATTTTGAGGTCTCTCCAAGATCTTATAAAGGTGTATTTTGTGACTGTGTTATTCTCTAAAGGAACTTAGTACCTTTGCCATGGGCAGTAACTACCCTCCCAACACACTAAAAGTTTTAAAGACGTTACCAAGTAAACCACTTGTGTATTTCGTTACTTACAAATATAACCACAAAACTACTATTAAGTTTTACTTAAATTTTTCCAGTTTTGTCCAAGGCTTTCTCACATTTTCTCTATAGTTCAAAGCACTCAAACTGAAGTATCATCCTTCATAGCGCTGACAGAAATACACTACATGATTCTACATGAACCAAGGCAACAACTTGGAAACTTTTGCTCATGCAAGATTTGTATTAAAGACTATATATAGCTTGCATGAATCCATTTTGCTTTGGAGAAAACAGGATCAGAACTTGTCAAATATAGTAATCATGCAGAAGAGCACTTTTGTGTTTCTTCTTTTAGAATATAAATGTAACAGAATTAATAATAAAATGCTATACTTGACCATGAATTAAAAGGACAATGTTTCTAATCCCCTCCATGCTACACAATAATATAAATTCTTGCAAAACCAAATCATAATTCAGGAAGTGAGTTACAGAAAAAAATTATGCAGTACCGGTAGAATAAATTAATCCAAAATTATTTCACTTCTAACAATCAGTGACTGTCTTGCATGCTGACAAGGTATTGGCACATGCAGAGGATTCTAAAACATTACTGTTATCACTATTTTTTGAGTTTACAGAAGTGACAGCATAAATACAGGTGCTTCCTCTCATACAAGAAGTATAATTAATTGTATGTAAGTACAATTTTAAGTAAATGCTGGTTGTTTAAAGTATTATTGGTATGAATCTTATATCAACTCAGCATTTTCCTAGAACACTATAGTATTATATGTTCAATAAGAGGAAAGATTGCTATTAGAGTACAACACTGTAATGGTTTTTCGTGAGCTATAACTGGTGATTGATTGTCTAATTCATAGTACATTTTTTCCATCTTACACAACTGCAGAGATTTTGCATCTGCAAAACTTCTTCATGGAATTGCAATGTAAATTTACATTAATCTGAGTTACCAAGTATTCTGTGTTTCAGAAAAAGATCTGTCCTACACGATCAAAACCAGAAATTTATTTTTAAAAAATCTAACAGCTTTAGATCAAGCAAGCCTTGTACAAAGAAATCACATGGCTAAAGAAGACAGAAAACCAACTTTGGAGTTGATCTGCAATAGCGAAATGAAAGATGCTGTCCTTAAAATTACATACTTGGAATAAAAAATTTTAAAACTTCAGAGCAAAACTAAATCACAAGTATTCTATAAATTGTATACAAATTGCAACAGTACCTGCTCTCAATGTTTTTAAACCTAAGAAAAGATAATATTTAACCAAGTGTTTATGCACACAACTGTGTTAATTTGTCTTTTCCTTAGCTTGACTGGATCACAACAGTTCTGAATTCAAACGGCAACAAAGGAACAGTAAGATCTGTACATGCATTCCTGTCAGCCTAGCTGCTCCCCTCTGTTACCAATGTCAGAACTTACAACTGGCATTCAAAGCCATTTCCAGCAACTCAAGAGGAAATATATTTTGAAGATACGTGAATAATAATAGTTCAACTAACAGTACTTCACTTGCAGTCCTAACACATCCTCATGCAGGTGGGAGCTGAAACATTTTAACTCTTTGGTAAGTTATACAGACTCAGGTTAATGCACATGCAACTCTTTCACTCCATCTACAAACTCTGACACATCAGGTTCCTGACTAGATATGTAAATCTATGAGAAAGTAGTCCAGAAATTATAACATTTATGGTATAATCATTTGCCTTTCCTTTAATGTGGAGGAAAACCAATTACTACTATTTGTAGTGAATATTAATAAGCAGCATCTGATGATATAACACTCTTACAATGTTCTCTCTCACACTGCAAATATGGCAACGAAGATCAGTATCTTCATTGTTAATAAAGGCTACCCAATCATCAGATATGAAATTATGTCCAGTCTCCAAGACAGAAAGTTAACTTAGAAAGTGCAGCTAAAAAAAAAAAAACCACATTTTTCTTTATTTTACATTTCGAGACGTTTACTAATTTTACAGACGGCAAAGCCTGTACAGGTATGTAAAACACATTGTTATATTAGACAATGGGATCTCAGCCTTCTCAGGAAAAAAAAAAATAATTACTTTAATCAATAATAAACACAATGTTGTAAATTAATTTAGATATTGCCTACAATAAAATGCAGATATATCAGCCATGTTTTCTTAAATTTTAAAAATCAGCATGTTCTATTTTAGTACCATGCATTTACTAAATTTTTACTCCATTTAGTAAGATCTGTTTATATTACAATAGCAGGGGTTTTTATCAAGAGTACAGAAAACTGTTGTATGCAAGTTATTCACTACAGTAGGCAAGGATTAATTCTGTTCTGAGCAACTCTGTTATAAAAAGATATGATTACAATCTTTTTGTAATCATATGATTACAAAATCATATGATGATTTTAATCATCATTCTCATATTTTTACCCTTTCATTAAACTGACATCATTACAATACAAGCTGTTCTATTGAATCATTTATCAGGAAGCAGAATACTTGAACTAGCATCAGAGTATTTCATAGTCTAGAATAGGTGAGAACACATATCATACAAACAAATTTAGGACTATTTAAGTACAGAATTACATTTGCTATCAGTTATAGACTTCATGAGAGTTCAGAAACTCTTTTTATTCTATTCTGTAAGATGAGCAAAACATGAACTGCAACCTTTGTTTACAAGTTTTTTAATAATTCACAGATACCTATGAATAGAATTATAATCAGCGGTGGAAATAAAAATCAGACAGTTGTACCAGTGCTTTTTTTGAATGATTCCCCCACCCCTCAGAGAATGTGTCACTGTATATTTTAAGAGAACATTGAACCAGTCCAACCATGAATTATAATACGTTTATTTTGTATGACAAAAACATCTATTTATACAACAGATTACACTGTCTTGAATCTAAAAATCTGGAATGTCTGCATATGGATTGCTGAAGTAAATTCTGAATAACTTCACTTATACTTGAAAGTACTTTCATCCCTATTTTAATGGATAAAAATTGCTCTCACAAACAGGAACCCTAATGTAGATTTTAGTCCTAAACTTAAGCAAAAAAGATCACTGAAACTGGTTTACATGTTATCTACAAGACCTTTATTTCTTCTCCCAGAACATGAACAAATACTTCAACAAAACACCAATCCAGTATACTCAAGACAAACATATACATAAATGCTTACAATCTGTTTGACATAAATAGTCCCAGTGACAGACCCAGAGCTTCCAGGACTCCCAGCTCCTCCCAGTCTGGTGGGAACAGAGGACACCTTTGTGCAGAGGCAGCCTCTCCAAGAAGAGTCTGACAAGCAGGGATGATCCCAGATAACCTACTTTCAATTTTGTGAGGAACTTGCAAGTCCCCAGTCCCCAGCACAGCCTCACCTTGCCTGGGAGGCTAAGGAAGAAATGGAAGTCCTGCTGAAAGCTTGCAGGCTTCAAGACCACAGGCCAGTGAAGCCTCTAACAGGTCTAGCAAGCAACAAAGCCACCAACTGCTGTGTAGGGTCAGGAATGACTGACAAAGGATACATATCACATAGCTACGTACTAAGAACAGAATATTTTGATCATTTTTAGCTTCTCTTACATACAATACCCTGAACTTCAGTCTACGTATCACTAACCACGTACAGGGAATGCAGGACAAATCCCACTAAGGATCAGCATGAAAAAAAATATTGGACAGGAAACAGAAAGCACAGAATTAAATTGAAGAGCATCATGCTTTCCATAACCTCAGTTTTGTGGTTCAGCATTCCCTATATAGATAATTTTAAACTAAACAAAGAAAACTACTAATTTGCATATGCAGAGCCTTTATTTTGATTTAAAGGGACAAGAGGAGAAAATAGAATGAAAAAGCTTGTATGTCAAGATAAACACAGGGAGATTACTTAGCAATTACTATTATAAGCAAAGCAGATTCAGCTTGGGGAAAGTTAAGTTTAGTTAATTAAAATAGATTCAGGAAGAGAGAAACGAAAAGACAAACATTAAAGCAACACCTTTCCTCTCCATTTTTCCCAGGCTTCACTTCACTCCCTCATTCCAGACTCCTCTACCACCCCAAAGTAGCACGAGGGGATGGGAGTTACAGTCAGTACACATAGGTTTCTCTCCTCCACTCCTTCCTTCTCACACTTTTCCTTTACTCCAGCATGGGTTCCCCACAGGCTGCAGTCCTTCAGAAAGTCTGCTCCAGCATGGGCCCTCCACAGGCCACAATTCCTGGCAAGGAAAATCTGCTCCAGCGCGGACTCTGAATTGGCTGCAGTCCTTCTGGGATATCTATCTGCTCCAGCATGGGCTCTCCACAAGCTGCAGAGGAAAAACTGCTCTGATGCCTGGAGCACCACTTCCTCCTCTGCTGTTTTTCACTCTTTTTGTTTCCCCCTCCTTTGTCTATCTGATATTTTCTGCCTTTTCTTAAATATGTTTTCAAAGAGGCACCAACTTGGCCGATGGACTCAGCTCTGTCATATGGTGGGCTCATTGCAGAGCTGTCTGGCAATGGCTGTGTTTGGCCGGAGGCAGTCCCTGACCTCTTCCCACAGAGGCCACCACTACAGCCTCCCCACCTCTCTAACAAAACCTTGCCACATACCCAATAGAAATATCTGTTAATGGAAATAAAAGCACATAAGAAAGTCTTCCTCAGGAGTTTACCTACTGGATAAAAATCAACTGATTCAACCTAAGACAGAAACATATACTTTAAAATTAATGGATAAAAGTAAATAACGGTGATTAAAATATATATACCTTTACATAGTTATGCTTTCTAATAGCTATACTAACTCAAATTTAGCTTGCAGTCAGACTTTAGTTCTGAAGAAAAAAAAATAATAATCCTGAAGAGACACCTATTCTTGACAGCACACAACCATTCGCTTTACTTAAAGTGTGTTTAAATCCCACTGTATGATTATCCTGGAAGTTGTCTGTTTGTAGTAAGTGTATTTCATTATTTGAAACGTATTTTTCTCATTAATTCCATTGGCAAGTGGTAATATTACCTATCTTATAAGAAAAAAAAAATGTATAACAGTTACAGCATGGCTGTGTTAATGTTACCTCAAAAATATTAACAATCATAAAATTCAAAAGTTACCTTATTTTGAAGAATGCCAACTATATTAGATGCTCCCACCTTGTTCAGTCATTGCTCTTTTGTTTTAGTATCTTATAGCTTGATAAATCTTTTACTTGTTAAATATATGTTACTAAATACTCTGCATGAGAATGCAAAGCATGACCAAGTAACATCAATGAAAAGAAATAGGTTCTTCCAGATGCGTTACTCATTTGTACTCCTTTTTGATGGAATATCTGATATGCAAGACATATGATATGCTCAGAATTCCTCCAGCCAGAGCTGTCAGAGAAGGCTTTCAAACCACAAGCCTTTGCAAGATGACTGTTTCTTGTGAAAGTACGTAGTGTTTCTTCACCTTTTCTCTCCTCATATTCAGATTTTAGGAATGCAATAGATGATATCACTAATGAAAAACTCAGAGTACAGGTATGATTTGGGAGTCTACAATCATTTATAGTATTTTTAAATTAAATTAGTTATCTTAATGAAGTCTTCTACTATTGTCACATAGTTTCAAAACCTGCTGCCAAAGAACTTGCTCCTGACTACCAATCTTGGACTTAGCAATGCTTAAAAAGCCAGGCCCTGGGCCAAGATAGATGTTGATGGATGCCTCAGATCTGAATATTTACCAGTGGGGTTAGTTAAACACACAGTGCGCCCACACACAAATTGGAGGATCCTCAGAGCTACCCAGTAAAAAATTTAGTAAATCAGTTGTAGTCTTTTGTCTTATCTCCAGTGCTCACAACTCATTCATTTTACATTAGACAGCCACTGGTTAAAAAAATCAGAATCAATTGGAACACTAAAATACAGCTAGTCAAACAATTAGTACAATTATGTCTATTTAACCGGCTCATTTTAAAAAGCTAACATTCAACTATTTTTAAAGGTATTAATATGTCAAAAGGTATCTTACAATTTCTTTAAAATGGTAAAACACTAATTTACTTCACTTTTACACAAAAAAACCCAAACCAAAAAAATACAAAAAAACCCCCACAAAATCAACACCACGCTATAACAGCTTTTTTGATATTTTCCAAAAATATTATTTCAGTTGTGGGCAGAAACTAAGAATGGAAAATTTCAGCCAAGCAAAGTTATTCTGAATGTCTAAAAATAAAAATTTCAAATTATATAGAACTGCAATCATCATACAATCCAAGTTTATTTACAGTCAGAATGTACTTTTTTAAAAGCTAAGCTAAAAGATATTGAAAGTGAAACAACAAAGTAATGTTATAATGCTAATGGAATACATCAGACATAACAACAATTTTCAAGATATAATTCACTTTATTGATATAAACAGATTCACATTATCAAGGTCAAGCAGTCCATATAAAGTTCCAGCAGGAAGTTGTATAGTCAACTAGATCATATTTCTTGAAATGTTTATTACAGGAAATACGAAACAACAGTTTTGTAAGAACTAGGGAAAAAAGGAAAGCATTAAAGGCAAAGATGGAACAATCACATTCAAAGCCATAAAAGTGCATATTAAGATTTCAAAATAACTCACCAGCCATTGAGATTTTAATGTTATTTTTATTTTTAATGTATAGAAGTCTTTATTATGGAGACTATAGCACAAAGTGTTGTATCTGCAGATTTAACAAGATGCCATCTTTTTTAAAAAAAGCAAACCTCAAGATCTAAATTATTACAAATTTCACACTATTTTGTGAAAACTACTTTTCCCTGATGTGTAAATACTGCCTACTGTGAAAATCATGTTCCACACTATGATGATGTTCATTTAAGCATGTTATTTCTGTTTACATCTGTATCTTTTTGTCATCCTATAACTTTAAAATGTTTTCTCTCCAAAGTGATAGTTCCCAAAATGCATTACGCTGACAGAACTAGAAACTAAAATTCTGTATCTTTTTGCTCTAAGAATTGCCAGATGTCAGTTTTGGTACTAATGGCTTTTACAATACTCTCTGAGCCTTTAGTACTTTCTATACCAAGAAATGTAAATCAGTTCAAGACAATGTCAGTACCACGTACAGCTGAACTGTTGCTGAAAAGTGTATAAATGCAAAAGTAGACAAAAGCAAACTACCTTAAGCTTACTTCAAAAAGTCTGTTGCAGCTCTGCTGAGAAGTGTTTTTAAAGGTCTAAAGTGCTATCAGATTAGTTGTCTTTAAGTATTAGCAAATATACTAAAACAAAATCCTGATGCAAAAACCCCTTAAGCTGTGTGAACTACTGTATGTAGACCCTGCATCCATTTCTGCTGGCCAAAATGAGATTCTCTAAGCACAAGATAAGATACAACTGCACAGCAGTTGTGAACATTTTTCCCCACTTGCTCAAGCATACCTAGGAACTCTGAGAGAGATCAGGTTCAAAAAAAGTCTTCACACTATTACTCCTCAGCAATCTTTCAACATATTTGTGCCTTATTTACAGAAGCATATCTCAGAGCAGAGCTTTCTTCAGGGTTCTTTTTTTTTTTTTTTAATGGTATTAACTAGTTACAACCAGTTTGAACTTACGCACTTCACAATAAAATCTTTATTATTTGAGCATATAGCATTATTTATGCAAGCAATTTATTCTTTAAAGTAATTGATGACTAAATTTGTACAACGAATTATGGCTTCTCTCTCAGCCATATAGATCCTAAACTATAATTACTTCAATGGACCTATTCTGGACTTAGCTTAATCCAGAGTTCGACCATCACTTACACATAGATTAAACAGCTCCTCTCACCGGCTTCGT